>JAZEWT010000023.1:2313851-2328037 GCA_036362905.1 Mordacia mordax
CACATTTAACATGAAATATGTTAAACTCACATTTAACATGTCCCATCTGTCACATGGAAGGTTTCTCTTACAATCAACAATTTATAATCATGTAGGTTTATCACGGATTGGCATGTGATAAGGATTGCTCTCCATAGCTGTTCTTTTGGGATGACCGTATCGAGCGTTCCTCCTCTCTGTTTGCATAAGTCGCCTTGCACGTTGGGGGCATCATCAGGTTAGTCTGGTTTTTGAGGCATCATGCTTGTCGGTTAAAGTATGATCAGTCTCCTCTGATTGTGGAGACTTTTCCAAAAATGTAAAAGTTAAGTTTGAACACCAGTGTGTAGTGCAACGCTATCCAGGGACTCTATGGTGGAGGCGAATGCAGATGCCTGGCTCCCGATGCAGCATTGTGCCCAATGGGTCTCCCTCTATACTGCACATGTCCACTAATAAGATGTGGCGTTACAGCAGCGGTGCAGAGGGAACGAGGACTGACTCCTCCTGTTTGGAACTCGCTCGGGTGGGAAAACAATTGGCATCCTGATGTTGGATAAACGTCTCGTTCAAGTTAGGCGGAAACAGTTTTGGCGATTGTTGTTGCTAGTTCTGGCTTATTTCCCACTTTCCTTTGTTTTCTCACGCTTCTAATTCATCTGTTGTTCTCTCTCTAATGGCGTAAATGTGTCTGCGTGGGGTAGCACGGTGGCGATGTAACGCTGTCGCCTCACAGAAGTGCTCGGGTTCGATTCCCGGCTTGGGTGCTTTTCTGTATGGTTTTTGTGTGTTCTCCCCGTGTCCACGTGGACACGGTTTCCTCCCAACGTCCACGTATACACTTCTGCCTAGGTTAATCGGCCTGCTGAGTAAATTGCCCCCAGTGCCCTATGATATACTGGTGTAATTTCCTGGAGATAGCCTCTGTCTGCCGGGATAGACTCCTGCCCCCTGCAACCCTATACAGGATTAAGCGGGTATTGATGATTATGATATATGTGTATGGGTGGCAGGATTTGATTTTACTGAGATCTACTCGTATTGTGCTGAATGACACAGTTTTGATCGGCCTTGGCTGACCAAGCATTGTTAGGGTATTCTCTGTAGAAAATGTTTTGACTAATAGAAATGTGTACATGGTGGTCCAAATATCTTGTGACCCATATTTTATTGATCCTTAATATTTTTTTCTTTGCTCATTCATTTATGTTTTCAATTGCCCTTATTTATTTGACGTTAGGAAAGTTTGTCATTTTTCTAATGCTTACAAAGGGAGTAAAATGTAAAAGTGGAAATATTATTAGTGCCTTATTACCAGGACTAAGTATTTATAATCTGGAGAATCATAGTTTAAACCGATGGTGGATTGCTCAGTGGTTACTTGGCTTTATCACGGTGGTGCGGTTGTGGAATTACCTCCTCGCATCTGCTGGCTTCTTCCACCAAGGTGTCGTTCAAGCATGCCGGAACACACACCATATGCAACAAGGCAACCATAATAT
This sequence comes from Mordacia mordax, assembly GCA_036362905.1. Lineage (NCBI taxonomy): Eukaryota > Metazoa > Chordata > Hyperoartia > Petromyzontiformes > Petromyzontidae > Mordacia > Mordacia mordax. Next base: position 2,315,333 of record JAZEWT010000023.1, read on the forward strand.
TCTTTTTCAGCTGCGCAGTAATTATTAAGCTCACTTTGTTGGATCATGCACATCATCTTCAGCCAAATATCACTTGCCAGTTTAGTTTAACACATTGGCCTATAATGCCAAACCTGAACGAGCTCTGGACTGGCCTATATGCTTGTCCCAGCAAATGGCATTGCTGATTGAGATTCACATATACTAATAGACATAAACAGCAACCACACCTCCTACAATGATGTAGATCTTCACTACTCGATGACTGCAAATTGCTCTCCACAGCTATTCACTTGACATGGCTATCCCAAAGTACAGCTATGGAGAGCAATTGTTAATACGCCTCCTGCCTATATTTGTCCCGCTACACACAAAAAAAATAATTTTTCACACATTCCGCCAGCCATGTGATCATCTGGAAGTGCACAATTTCAGCAGAATTGGCTCAACACAAACAAACTCTGGACCGGTCTTCAACATTTAGTATCTTATCAGCAGAGCCAGGCTTACTCGAACTTGTCCATGGAAGCTGTACAGGCACAGAACCTCTGTCAGAGAGGGGCCCAAGTGCAATGCCAAACGATACCGTGCAATACATGCCAAAAATGAAGGATTAGTGTCATCACTTATATTCTTCATAACGATGCAAATTATTATATCTGTGTAACTGGACTAACATTAGGTCATTGTTTGGATAGGTTTGTCACTATTGTACTTGGTACAATGCAAAATGTCAGATTGTCAGCAGTGAACATAGACAATTCACGAGGGGTGCTGTCGTGACGTGGTTTTTAATAAGGCCATACATTCAAAAACAAACAAAAATAAATATTTTCTTTGATAAATATCAATGAACTTTACAATTATTGGGGTCTCAAGACGACGAGGTGCATATCCCCCCCTTGCCCCCCCCCCGCCGACATGTGCGCACTGGCCGACACGTGTCCCTCGTGAGGTCAGGCTGGCCACTCCCCTCCATTATTACTGTTACACTAAACATGCCACAGAAACATAAATGCAATTCCTCTTTGAATATAATGAACCTGAGGCATGCACAAGTATGAAGTCTGTTTTAATAAACGGTTGTGTGCGACGTTTTTGCCTGAAATTAAATGTTTACAATTAAGACTGAAGTATGGATTGATAGGCTACGGTGCTGCGTCACAATTACTGTAATAGAATATCACTGCGTTGTGTGCGGATATATCAGTGCAATGCTGTTATTGCATTTTTTCAAATGAAGTTCAAGAACTGAGTTAATTTATATTTTTAATACTTAACTTATTTATCCAGGCAAGCATCAATGAAGCGCGACTCTTGTTCAGGAGGGTCCTGTCATATTTTTGGAGTAGGGGCCAATGTTGCTGTTTATAATCACCAGTTAAATAGTTTATAGGTATTTTATTCAGAATTGCGATGTTTGGTCAACACCAGTTGAATTGTATGTTTTTAGAAGAGGACCCTGAAAACCACATACAATAAAAGGGGAGTCCGTGGAAACTTAACACAAGATAGTGCACGAGTCGGGGATTCGAACCTAGGTTGTATCACCACTGCGCCTCCCTACTGCCATCTGTGATACGTTCGAGTCTATACGGCATACAGTATTCAACTGGCATTTCACGCTGCCATTATGTAGAAGCAGCCAATTCTCACAGCCTCCAGGACAGTGAAGCATTAATTGATTAGTACATGTTGTGAACAGGCCTTTGTCATTTTAAGATGAATATGTGCAATGGTGTAATTTTAAGATGAATATACATAATGGAGGGGGGGGGGAATGTACACAAATGTGTCTGGGTCGGTCCGGATTCTCTGTGATCTCTATTTACAGTCAATAAAATGTTACATGACATACAGCGCGTGCTTGTGGTGCAGTGTGCGAATAGCGGTGGCTTAAGCTGATGGTTTAGGCGTTGTTGGGGGTTGGCTGGGATATAAATGGGCGGATGGGAGAGGACAACTCTGTTTTGGAGCATTCCGTCAAGTCGCATACTGACACGTTCCATGGGAATACGTTTCCTATCTTTTCCACTGTACAGGGTCGTACAAATGTATTGTGATCCCCCATTTAATTTTCGAAATCTAAATAGTTCTCTATACCAATAAGTGTGCAATGTAATGTAAGCAATATTAAAATTGTAAATATAAACTTTATTCATCTGAAATAAATAAGGGCTATTTTTAAACATGAATGATCAAGAAAAAATGTTATGGGTCACTTAAATGGAGCTCACAAGACATGGACCACCCTGTATACTAATCCCTGACATTGCTCAGGCAGCCTAGGCTGACAAAAAGTGCAGTAATAACATCAATCTTACAGCCACCGTCAATGCATCGGTGCCAACGTGAACGACAACTTGTCCTCGGTGGCTGTGCACGGGGTCATTCACCTGACAGACGGCGCCACCTAACACTGATCACTCATTGAGGTGAGCGACCCACACCTGGAGTAGAACGGCCACGTCACCTGCCATATCGAGTACGACCGTGGCCCATCAGCTAAAGCTCACCTACCAGAACCACGGGAATCGGTTCCTGTTCAAGATCTCAGCTCTACTGGACTTCAAGACCATGAACGAGTATGCTGTGCACCTGGTGGCCACGGACCTGGGCTTGCCGATAGTATGGTGATGCTGCAGGACGAGAATAACCTCCGGTGTTCAGCCCTGGCGCGGCGAAGGCCACAGCCGCTGAGAACAAAATGCGTCCAGCGCCCAGATCGTTACGCTTGCCGTGGGCGACTGGAACAGCAGCAAGAACGGGCATATGCGCTACTACCTGGACCCCGACGTGCCACCAGCCTTCAGGCTGAAGCTCGCCAAGGGCGTCTTTTCAGTGACTGAGCCCCTATACAGGTAGGCGACGAACCTGTACCATTTCTCGGCTATTGTGCAGAACAATGGGATGTCGCTGCACGGCAACGCCACCATGGTGATTTGCATGCTTGACCAGAATGATAACCTGCCCAAGTTCAACAACAGAACTCAACTTTTGTTCTCAGAGAACGTGTCATGCTTCGACATGGTAGTGGTCATCATCGTGCTGTACACCTCATCTCATCTCATTGTCTGAAAACGCTTAGTCCTATACAGGGTCACGGTGAAGCCGGAGCCTATCCCGGCAGACACAGGGCGCAAGGCAAGGATATACCGACGATGGGACGCCAGTCCATCGCCGGTGCTGTACACCAACGAGGAGAAAACCCTGATCACCTCGCTGTTGGGATAAAGCGACATCTTCACGGTCAACCCCATAATGGGCAACATCCGGTCCAACATCTTTCGACAAGGAGCAGAAGCTGTCCTACAACATTCCACGTGCAGCTCGTACACATGGGTAAGCCACCCAAGACCTCCCTAAGGTCACCATTCACATCATGGACATCTCAGTGTTGTCCATATTGGTAGGGCTTTTGATACGCCACAAAAAATCATCTTCTACATATTTCTTAGTTTTGTTCTTGCAGTTTGTGATTTTCTTGAGCCCATATGCTCACTACAAAGTTATTCAATAGCACGGGAACTCGCGCATCAGCCATGTGAAATAAATAACTTATTTGAAACAGAAATTAATGAGCAAAGGAAACATTGTAGAGGGGGCTTTTTGCAGTGGCTCGATGCATTACGATTGCTTTCCAAAGCTGTTCTTTCGAGGTAGCCGTATCGAGCGCTCCCCCTCTTTTCTTCGTGACGTTTCGCCTCCCACTTTGCAGGCATCCTCCAGGCGTTCTGAATAACGTGGGAGGCAAAATGTCGCGAAGAAAAGAGGGGGAGCGCTCGATACGGCTACCTCGAAAGAACAGCTTTGGAAAGCAATAATCGCTCATTAATTGTCCAATAATATAACAAGGAGGATGCAACGTCTAGCAAATCTAGGCATTGGCTAACCACGTCACTGCCTTTCGCACACCTCTGCAGTCTCCATGCACCTGAGTCATCCTCTCTTTCAACAAGCATCTTCGGTATTGAACGAATACTGTGTGTGCGTAATACGTTGGAATATTAGTAGTAGTAGTGTATGACTGATGTTTTAGGGCTGCTTCTCATTTTTATATGATCACGTAAAGTAAACCCCGTCTCTATTGAAGTAAAGGTGAAGTGGCCTCGACAATCGCACGTTTTGTGAAAAACAAAAGGCCTCGAGACATTTTAAAAGTTAATTTTCCAACAGACAACATACACATATGTACACAGTTATCCAATAGTGTCACAAACGTTGACCAGGAAATGTGATAATCGTTGTGCACCTTTACCCAGGAGAGACCGATGGATCCAGGCTATTTCACAAGGATCCAAACACGTTTTCACACTAAAGCGTAACGTTGCTGTGTACAATCACATGAGTCATTTGCAGATAAGTTTTCTACATGTTCTTTCATTTTCACCAACAGCTAACAACACAGTGTAACAGGCATTGCCCAAACGTCCTGTTACACTGTGTTGTTAGCTGTTGGTGAAAATGAAAGAACATGTAGAAAACCCATGCCACAGGGAGATATAAAAAAAACTCCATGCTTTAAGTGCCCTAGTGAGGAATCAAGCCGAGGCACGTCTTGCTGTGATAAGACATGCGTTAGCATGGAGCCACCCTGCCACCAAAGCTGCATGGATTGTGTTCCCATGCTACTGGAGCAAACGTGAATCTCAAATTAATTGCATTACATATTACAATACAGCATTTACATCTGATACTGTAAATGCTGCATTCATTCTGTTTCCTACAGGGTGGCCAAGCAATCTTGTGAACAAATTTAACAGACTCCTATTTTTTTCCCTTTTTAAAATTCCTTTCTATTCTGCAACATATCACACTTTTCCAAGTGCAGGTGGGTTCATGAAGCATCAGCTCTTTCAGGAGCTCCTTATTTCGCAGTGGGCATCCTTCACTACTTTTCTATGGTGGTGCCAATAGCTTCCTCTATGTCCAATAACAGCTGTTGAGGTCGCTTGGGCAAGGAGTCTACTTGGAGAAGCCCAAAGTCCCTGTTTTTCTGCACAGCGACGAGAACATCCCGCACCCTCACGAGGTCGAATGCCGCGTGCCAGCTCCCGAGTCGCGCCAGCGCTCCGTGCTCAGCAGCCTCACCCCCGCGAGAGCAGGCCGTGCTCGTGTCAGCACAGTGAGGCTCGGCGATGTGCATTCTATCATAGAGGAACTCCATCCTCCTTTCTGCAATGTGCTTCATGAATGAGTAGAATTCCATGTAGTCGATGCCTGTGCAGGCCTTCATAATGCACTGCAAGGTCAACATAAGTAGCATAAGCATAATTGTTATATGTGTAATGCATCACCACACATATTCGTTCAATGTCGAAGGTATTCGTTCCATGAGAACAAATCTGGGGCCCGAGGAAACCACAGCCAGGCGGGGGGGGGGAGAAAGACATCCAAATGGTATCAGTCGCTTTACCAAGAATAATAATTTTATCTGCCTTTAGTTCCAGATATTGAATAATAACAAAAAAATGTGCTACCGCAACACTATATGTTGTGCAGTGGTTGAACGATGCTATGTGTATTAAAAATCATGAAGTACACTTTAAACAATTTCTGTAATAACGAATAAATATTATTCCTCACAAAGTCATTTAATTATTCCGAGTAAAGCGAAGCCAGAGGAAACCCACGCAGGTCAAGAGAGTGAACACACAAACTCCAGAGAAAGAAGCCGAGGAAGGAATTAAAATCTCTTCCGCACAAATGTCGTTCTGAAGTGCAGATGTCACCACAGCATAGACGCCCTGCCGCCCAAAAGTGGTGTGCATTTGTGTTTCTTACGCAATGCAGTGTGAATCCTGTGCACTGGTGCCATGTGTCATTTACCTGGCACTGCTCAGCCCAATTGCTCATCCCCGCACGGCAGTGGCTGATTTCGTTCTGCACAGCGAGCAACTCGCACTGCAGGAAGCTCCACACGAGGTCAATGTTACAGCCATTAAGCCAGTTGTGGTTGATGGAAATCGTGTCCTCCTGCAGCATACACGGTATTCTTTGTACAAATGCCAACTATGAGTAACACACACACTGACATGTAACGATCACGATTCTATATGGATAAAGGTTCTTATATTTAATAGTGCAGCATTGTGTATATGAAAAAAAAAACTCTCTTAACCTTATGAAGGTGGCCATCACAATAACAGGAAACGCTGAACCAAAGACATGACTGCAGACTTGCTTCATTACCATTAGGACTCATCAGTAAAGTGTGGTTATCAATTCAATGTTGAATCCCAATAATCATATCACTGGGTCGACAGATGTGTCCATTTCATTGCTACTTCACTCCTGCCTCTTTGCCTAGTCAGTTTATGAACGCTCTGAGCTGGTGTTTAGAAATTTAAAAAAGGTCATTCACACTGTCAGTTCTTCAGAACAGATGATGTGAATAAGGCTGACAATCTTTGTAATGCAATGCTGCACACCTTTGTGTGCTGTTAAATTTATTTCCAGCTTGTGTGTTTTTTTGCTCTGATGGGTTTTCACATCATTTAAGGATTTAAAGGCCAGAAGTTCTCAGCGCTGGCATTCATCTCCTTCACAGTAATCATGCAACTACTTACCAAGTTGTGGACCTGATGGTGCCAACCGCTAGGGATAAAGATAATCTCTCCTGCCTCCTGGATCACCTCCATAGGCTTCTGGCCACGTCGGCTCAGCTGTGCTGCTCCCGACGCACTTCCCGCCTCTCCCGCCTCTCCCGTGGTGTCCTGTGCCGACTTCTTGGCCATGGCATCCTCAAATGGATCAGCTGCAGTAACATCATAGGGCAGGTTGCCCAAGCGGTCGCGAAGGACTTCTTCTTGGCCCGGTGGGTAGAGGAGCCAGAGTTTTCGTCCGCACACATTAGCCGACCAGCTATATGAGCGGAACACGTCCGCATGGAATGGAGTCCTGTACAAAGCATGACACCAGTCCGACACTCAGAGATTCACCACAAACTCCTCTCCTGTCCTGAAAGCTGTTCTGGTAAACGGCCGAGGCCCTCTTTAGTAGCTCAGGATCTGAAGGTAAAAAATATCACGTGGGAGAGCAGTTACTCGGCTGTACGGAAAAATAATCCACTGATAAGACATCAGCCTCAATAGTATCGCTTCACATACAAGCAATCTAATCGTAATTCATAAGCCCTATTAACGCCAGTATAAAATCTTCTGGGTGGCGCAGTGGTAACATCTGTACCTCGCAGAAAGAAAATCCTGCCCCAGGCGGTTCAATTCCTGCCTAGGGCACCTTTCTGTTTGGATTTTGTGTGTTTTCCCCCTGTTCTGCGTTGTTTTCCTCCAGGTTCTCCAATTTCCTCCCACAACTCAAAAAACCGGTAACAGAATATAATGCAGTGTCTGGAAAATGTTGGTGCTGGCTGCCTTCCCCCCACCTCTCTGTGGTTTCCTCACTGCACCTCTATAATGATGTAAGTCGCCCTGAATAAGGGCGTCTGCTAAATAATAATAAATTATAATTTAAAATATTTACACTGATATGCTACTGCTTAAAATACCCAGCCACTCCAAGTACCTTACAGTTAATCTCGAACTTTGTACCACAATGGCTCACTCTTGTGAATGCCGAGAGATATGTAATGCTCACTGATTGAGATGCGCATATTTTACTGTTAATACATCGGTAGTATTAACCAGGGCATCCAGCTGATTTCGAAACATGAACCACGAATAAGTAATATCAATAATTACAATTTATGTGGGCATATTCAATCCATTTCAAAGAGAGAGAATGACTCTGAGGCACGAAGAAACCACAGAGAGACAGGGAGGAGAAACGCGGTATTGCAGTTTGCCAGTGCCAATATGGGCCTTACTGCATCCGAGATCTTTTGGTGGTATAGGCCAATTCATTAAGTGATATTATTTTAGTTGTGGAAGGAAACTGTAAAACCCAGAAGAAACCCATGCAGAAAAGGAAAACACACAATCACAAAGAAGGGCACCCGAGGTGGGAATCGAACTGCCTTTCTGTGAGGCGTATATATAAAACATTGCATTGACACCCTTCCGTCATAGCATCACCAAATGTATAATCCGAACAAAGCTCATTTCACGTGAGCACGTGACGACGAACCAGGAGCCGCGTGGTCCCATGTAGACGAAGCGGTAATCGTCGGAATGTGCCGCGTCCCAGTATTCATTGAGCCAGTCCGAGGAGAAGTATTCTGGTGTGGAGTAGGCATCATAGTCTGGGAACTCACTGAGCACAAACAATACATCTCATCTCATCTCATTATCTGAAACCGCTTAATCCTATATAGGGTCACGGTGAGCCGGAGCCTATCCCGGAAACACAGGGCGTAAGGCAGGAATACACCCGACGACGGGACGCCGGTCCATCGCCGGGCATTGCGGGACAATTTTTTAGTCTGCGAGCCAATCAACCTATCCAGGAGCATGCTTTTGAACTGTGGGAGGAAACCGGAGTACCCGGCGAAAACCCACGCGGACACGGGGAGAGCATGCAAACTCCACACAGAAAGGCACCCGAGCCGAGAGACTCGAACCCGGGACCTTCTTGCTGTGAGGCGTCAGCGCTAACCACTGCGCCACCGCGCCGCCCACAAACAATACATGTATGACCAATGTAGTTCCACACAAATAGAACATTAAATGTTTACCACCGCAGTTCTCTACAGTGGATGTATATCACAGGTCAAGCTCTTTGAGCTTGCAACTAGTCCATATTCACCTCCCCATTAGACTTCTACAGTCACACACATCATTCCCTTACTCAAACTTTGATAAGAATAACAATGACAATTTATAATGCACCGCATATACTCGCTTAATGTCGGTGAGAGAAATAATGACTCTGGGGGGCAAAGAAACTGCAGAGATGGTGGGGGGGGGGAAGGCAACCATATGGTTAACCAACACCAACATTGCCAGACACAGCATCGTGCATATTATAATGTTATCGGCTAATCAATCAGTGTTTTATACTCGTGCCACCTATGATGAAGTTTAGGTTATAAATATCTTAATTAATGTTTATGTATTCTCTGCTTTGTATACACGGTAAATACAGCACAATGCTGTTTCATTCGCCAGTCTGGGACATTTCTCCTCCCGTTAGATGTTTATTATTACTGCACAAGTAGCCAATGAGCTTGCAAGCTATGGATGCGGGAAACCTGCGATACAACACGGGCGCCTCTTGCTTAACTGGCTCCTGTCTCTAACACTATGAGAGGCTCGCAAGTTCTACATGCAGGATTACTGCGACACAACACACACGACCGAACAGACCAAAGTTACAACGCGTAAAACCAAAAGGGCAAATAAACTTACTCACTATGGGTACTTTTTTTGCCAGTATAGAGATTTAAAAACAAAGATGCTTTACACATTTTCCTGGCTATAATACAGTGTTAAGTGCTTTAAAAACACCAAAGACACCTTTCGTATGGTGTCAAGTTTGCAAAAAGCACACACGATTGTGGCAAAGAATGCAACATGCTTTGATAATGTACGTATTGTGTCCCATGCCCAACCAGGCACGGATTTTGTACGTGTAAAAAAATATTCTCATCATTGTATTGTTGCATGGTTGTCACTTATAATTATATTTGCATTTATCACTGCTACATAATCGTAATTACTAGTACAGAACACTCTGAACGTAGCTGTATTTTCAGCGCCTATTGCCGCTGTAATTGATCCTGTATCTTGAATTTGTACAAACATCTCCAAGATCTTTGAGACCCCTAAATATGGTTAGCACATATTCGTTGGACTCAACAATTTCCCTGGGCACTACTGTATACGTAACACATTGTGTGTGTGGGTGTGTATATATCAAATACATTTTGCAATAATTCACGTTTCATGAAGGGTGGTGCGGTGGCCCAGTGAGTAGCATTGTCGCCTCATAGCAAGAAGGTCCCGGATTCGAATCCCGGCTCGATTTGCCTTTCTGTGTGGAGTTTGCGTGTTTGCTCCGTGCCGGCGGTATTTTTCGTCAGGTACTCCGCTTTCATCCTAACATCTAATGACACGCTGTTGCCTCGGTTAATTGGCCTCCTGAGTAAATTACCCCAAAAAGTATGCTCTGCGATGTACTGGCACCACATCTTGGGTATTCCCATGCCTTGCGCCCTTTGTCGGCCGGGATAGACTCTGACCCCCTCACAACCCTGTACAGAATTAAGCGGGTATTGATAATGAATAAATGTTACATTAACATGTTTTCTAGTTTTACAATAATCATAGCAGTACATTCAGTATACAGTCGCCGACTTACAAACGCTTGTACTTACGAACGAAGATACTATTATTGAAGTGTACAGTATACCGCATGCAGTATAACATTCGTGTGTTCAGGCTTGAGGTTTTACAAACTATCTATATCTACAATTGACATGTCAAGATTCTATCGAAATCGATGAACATGTCAACACTGGACGTTCTTAGAATATCACACAGCAGAGACTTGTGGAAGACCATTGTCACCAACGTCCTGTAGGTTTGGTACTTAGAAGATGAGATAAATCTATAATTTCCAAATTCTGAATGGATCGAGTGTAAAACTGCTTCGTACACAGTACAGCATAACATTAAATACTGTATTGTGTTCCGATTTGTGAACAAATCGACTTACGAAACTCAGGAACGCAACCTGTTGGTAACCTGGGGACGGACTAGAGTGTTACATGACACTGCGTCTATACAGGATTATAAATGTATTATCCTTGTTCAGGCACAAAAGCCGAGTCTCAAGATCTGTTACACGCTGCATCCTAGTAATGACTGGGCCATGCGCTATAGACACTGCCGTTTGTATTTCTTCTAACCGTTTACGCAACTTATACAAACAAGCGAGAGGTAGGCAATTTTATTTATACGTAATTCATTATTCATGAATACAATCTTATCTTGCTTTTCCATGAGCACGGATAAATGGATTAAAACAAGAATGAACGACTTGAAATTCCGGCGATGGACCGGCGTCCCGTCGTCGGGTGTATTCCTGCCTTACGCCCTATGTTTCCGGGATAGGCTCTGGCTTCACCGTGACCCTATATAGGATTAAGCGGTTTCAGATAATGAGATGAGATGAGACTTGAAATTACATTATATATTTTTAATTAGGCCAAAGTGCCAAGCCTTTAAGACCAGGATTATAGTTATGCGTGATAGAATGGGTGATTTTGGTGGGTGTCGGCATAATCGATGAGTGGGTGATGGGGGTGAAAACATCTCCACAGACCTTTGAACCTAGAGCGATCAAAACTTTGCAGTAAACTGTGATACAATTTAATGCAAATATTAGTAATAACATACTAATCGTTGCATGCAAATTTCATGAGAAGCATGGAGCCAAACTCAGAGCCAATCATATGCTGGATCTCAGTATGAATCAAATCCTGCCTCTAGGTCAAACCCAAACAAGTGCCAACCAGAACTATAGCAGTAGGCCTGGTTAAAGCAACTATGAATGCATAGAAAATATCCACTTTTTCAAATTCCTTTTTTTTGTTGGGCCGCATAATCAACACCCGAACGAACTGTTGTTAAGACTTTCCACCACCTGATAATATAGCTAAACCACGAACATGTTCATGTCTATAAGCTTTGAACACACCAACTGTTTCGGCTCACTGTTGAGCTGAACAGAAATTAAAAATATATTTGTTTAGCAATTATATATTGTTTTATTTAAAACTATGTCAAACAACTTCAGAAATAGGTGCAGGAAGTCCGAATAACCAGGGCATGTGACTTGGCTTCTTTATTAGGCGTCAATATGACAGGAACAACAAATCAGGTTTAAATTCGATAATAACCATTACAAAATATTAGAATTTTACTCTAATTTAACAAATAATTTAACAGCATACAAGTTTATTCATTATTAAAATCTGAAAGTATTACAATAAGTGAATTTTATAACATTTAACACCTAATTTAAATTCGATTGATATTCAGTGTGTACCTGCACATGTGCCAGTCTTTCAGGTATAAACAGGGTCGCGTAGGAGAACCCTGGTCGTGGCTCATGGCCTCTTGCCAATAGGACAGGAACTCCCGCATGGGCATCTGCGTCTTGGGATTGGAGTTGTACGCTCGCTCCGCGCAGTCTGCAACTGGAACCACCGCATCACCTAAAGAGTCCAGAGCCAAACGGTTTGTGATTAATATATATAATGAATTGTTTTTTTTATTTTGCTACTGTTTACACTCGAGTGTATTTATCATGTATTTGTAATTTTAGTGAAAAACACATAATAGCCATTCTTTTGGAATTATTAAAAGACTGATAATGCCTTCAATGGGGGAGGTGAAACGTCACGAAGGACAGATGAACACTTAACACAGAAATCCCGATAGAACAGCTATGGGGAGCAATTCTTATACATCAAGCCGTCAAACCATACATCAGTACATTGATAATACTGACACGCAGGTTTGGATTGTTATATGATGGGTATATACTCTACTTCAATTTGAAGTTTAAAAGTGTAGCTTCCCTGAAAATAATATTGTTGCAAGCTCCAAACATTGTGTGGCGGGAGCAAGTTGAATCAGTGCTTTGCAGCCAGTGTCTTGGGGTATTTTTGGAATTAGGGCTACAGCCAACAGCCTCGAACCACGGCTCTGTCAACCCCCTCGGCCCTCTCTCAAACCCCTCTGCCCTCTCAACCCCCTCGGCCCTCTCTCAAACCCCTCGGCCCTCTCTCAAACCCCTCTGCCCTCTCAACCCCCTCGGCCC
>JAZEWT010000023.1:2329789-2348957 GCA_036362905.1 Mordacia mordax
TTAACCCATAACATGGTTTTCCTTTGCTCATTCAAATATGTTTTTAGGAACAATTATATATATATATTTAATAATAATATTTGCACTTCCAGAATGCCTTTCACCTTAGGGCTGTGGAGAGAACGGGATGTTAATATCAAATATACAGTACTATGCAACAGTACAGTACGACAGAAGAACATCACGAACCAGAACAGCTATGAAATGGTGCTCACAACACATTTGAACCACCCTATACAGCACTGCCAGACACTGCATTTACATGTATTGATACTGCGTTGTTCCGAGCTGACTGCCTTTTGGCAACGACTGCCACCGGCAAATAGGCTCAAAAGGAAGCCACTGCCAGGTGAAGGTCGGTCAGTTGAAGGACAATGCATAGGTGATCAAAGCTACCTGTTTGCATACTTTGCCACTAGTATGTGTGGCTTTTGCAAACTGGACACATTGTAAAATGTGTCTATTTTGGTGTTTGGGATCTTAGCACCTGCATAATCGCCAGATACGGTAAAACCTGTTGTAATCTTATACATTTACATGTAGTTTACTGGTGCCCCAGGCAGCGCCTGGGGCACTGGTCGATGGCTCTCTCTCCTCTCATCGCGACGTTTCGCCTCACACGTTAGAGGCATCCTCAGGCGCAGTGTGCGTGCGTAGTTCCCGTTGCTCCTTTATATGTGTGGGTACTATACATGTGTTGAGTCATCTTTTGTTGTGTAAGTCTGCATCTGAATCACCTTAACATTAATTTCCTTATCTTATTCCCACCCCCGGAACTGCGACACATTGTGAAATGTGTCTATTTGGTGTTTTGAAATCTTAACACCTGCATAATTTCCAGGAATGGTAAAAACCTGTTCTGTTAATTACATAAGTATTGTCATTGCAGTGTTAATCTAATTGTGGTGCCAAGCCTCGCGCCGTGCCAGGCTAGGTGTGTGGTGACGCTCGCTCTGGGGATGGATCGGGTCGGTATCCAGGTCAATTGGGCTGGGTGCGGGACAGAGCTGGTTGGAGGAGAGAGTGGTGGTGTGACTCGTCTGAGCGTGAGGACAGACGATCTCACTGGCTGTTGGACGTGGCGTGACCTAGCCTCGAGATCGTATCATCGCGTGACTGGGTAACGTCGGACTGGACCTGGGAGTGGGGTTCTGCGGGGATATAAGGGGATGTGCGGAAGCTATAGGGTAGAGTCTATATGGGAAGTTGGCGGCCGAGCGAGACAGTCTTGTAGTACAAGGTGAATCATTGGCACGCGAAGTGCAGGGTGTGGTATGGTGTAAGCGTTGTGTTACTGTTATGTTACTGGAGTGTTATAGTAGTGTGTAGTGTTAATAAAGTGCTGGAATGAGAGAAGTCTCCCGTCCTCTCGCTGGAGTAGCTGCTGCGTGTATGGTGGTAAAGAGAACGATGTCTCCTCCATTTCACACGCGCCGCCGGGACCACGAGGGAACGCCAGCAGGCGGGCCGACTGGTAGTGAGGTTGCCAGCCTGTTGGTGTGCCCTCACATAATTACAACTGTAGCAAATAAATGCTACAATAATAATGCACATAATATACTCTGACAATAATTACAGCAATCACTATTACAATATATAATCATTTGCTACTGGAGGGCCTTTCCAAATCGCTTATATCTCTCAGTCTCTTTATGTAAAAATTCCTCGTTCTTGCACATGAGTTATCTTCATCACTTCATCACTGTGGTGGCCACTCTTCTCAGGCTAAAGGCCTCTTTTAGCTGCCACTCCATCATTAGTATTGACCATCAGTCATTGTCTATTCTGCCAAAGTGTTTTGCCCGAGCTGAGGTTTTAACATGTAAGGGCCAATTTCACTCAAAACTACTGCAGTTTTGGAGCGAGTGGTGATACATTAATGAAGCCCTGCAGCAGTGGACAAATCATAACAGATGGCCTGAATGGTTCAGGCATCTGTGTTGTGGTAGCTGCAATTGATTTATACCAAGATCTGGTATTATTGTGTTCAACGAAATACAGTAAACATAAGATTATGATCAAGGCTGACTGAAACATATGGCCAGATGTAGTGTGTTCAAGAGGTGGCAACCCTCAGTGTAGTAGTAATGTTTTAAGTTTAATACTTGCCGACCACAATTTTCGATAGTTTCAGCGGAACGCAATGAGCAGCAGTTAACATTCATCACAAGTTGAGGATTATCCTTCCGCAATATAAATCGTTCAACTTTACCAGTGCCTGAAAACAAGGTAAAAGCAACGTTTCTTTGCAAGGATTAAAAGGGAGGTGCTGTCAAACTGAAGTGCAGAAGTGCTATTACGATATCTATTCACCTACTCATGCTGCAGCCCATGTTAACTGTCGTTTTTGTTCCAATGCGGGCACATCGTAACAAATGCATGTTTGGTGTTCTGAGAAGTGCTGGTATGGTATACCATCGTATAGTCACATTTCCAACATAGTTTTTACTGTAATGTAGATTTGTCATTACGAAATGTGCCTTTTTCACCCTGTAACGTGTATTATTTAAAGTGATTGGTGGTCATGAATTTTAGTTTTTACCTCTATGCAAAGCCATACATGAGATTATACCTTGAGGCTGTCACTTCTTTCCACTTAGTGCAATGCCACAAGCCCTACATATTATAAAGCTTTGAGTAATAGCAACTCACGTGTCATATAAAATTAGTCCCATACCTGCCAGGGCCAGTTACCACGAAGACAGTCCCTTCCACCAGCAGTGGTTTTCACATCTTCCATCTGCCTTACACACACCTCATCTCATCTCATTATCTGAAACCGCTTAATCCTATATAGGGCCACGGTGAGCCGGAGCCTATCCCGGAAACACAGGGCGTAAGGCAGGAATACACCCGACGACGGGACGCCGGTCCATCGCCGGGCATTGCGGGACAATTTTAGTCTGTGAGCCAATCAACCTATCCAGGAGCATGCTTTTGGACTGTGGGAGGAAACCGGAGTACCCGGCGAAACCCCACGCGGACACGGGGAGAGCATGCAAACTCCACACAGAAAGGCACCCGAGCCGAGAGATTCGAACCCGGGACCTTCTTGCTGTGAGGCGTCAGCGCTAACCACTGGGCCACCGCGCCGCCCCCTTACACACACGGTCGAGGCAAAACGTCGCGATAGAGGGAGCGATCGACGCGGCTGTCCCGAGAGGGCAGCTTTTCGAAGCAATCATGCATCGAGTCGTGAAAACCTACGTCATTACATTATCACCAAGTCCTCACTTTTCTCTTAATATAACAAATCTCATTGAGGCTGCCCATTTAGATCTTCCGTCCGGCTGTAATTGCAATATGGTGTCTAGAAACTATCGAAGAATGTTTCTGCAATTTTTCAAAATCATAAACATGCTCCAAAAAAAAATTAGGATATAAGACAAATGCTCAACATGCTTCCACATGGATTGTTTATTTCATGACAACCCGCCAGGTCGACAAAACATGTTACGGACTTTAGGTTTTCTCCCAGTCCCCAAACACACGCTTCCGCTGCTAGTGTCGTTTGCGTTGGTTAGCTCGAACGCTTGTTGTATTGCAGGAAACCCGCATTCACAGCTTGAAAGCTCACTGGTAATTTTCTGCTGTAATCAACGTCAAGGTTAATTGGCCTGGTTAAATTCCTCCCGGTGCCCTGCGCTGGGCTGTCGTTCTATTATGAGAACAGCCCTTGACTTGCACACTGTGTTTGCCGGGATGGGGTCCAGCCCCCTTGTGCCCTCTCTACAGTATTAAGCGGGTAACTGATTGAAAAAATAAACGTTTCGGAGCTATTAACAGTGCATCATGTATTGCTTTAGTGTTTGCTCTCCTGTATTTGATTCCGCTCGATAGCTGATAGATACCTAACTTAATCTGTAAGGGATATTAGTTTAAGATAACATTTAACAAACCTGACTTCTATTAACGAGCTGAAAAGCAGAGCAACTTGTATTGTGTCTCTTACACACGCTGCCGCCACACCACTGGCCTGGTGTGCGCGCCCCGATTGATGGACGAGGCTCATACGTATTGACGTGCAGACTGGACTTGTACTAAGTGTGTGTGGATAACGACGTTTCTCAATGGTGACATTAACCAAGGCGATACCCATCTGTGTGCTGTGGGAAACAGTATCGCGTTGACAGTGCGCCGTTACAATGCTTAACGCTTTGTGGCTTTTTTTCCTCGACAGTGTCTCAATGTCCACGGATTCCGGTGCGCTCGAGAGACCCGGATGTACGCCCCCCCCAGGTCCCCGCCCCTAAATACATGCCGCGCGTGCGCGCGCATGCGCGCGCGCTCGATTTCCTCCTCCATCGACCAATGGGCGACGCCAACCTTGGCGGGAGGAACAGGGGGGGCGGGAAGGGGGTTAATGGGGCGGGGGGGTTAATGGGGGCTGGTGGAGGGTGCGGGGGGGTGACGGGATCACCCCGCCGAGTGCACAAAGAGGCGCGGTGGTGCCGGGCCGACGGCGTTGTGACGGCGCGCACGCTGCTTGTTGCCTCACGCAAACGGGCTGACTGCGGTGAGCGAGTGCGGTTGTGAGCGAAATTGACGGTAACTGCTGGGCATGCCGTCGGGTTCTTTTGTAATTTCGCGAGTCGACATTTTGTCGTCTCCCCCGCACCGCGGCATGGACTTAACCCCAAGCCCCGTGTGTTGTTTTGCGCGCCCGCCCGCCATGGCGTCACCGTGCGCTGCAGGACGAGGCGACGGAGTAGTGGGCTGACGACGCAACGAGGTGGAGGAGACCACGATTGTCCGCGCTCGTTTTTCTCTGCTATTGCTGCTGCTGAGGCGATGTCGGAGACGGGCGGTGAGTGACAGACGCAGCGGTGAGGGTAAACGAGGCGAGAGAAATGGGAGATGGAAGCAGAGCTAAGGCCCTTGTTTAACCCGAGCCAATGTCTGCGTGGGTCCCATCATGGGTCTTGGCGACTCTGGATCAAACGCACGATCGCCCCCGCGCTCGTTCCCCCGACTTCGACAGGGCTCTGCGGCTGGTGCTGGTTGTTGTGAGTCCCATGGTGCTTGCACCGTGGTCTCGCAGAGACCTGAGGTGCATGTCGGTTGGAAATTGCATGCTGGATGTGATATAGACGTTTATTCTTTCAGCAACAAGTACACCCAGTGAGCTTGCAAGCTCTAGATGCGGGATTCCCGCGATACAACAACTTCTGAATTGATCAACGCAATAACGTATAAAATCAATTGTAAATAAACTCTCAGTTTGCCATGATTATTTGAAATTATCAAAACATGGTAGCTTGTAGTTTGTTAAATGTACTTAAATAGAATCTATAGGTGCTGGATTGAAATTGGCCAGACGTGGTTCTGGGACACACTGTTTTGATAATTAGCTCTTTACACATTGGGTCCATGATAGCTCATGGTGGTGGAAAATTAACTAAATCGATTCAAAGTGGCCGGTGATAAATAATAATGGCCAGGCAGGGGGCTAGGCCATACCTTGTTAAAATTACAACTATAAGCCGATGCCTTTATGGGATGCGAGGTTTGGCACCACAGCTGATTTGCTGTTCTTATGTAGTTGCTGACATGCCGTTCTCTCCGCAGCTCTGTGCAGCACTTTGTGATCCACGGGTGAAAAGTGCTGTACAAGTGCAATTATTATTATTTCAAAATTCATAGTTGGCATTAAAATAACGTTGTGATTGCAAATAATTACGATATACACGCGTTTAATTGATGCCAGGTTTGTCCCAAAGTGTCTTGGATATTACAAGGTTGGCACCAGCTAGGGTTGCACAACATTGTGTAGTGGTGCGTTAACAGTGGTCTGAAAATTTATCCAACGTGGTATCGTAAAATCCAGGATGAATAGGGATAGCCTGAGGTGTGGATTTAAAGGGGTACGCAATAAAACCAAGCTTGTCCAGGGCGGGATCTAAGTTTGAATCGATCTGGTGGACAGCTAGTGGTTAGCGATTGCTGGTAAACGGTGACCTGTGGTGGCCCTGGCATGGCATTTGATTAAATCAGGGATGGTTGTGGTTAGCTTCAATATAGCTCAGTGGATAAAAATTATCTATGGTCCTGTAATTCCAGATTTGTTGGAGTGGTTTTATGGTGGCGCAGCTTGGATCGAAGATTACTTGTGGCAGATTCACACGATCACAGAGCTAGGATCAATTAAAATACAGTATCGTTCAAAATTAATTAATTCCAATGTAATTGCAATTTCATCTCTCAGTGATGCTGTAAGTAAATTTTCCTCCCAAGTTTCATAATTAATTGGTGGATTTGGGTAACTTGGGGTCTATTCATGGGATAATCTAAAGTGACCTGTGCTTGATCTTTGGTGAAGTTGTGTGTTTGGTTGTTAGATCCAAGCACATACGACAGGCTGCCTGGAGTAATACAGATATCATAATTGCATTTCTAGAGCGCTTTTCACCCGAGCGTCACAAAGCGCTGCACAGAGCTGCAGAGAGAACAGCACGTCAACAACAACGACATAAGAATGGCAAATCAGCAACAATAACGTTTTTTGGGTTGTTTTTTTTGTTAAAAATCCGAGATGTGGAGAGAACAGCATGGCAACAACAACATCGGGACAGTTCAACTGAAAGTCAAATATTAGCATTAAATTATAGGACATAAAATAAGCGATTAGAAAAAATCTTCAACAAACAAGAAAGGAATAAAAGTTCCCGAGCAGGTGCAGATCACATCATCCCGCCACGACAACATTGAGCACAACAGTCCGAGCCAGAGGGCTTGCAAGACTTATGAATTGTCTTCAGACGGGATTTGAAGATGCCCAGAGACTCGGCTGATCGAATTTCCAATGGAAGGGCATTCCACAGCTTGGAAGCAGCACGCGAGAAGGTTCTGTCACCTATCGAATGTAGGTGCGATCTGGGCACATGCAGCAAGCCCGTATTGGAGGATCGATGTCGTGTTGAGGAGGGTGCCTCAAGTAGGCCACGGATGTATGTCGCAGCAGTGCCAGTGAGAACCTTGTAGGTGAGAAGGAGGATCTTTAATTCAATCTGTATCTAACCGGTAACCAGTGGAGAGATGTGCAGTCTGGCTATATATTTAAGATGGAAATAGGCAACCTTCGTCACCTCGTTTCGCCTCACACGTTAGGGGCATCCTCAGGCGCTGAGGATGCATCCTCAGGCGCTGAGGATGCCTCTAACGTGTGAGGCGAAATGTCGCGAGGAGAGGAGAGGGAGCCATCGACGCGGCTGTCCCGAGAGAGCAGCTTTTCGAAGCAATCATCATGCACCGAGCCGTGAAAACCTACATCATTAAATCAACTTATCCGCCTCATCTTTATTCGTGAAGTTAGGTGAGGGTGAGTGACTGGTTGGATGAAGGAGGCAATTAATGGTCGAGAAAATAATCTTGGGCTTGTCACAGGTATCAGCCAAAATGCTCGAAAAATGTTCTGCCCTGCGTGCATTCGCCTTGAGATCCCAGCGTTGAACATTATAGCAAGGGGATGGTTTTCCGCCTGAGACAGAGCATGATTTTAATTGACCCAAATCATCCCGTATGCTTGATATAAGGCTGTTGTAAGTTTCTACTGGTACATCGGAGGCAAAGTGAGCCGAGGCAGAGAGTGATGAATTGTTGATTGCTGCAGTGACTATATCTAGACTGAGGGCATTAAGATTTCGGAATTGGATTTGTAGCTTGGTCATGAAAATAGGAGGTGGTACTTGAAGATAAAAGCACATCACAACCTCCATATATATAAACAGACCTAGAACTGGACCAGTCATTAAAGCTGCTCGCCCAGGTTTAGCGCGGATGCCTGATGATGCTATCAGCTAAACGTCGTATCTCTTAGTAAAATACTGTGGGTTCGCTCTCCCACACACCGGTGTGTTGAGATAAGTTAAGGAATTGGTGCGTTTCTGTTCGCGTGACAACCCCTTTACTGATTGGGCGTGTCGGGTGGTGAAGGGTTAAACACGACACTATTTTATATTTTTTGCGTAACCTGACCCAAGAATGAATTTCGTCCATATGTAAATGACATCGGTATTTGTCACATGTCTGATAGCAATTGCTGAAAACCACACTATGGGGTTGCAAATAGTTATCTTCTAGAGTAGTATTTTACAGAGTACCATCAGAGTGCTTGCGTGGACTCGATTTTGAAGAACGCTTGTTGTAGATAAAAATTTTTTCTCAGAAACTTGTCAGCTGCAAACTTAAGGGTTAACATCTGAAAACCTTGGTTGAAGCATTGCATGCTCAAGAAGTCCTGGGTGCACCTCCTGTACTGATTTCTTATCATTGCATTGGCCCTGGGCCGTTTTTGCTTATAACAGCCACTTAATTTTGCATACGGTCTATTGCGCTTGTGTTTGTGGGCACAGTAGCTGCGTTAGGGAAGCAGAAGAACAAAAAAAAGGGTGATCCGGATCCAGTGGATGAGACTGCAGCTGAACCGGTGGAGGAGGAGTACGTGGTGGAGAAGGTTCTGGACAGGAGAGTGGTGAAGGGGAAGGTGGAGTACCTTCTCAAATGGAAAGGCTTCGGCGAGTATGATTTCACACGAATGCATGCACACTTAACGCATGGGATTGTACACACTAAAATTTGTATTAAAATATACTTCAGCGGCGCCGCATCGGAGCAACTGAAATCATTCTTCATTAAGTTGAGGGAAAAAGGTGACCCTTTAAAAATAATTTAAG
The DNA here is from genome assembly GCA_036362905.1 of Mordacia mordax. Lineage (NCBI taxonomy): Eukaryota > Metazoa > Chordata > Hyperoartia > Petromyzontiformes > Petromyzontidae > Mordacia > Mordacia mordax. The sequence continues at coordinate 2,338,462 of JAZEWT010000023.1, forward strand.
TATCTATGTAAACTTTGGCAGCCCAGAATGCACGAGATCACATCAGGTCTTTGAAACCTAGATAGTCCTTTGAATAAGGTAACCACCATGCATGAAAGAGGTATCATTTGAGACCCTGGGGTTACGTTGTCAGCAGCAGAGAGCAATGTGACTAAACCTATTGAACTGTGCTATGCTTGGTGAATAAACCAGAATTAGGCATATGGTCATATAACCCACATGACCTGAGAAACTTGAGGAGATTAAAGGCCTTCACAACTATTTGAGAGTACATTATAATAATATTTTCTTTGCCACATTAAGTCCATCACATTGTTTTTCCAGTATTTAATATTGTTATAATGTTTATTTTTATTTTGATAATTAATTACTCCAGGTTTCTTTTAAACATTTCTCCAGGCTGCCATTCACTGCCCTCCATAATGTGTCCAGAACTTTGGAGGAAAAGCTTGGTGGCTCAGATGTGTGAAACACCAAAACCATCTGCCAAAAGATATTTGTACAGAAAGTGGTTTTTAAAACCCATATGTGGACCTTATAACGGTTTCCCCCTCCTGTGTATGGATGTTCTTAACTCACCATAAATATAAAATGGTTTATTCCTAGCTATGGCTAGCATCAGTGGCGAGTTCTGTCTGAACCAGTGTTTACCCTCATCCATCCCGCCCTTCACCATCATGCATTAAACCGCTTGGTAAATTATAAGCAAACAACCTAATGCAGCCTGCCCTGAAAAGACATCAAGTCAATTGAGGCATTCTTTGATAAATGTCAAAGAAAGTTCCCTGTGATTGCTTCGAAAAGCTGCTCTCTCGGGACAGCCGCGTCGATGGCTCTCTCCTCATCATTACAAAGCTCCCTGTATAAATTAATATTATACATCACCTTTTATGTATGTGCAAGAGGTATTACTGTATTCCAACCCCGGAAGAAATAGTAACAGCTTGGGAGCATTCATATTACAGTGGATTATGACTGAGGATGAGTGCGTACAGGTTTGTGTAAAACAGTCTACAGTAAAGTGGAATACATGTGTTGCAGCGAGGACAACACATGGGAACCAGACGAGAACCTAGACTGTCCCGATCTTATATCCGAGTTTCTGGAAAACTACAAAAACAAAGGACGCCTCGTTGAAGAGAAATCTGAAAGCGGGAAGCGCAAAGGATCGTCGCTGAATGGTACTGAGGAGGCGGCGAGGACAAAGAAGAAGAAGGAGGAGACTAAGGTGAGACAGGGTCCACATGATCACTCACCTTCGTAAATTTGCCATCGTGATGGTCTGTTGTGATTTGTTGGCATTTCAGTTAGTGACCCAATAGGTAAACTGTTGGTGCATGCAGTGCTGTTTATATGGCATCACCCATTCATTGTGGCAACCTACTTGCGGATGATATGCAATTTTAAAATGTACGTATAACCTAGATAATTCTTTGAGATAAATCAACTCATTTGCATGGGTGTCCATGGTGTCGGGAGACATAGCAAGCTCCTTTATTACTACTATGGTATTAGAAACATACTTGGCGTTCTAGGTGGTGGTGGCTGGTAAAAAAAACTCAGTGTAGATTGTCATGGAAGTTATCAAAATTGTCTAAATAAATATGAAGAAATTACATGTCTGGAGGTTTCGTTTGGCTAAAATAACACACCATGACATTAACTTTGACTCTCTTTTAACAGTGCTTGCGTGAGGGTTAAGAGGGGCTCGTGTTGGGTAATATTCAACCTAGTGACAGTCTTTGTAATAGTGGTTACTTTGCCAGGCTAATATAAATAAGATACTGCACTTACAGTCCTGGAAACTTAGGGTTGTTATGGTCATGCTTTTGCTCTGATGAATTTTTTTTGTGGCATAGATAAGCAGGTGTCAGCTTTGTGTGTAAAAATGTCTGGTGAGTGCTGAGGATTTTGGCAGCAGGGTGGCGCATCTCAAAAAGAAGCTCCTGCCCGAGGCGTTTTGATTCCTGCCTCGGATGAATTTCTGTATTGAGTGTACGTGTTCTCCCCTGTATTCTGTGTGGGTTTCCTTTTACAACTAAAAAAGTAATTAATTGACCGATACCATCATAATACACAGATGCAGTGTATGGTGGGTTCGCATCAGTTGTCAGTTGCAGCCTCCTCCACCTCTGTTTCCTGCAGCACTTTGAGGCCTCTGGGTGAAAGGCACTATATTAATGTAATGAATTATAAATATGCCTGTGTATTGATGTGGATACAGTGGTAGTTTGGGGGTTGTTGGTGTCGCAGCAGTGAGTGTGTTGGTGTAGTGGTGTTTAGACGAATGTCTGTACCAGTCGTTAACCTCCGCTGGATCGACTTTTCCATACCTGAAACAGTGTGTATAACATCAGCACAAGGGGTACATAGGTGACTGTCTACACTGGTTGGAGGGTGGAATGCTGGCAACTCATCTGCAGGCTTAGGCTCAAAAATCATTTGAAGGCTCTGTTTGCTATCTTTGTCTTGGCAGTGAAGGCGAGTGTGATGATATGGGTGCAGTAGGAGTGATTGTGTTCGTGCAGTGGTGGTGAATGGCAAATGTGTTTTGATAAACACATGGTAGTGCTAAGTGTAATAGTGAGTGTGATAGTGCCAAAGTCCTTAGACCGTTATTCTGTGGTATGGTTTTGTGCTGAAATAGTGTTTGCTCCTCTCTCTACAGCAAGCAGAGCAGCTTCGGGGCTTTGCCAGAGACTTAGATCCGGAGCGTATCATCGGTGCGACAGATTCAAGTGGAGAGCTCATGTTCCTCATGAAATGGTACGAATGGGTGTCACAGTGAGACATGGAAACTTCACGGGTGAACTTAATAACAAACGGTTGTTCACAAAAAGCATGACGGTATGCTTTCCCTCATGCACTGTGTGCAATTGATGTGACAACTTTGTATCTACAATGCTTTCGTCCTTGTCTAAGCCACCAACTCGATAGTTGAAATGTCACCATTAATAGTCTTTGTTGAACCTATTTACTTGTTTCCAGCCTCCATATTGTTTATTTTTGTGATGGGGTTTCTTATAGTTTACAGAAAGTGTTGGATTTTAAATGCCACGTGGGAGAGTTCTGTAATCTATTGTACGTTATTCTGGAGAATTTCCTTCTAGCCTAAGACTAATGTTACGGAACATTGGCTGAAGAATGCAGTGGTCTTGCTAGGCGAAGCGTGTATACTCTACAAGATACCCTGATGGCATCTATAGTACAATACAATGTATGTTATGTTTATGGCAATTGTTTAAACACTCGTTAATGGAGTTGACCAAATTTCCCATTGCAGAACGACAGCTTGGACAATTGTCATTTCCTGTTATAACTGCTTTCCCGATTGGTTTTCCATTCCTCGGTATAATGTTCTGTGGCCAATCTGCGGGGAAAAAAAGAAAGGTCTTGAGCCTGGACTTAAACATTGTCAGTTAGTGCAGGCATAGGGGGAAGGCAGTTTGCTCACAGGGCATGCAGCAAAGGAAAATCGTTGCTATTTTGTCTTATAAACAGGTATTATGAGTTATTACTTGTGGGCTTTGCTACTTTCTCTAAGCTTTAATTCTCATTCAACAAGAGGTGGAATACTTTGTTTGCTGAGGTTGTCGATCAGATATGTATATTTTAGGTTAGGCTGACCTAAAATGTGAGTAATATTAATTAAAACCAATTAATCTTAACACAATATTTTTTAAGTCGTAAATTAAAAAATCTCATTTTATATTTTCCTAGTTATTATCATAGACTTGTTCAACATACATTTTAGGAAAGATTCACAATGGATATGTTTACTTCTATAACCTCGAGAAGGGCGCTCTGCCTCAGTTCATTTCCTCCCCCCCCCCGTTTCTTTGAGACAAAATGTGGCCTTGAATATGGCAGTGGCTGTCTTTTGGTACAGAATGCTTGGTATGTGTTGTGGCACTTGCCTGGCATATTACACTTTAGAGAAAAGGAGAAAGTAATAAACATATATTAAGGGTGTGTTGGGAACGCATGCACATGTATGCACTCATTTGTAAATCCACTGCTAGATGAGGGCCTTCCCACATCTTGCGGATGAATTTACTTTGCTTAACCACAATAGTCATTTAAGGTTTGTGTAGGTAGATAGCACAGATGTGAGAGGGTAGACATATAGTAGAGGTATCCGTTGTTTTGCCCTGCCTTTTGCAATTCCATTGTATATTGGGAGCCCTGCTGCAACCCATGTCTTTCCATAAAGTCCATTTTTTGGGTTAGATCACAAAAAAATGCGTCATATACCCACCTCAACCTGACACAGCCCTTCAGTAAGGTTTTAATCACATGAGCCGAATGTGCTACTTCTCGACTATCTCAGCACACGAGTACGTTGGAGAGCAAACCCACAACATTTATAATCTAATGACATTTATCTGATAATTGCAATCGGCGTCATTAGGTATTCTCACCACTTTGGAACGAATGGCTCGAGGAGTGTCTTCGGGTTTTGTGGGTCTTTTCATATCGGGAGGTTGTGATCTCATTAATTGGATGCCCACCCATGCAACAACCTAACGGGGGAGGGGAGGGGGGCAATCTTTTAGCATGAATTGTATATATATGCTAATATATATAGGTGTTTTACAAGTTCGGTAAATCATATTCATGCAGGTGTTACATGAGTCAGAATAAGACGAAAGGCCAAGATTGTTAATTACTTTAGTCAGTGAGTGTTATAAAACTAGAGTGTTTCTAATTATAATTCCATTCCATTGACTATTAAGGTTATTGCTTAATAATGTGTTTCGAAGCTGCACTTAGCCTATAGCTATCAGAAAGGTTACATTTTTATTTCTCTCAATTTCAACAGATTATCGGATTAGTCTTTCAGTAACAATCAGGCCCGGCGATGGACCGGCGTCCCGTCGTCGGGTGTATTCCTGCCTTACGCCCTATGTTTCCGGGATAGGCTCCGGCTTCACCGTGACCCTATATGGGATTAAGCGGTTTCAGATAATGAGATGAGAGATGAGATGAGAATAATCAGTTTTACACAATGTCAATGTTATCAATCATGTGACCTTGTCAGCAGGAATGTTCTGTAACTGCCGAAAGCTGTATTTATTAGTTTTTAATGTTTCTGTATTGTTCTCTTTTCACTTGACTTGACACAAGTAAAAATAAAAATATTAATATGAAAGTTACATAAAAAATGTATGCACGGTGATTGCTCATCCAAGCACATTAGATTTCAGCTCTGGATTATTCGGTCATGTATTCATGTATTAATGTGCTTGTGTATTTCAATGTGTCTTGTTTTGAGTTCTGTTTTGCCATTCTGTCTGCAGGAAAGGTTCTGATGAGGCTGACCTCGTCCCAGCCAAAGAGGCCAATGTCAAGTGTCCACAGATCGTGATCTCTTTTTACGAGGAGCGCTTAACCTGGCATGCCTACCCCGCTGAAGAAGATGAAAAAAAGGACGATAACTGAGGGTGGTGTGACCAGCGACGCGGACAAGACAGAGGAGGGAGTGGTAAGAGGAAGAGGAGGTCAAATCAGGGGAGCACTAACCCAATATTTCTTGATTTCTGGGTGAAATGCTTTTGACCCGGGTTGTTACATATACGAGGTCCGAGTTGTGACAGTTTTCAACATTGTTGGTGACGATGTTATTGTAGATTGTGTCATTTATAAAGTTATTCTTTGTTAATTTTTAACAAAAGGGAAGATGGGGGGTTACAGCTCGTTTTTGGTAAGAAGATGGGGGGGGGAGAGGATAGCGATAATGAGATGCAGGGGCCCCCTAGTGGGTACCAGAAAGAAGATAAGAAAATGATTGAACTTCTGGTGTGACCAGAGTACCCAAGACACACCCCCACCCACAGCCCGGATAACAGGCAATAAGGAGAGATTAATATAAAAAAACAAGGTCCTCTCCCCTGTCTCCATACTCCGCTATCACATTACGCAAGTAACAACCTCCCCACCCCAACGAGCCCTCCCTTTTTATAAATGTAGCACCCTCAGTGCCAGGGGAACAGCCCCAGAAGTGAGGTCCTAAGGACTCACCTCAGTCGACTTCTAATCCACACTCTGAAGTGAGGAGAGGTGCTCATCCTAGGGGGGGAATGCTGTCTAAATATACGTAAGTCATGGTGGAGACTAGGGGAGAGGCCAAGCTATGATGAAGACTTGAAAATAAACTGGTTCCGAAGTCCGGTGTTTGAAATTTTAGTTGTATGGAGGTGACTTTGGGTTTCTGCTGCCCTGGTTGTATTAAGCTCAAAACACTGGGACATATTTGCGGCAACCGTTGCCAGTGATCGTCGCCGACAAGCAGTTGCCACACCATGTTCTATTGTAAATGCCGTGTCCCACCTCTCGCCTTATACATTGACTCTCCCCATAGCAGGAAATAAGGAAGGAAACTTACGATAAAGATGGCAGGTAGTGACATAATATTTGATTTCTAAATCACCATTCACCCGAGGGTGACAGCGCTGCGCAGGGCTGTGGAGAGAATGGCATGTCAATAACAAAAGCAAAGAATATCAACAAAGTCAAATTATCACTAAAGTGGACGTAACAACATATAAAGTAACGGTTAAATAAAGGAAGGAAGAAGTGATGATTGCTTCCAAAGGCTGCTCTTTCGGGATCGCCACGTCGATCGCTCCTCCTTTCTCGTTCACGACGTTTCGCCTCCCACTTTGGAGGCATGCTCAGGCGCCTGAGGATGCTGTGACGTTGGAGCAATCGACGCGGCTATCCCGAAAGAGCAGCCTTTGGAAGCAATAATCATACATCGAGCCGTGAAAACCTACATCAGTATGAAGGAAGAAGTGTTCCTGAGCAGGCACAGGTCAACAGCATGCCATCATCCAGGTACACAGCTATGAGCAGCATCAACAATCCTAAACAGAGGACTTTCAAGGCCTTACGGAACAAGTTGAGTCTTCAGACGGGATTTGAAAATGCCCAGGGAATCAGCTGACCGAATTTCCAATGGAAGGGTGTTCTGCATTCTGGGAGTAACCCGCAAGAAGGCTGTTGGAGGATGGAAGTTGTCGCATTGAGGAAGGTGCCTGAAGTATGACGGATTTATGTCAGAGCAGCGCCAGTGAGAGTCTTGTAGGTGAAAAGGAGGGTCTTGAACTCAATACTATATTTAACTGGAAGCCAGTGAAGAGACGTCAGCATAATTGCCCATTTTTTTTGCATTCTGTAGACCAATCCTTGTTCATCAAACACACTTTTTAACAACCTGTGTTAATTCGTTGAACAATTGTTCGGCATTTCCGTTCCGGGTTATTCGTAAATGCGTTACCCGTGACAGGTGCTCCTAAAATTGCCCCAGTGTGTTGTGGCATTTAAGAAGCTGAGAGGGGGATGAGAGTAACATGTAGGCAGTACCCCGCGTTGATGCCAGCTAGTCCCCATCCCATGGGTATTTTTATTACGTACCGAATGCATTCACATATAATAATAGGCTTTCCGTTCATTATGTAGATTGTGCTGTGTACATTTCCACAAACTTTGAAGGTTATTTTTTCTTAAAGATTGATTTCAGTACACGTTGCTTGTGGCAGTTACTGGCTATGTAAACCCCTTCCTTGTGGTAGTAAAGAGTTGCTTCCCTAGTTTTAACATTTAAAACCTTTGTATGTTAGTGTTTTTTTTAATGGAAATAATTGTCAACTTGTACAATTGTTTTGGTAGCTGTTAAGAAAAAACAACTATGGTTACCTTGAATCCTAGTGCAAATGTTTTACAGTTGTGAACATTTTTTCCAGTTGTATTAAATTACACATCTAGGTAACTTTTTCATACCAGACAAAAAATAAAGATTTCTTTGCAAGCTTCAGCTTCCATGTCCGTTTTCAAGGCTCTGTGAACTCATGCTTACTTTAACAGACCTTTGTTAAATGAAGGTCTCCCCATTTAGTGTCAGTTATAGGGGGTTCTTTGTCCATACTTGAAACTCAGATATTACTCACCTCTGCAGTGCACCATAGTCGGAAATTAAATTACGGTCGACAGTTTCTTATGCAGTGCGATTAACTAACATAAAACAAAATTTTATTTCACCAGTTAAAGCCCACAGCTCTTTTTCAGTGGTGACCTCACCACAGAATAGCTCATAGAAGTGGCTGTGGGAATTTATATTAGCCAAATTATCTAAACGCATGTCACTAAATGTGGAGGGAATAAACTGGAAGACCCAGAGAATATCCATGCAACCTCAGGGAGAACAAGCAAACTGGAAAAGTACAGGCGTCAGTCATGATGGAACGCACAACCACTGCATTACCAGGTGAGGGTGATAACATTCTGTCGTCATGACCACCATCGCAACATCTGCAATAACACCACGTATAATGCGTGCATTATCTGTTCACTCGTAGACGGGTGTGAGGAACTGCAGAGAGGGGAGGGGAAATGCAGTCATGTGCTAAGTCAGCGTCAACATTCCAGACCTTGTGTCCTCAATATGCACTATTTTGAATCCTTGAAATATTTCAATAAAAACACTTGACCATTAAGTTATGACAGTTATGCGACCATCAGTCATAATATATAAATTGCTAATGAGGTCTTCCCTAATTCGCCATCCCTCAATCCCCCTGGCTTTGCACAAGCTGATTTCAATGTCAGTCATGTTCAACTGTTAACAGCGTGAGAGAATGATCGTCTGAAAAAGACGGTAAGACCTTCGGAAATGAGTGCAAATTAAAACGTGAACTGGAGGGTTCCATGAGTGTCAATGTAAGTGTTAGAGATAGGAGTCAGTGTTAAGAGCCAGGAACGAGTATTAAGAGATCGGAGCTAGCGTTAGGGATAAGAGCCAATGTTAGAGATGGGAGTCACAGTGTTAGACTTTTACTTTTATGTCTCATTTTACTCCGAGTAAATTTTCCAACAAAAAAATGTTATTGCTGACATGCCCTTCTCTCCATGGCACTGTGCAGCGCTTTGTGGCCTCCGGGTGAAGTGCAATTAATACACTTTTGGATGAAGGTCACCTCAAATCTTGCCCACATTTCATGGTTCTCTGTCTAGTGCTTATGTGAGGGCACACCAAGAGGACGGCTCCCTCACCATGAACGGTCCACCCACTGGTGGTCCCGGCGGCGCGCGTAGAACAGCGGCGACGCTATCTCCCTCACCACCATACACGCAGCAGCCACTCCAGGCGAGAGGATGGGAGACTTCTCTTTTTCCAACTCTTTATTAACACGAACGTACTAACAACTTAATAACAACACAGCGTAACACAACTCCACGCTTCGCGCGCTATCGATTCCGCCTCCTATATGACAACCGCGCAGCCGACAGCTCCCCAATGCAACGACTCTCCGTCGTCCTCTGCACGTCCCCCCTTATATTTCCCCCAGCCTCGTGCGTACTTGACGTCTGTGACATCCTGTTTACCCCCAATTAAACGCATCTGGCATCTTCTCTCAGCGTCGGCTGTTTACCACAAATTGAGCACACGTGGTCTCGCAGACCGCTGTAACCCGCAGATCGACCCGCTTCCACGGCACTGGCGTTGTGATGCACCTAGCCTGGCACGGCGCAAGGCTTGGCACCACATGAGTTTATTGCATGTTCTGTCCGTCACTTGTACAGCTGTGGTCCTAACGTCATTCCGCGATGTTATACTCGTCACGATGTTGGTTACATGACATCAGTCGTGTTATTACCGTCACGTTACATGACGTCAGTCGTGTTATTACCGTCACGTTTATTACATGACATCAGTCGTGTTATTACCGTCACGTTTATTACATGACATCAGTCGTGTTATTACCGTCACGTTGGTTACATGACATCAGTCGTGTTATTACAGTCACGTTGGTTACATGACATCAGTCGTGTTATTACAGTCACGTTGGTTACATGACGTCAGTCGTGTTATTACAGTCACGTTGGTTACATGACATCTGTCGTGTTATTACCGTCACGTTGGTTACATGACGTCAGTCGTGTCATTACAGTCACGTTGGTTACATGACATCTGTCGTGTTATTACCGTCACGTTGGTTACATGACATCAGTCGTGTTATTACCGTCACGTTGGTTACATGACGTCAGTCGTGTTATTACCGTCACGTTGGTTACATGACGTCAGTCGTGTCATTACAGTCACGTTGGTTACATGACGTCAGTCGTGTTATTACAGTCACGTTGGTTACATGACATCAGTCGTGTTATTACCGTCACGTTGGTTACATGACGTAAGTTGTGTCATTACAGTCACGTTGGTTACATGACATCAGTCGTGTTATTTACGGTGACGTTGTGCGCGCGACTATGACGCCACGTAAATAACAGCGCGTGACGTCAGCGCGCCCTGTCCCCGGACCGGGAGGAGGAGGAGGAGGCGAGTGGTGAGTTTTCCCTCCTCCCGCCCCCCCGCCGCGAATGGGAGGAGCGGGGGGAGATGGCCTCTGTCTCGTCGTCTTTGTCCTGTCAACCCATCGCGTTCGTCGCGTCTGCGCCGCGGGTTCGCTCCGGGAAGGTTAGCGGGAGGAGACGCGCGG
>JAZEWT010000023.1:2349951-2365413 GCA_036362905.1 Mordacia mordax
CCCGGTTTACTGGTTCTCTAGTCGAATCACAAAACAGTCGTTAGACGTACCGTGCTGTATACGAAGCAGTATGTAGAAAAACCTCGGTGTAACGAACCTCTTATTCGGCGGACACTGGAAGCAACGGAAGTTGTCCGGTCAGAATTGGAAATAACGGAAATGTTTTATCTGTTTTTTTTGCTGCTGTTATGGCTAAGTTTAACGGTGTTCATACTCTAGAAGCTGTTATAAGCTATGGCCATGAATTACTCTGTATATAAGAGCGTCATACACATTCGGATGTAACGGATCTCCGAACACCCTTTTCCCCTTCTTACTGGACAACTGTTAAAAAGAGCTACATGTTTCAACAATTTTATAGGAAACACAAATCCAACGATTCCATGCTCCAGGGAGCCCTTTTTATATACACCAACAGGATCCGTAACTTAAGGCTTCCTGTCTTAAAAATTAAAAACTTCACACCACAGGGAGCCCTGACTTCAGAAACCCTGTGATCTGCGAGACCAATGCCTTTAATCAGGGGCTCAACATGCACTGATCCCGGTATGCAGAGACTCCTATTTCTAAGCACTCTGATATCAGTGACCCTTGCACCAAGGACGCTAATCCCCAGACTCGAGACCCCAACCCCTTATAATAATAATAAAGGCGTTTATAGATCTCTTTTCACCCGAGGGTCACAAAACGTTGCACAGAGCTGCGGAGAGAACCGGATGTCAACAGCAACAACATGGGAATGGATAATCGGCAACAGTAACTTTTTTGGGGTTTTTTTTTGCAAATCTGAGCTATGGAGAGAAGGGCATGTCAACAACACCATCAAGACAGTTCAACAGAAAGTTAAATAGCAGGAATAAATTTTCGGACATAAAATAAGCAATATTAATGAAAATAAATTATTTCTTTAACAAGCAAAGAAGGAATAAATGTTCCAGAGCAGGCGCAGGTCGGCAGAGAGCCATCATGCCGGCACGACAGCATTGAGCTGCATCAACAGTACCAGCCAGAGGGCTTGAAAGCCTTACGGAACAAATGAGTCTTGAGACCATAAGTTAAAGACCTGACACGTGGGATTCTTGATCCTGAGAGGCATCCTCTCCATGGAATCCTGACACATCTGACTAGAGAGCCCCTCTCCCTATAGATCCCTGATATGCTTGCCTCCCCTCCTACTCTTTTCCCCTCTATATCTTCTCTTACTCTATGTTGCTATGTATCATGGTCTGGCCTTGTATATTCATCTTTACGTTTAAAATCCCGTAAGTATCTATTTGGTTTATCTATTGTGTCATTCATACTCTACAGAAAGACACGAATTTATATTTTGTGATATATACTTTATATGTAGTGATTTGGTCAAACTCCCTGGCATGCATCAAGTTTCCTGAGTAAAGCTAAGCAGATTTGAGCATGAGTCGTGTTTGGATGGTGCCACAGTTGGGCATAATTGGTGTTAAAGACGGCTCTAGGGATACGTGATGAGCAACAGAGGTGAGTGCATCAGATAATTTGTTGTATTTTGCTTCTATACTATGGGGTATATGTTCCCTGCCTTTAATCCACGCTGATCTTTCAAGATGAAGTATGTTCAAATGGTTCACGCGATGTGGGTACGTCATCATCAAGGAGTGGACTGACGAAGGGCTGTACGTGTACATGGTCGTTTTTAAACCGTGACCATGACCAGCATTCGTAGGTGTCTGATTGATCGCAAATGTTTACAATAGTAGTGTTACCGCCCACCTGGGTGATTTGAATTACAATTTGGTGGCAGCGTTTGTCACGCAATTGCGCACAGACAATAAATGTGACAGAGTTTGTGACCCTGGCATTAAAGAGCCGTGTATGAGGTGTTGTTTATCTTGAGCTGACGAGGGTGGCACATTCACAGGGCAAGTATGCACGGGCAAGTATGCACGGGCAAGTATGCAAGTGCGTAGTAGAGAGTAAATGTGCGCACACAAGGCTTGAGACCAATAAAATTTCAACTGTGGTGCCAGTAATGTGATGCCACCCTAAATGCAAATGATATCGTTGGATCTCCGAAGCTAAGCATATTTGAACTACGTTAGCATTTGAATGGGAGATTTGCTTGGAAATACCAAGTGTTATAGGCTGGGCTGTGATGTGTAATAATGAGGTGACACTGTTGGGTCTCTGTATTATGGATTTTCTCCAGGTTTTCCAGTCCTCTGACTGGAGTCAAACACTCTGGGGTGAAATTGAATGGGAACACTATTCTCAGTGAAAATTCCAGAGGAAACGTATTAGGTATTCATCGTCTTACATTTGGATTGGTATTTTACATATTATCACAGAAATACAGAAAATGTGTTGTTATTTAAGCAACCCCTAGCCCCCCCCCCTCCCCTCCCCCCCTGTAAAGGGGAAGTAGACCCATATGAATTACTGACGTGTTTTCTTTCTCCAAGTCCATCCTGACAAATACTGATTAATGGACTTGGCGAAACATCCCAATGTAGCAGGGTCCTCTTGAAGAAGCTCCTTGAGACTTGGTAATGCTCACCTCGGTTAATCAGCATCATAACATTTGCATCACAGGCTTGGGTGCACACACATTCTCTTGACGTGCATGCTTACTCTGTCCGTGCACACTTGCCCTGGGCGCGTGCTCGTCTCATCAGTACCCACTTGCTTAATCTGTTCGAGGATCACCAGGTGTCAGAGTCTCATCAGCTCAGGGTAAACACCACCTCCACACTGCCTCTTTAATATCCAGGTCACAAACTCTGCAGCATTTATTGTCTGTCCACAATTGCATAGAGAGGGTTACAGTCGAAATTCGGACCCGACTGTGTGCTTATATTTTTTTTATTGTAAACTTTTTACATGTTTATTGCTTGTAAGCCCCCCTCGTCATTTATTGTCATGGAAATTGTCATTTAAATTCACAACTCAAGAAGCTAACAATGTTTTACCTTGTGTCAGTGTAATGTACCCCAGAAGATGATGTCACAGAACTTTTTTGTGTTAATTGATTGTAACAATCATATTGTACATGCAAAGATCTGTTCTTTACAATATACCCACATTTCATGTTAATACTATGTGAGGCTTATCTGTTAATAAGTATAATAATATTTATTTTTGTAATCGAGACACGGGGTGTCTTGTCGATTCGAGCCGTGAACCTCTGTAACAAGTGGCGAATGATCCACCGCCGCGGTGTGCAGTTCCTCCTGTATAACACAAGGCTCCTCTGCTTCTGATCCCTGCACGTGGCAGGAGAGGGAAGTCTGCCTCACGGCACCATGGGAGATGACAAGCCATTCGTGTGTACGGCTCCAGGGTGTGGGCAGGTGAGAAGGCACCCTCGCCACACCACACTTACCAGGGCGCCCTCACCACGCAGCCTTACCACTCCACCCTCACCACACACCACCGAAACTACAATACGTTTACTGCACCGTCCCCACCACTAACATCGCAACATGCCCGCCATGCTTCCGACATAATGCCATTACGCCACACTCGTCGCACCACCAACAATGCATCACAACACTACCAAGAATACATCACAACACCACCAACAATACATCACAACACCTTAACCGTGGCAACCACTCTAGAAAATCAACACTACGGCATAGGAATAACAGCGTTCCCCACTTGCACTGATAAACACAAGGAACGTCATCACAGCAGGCAGACGTGAGACGTTCTGTCTGACTATAGACATTTTTTCAAACTGTCCACTGTCCATGACACAGACCCACTGGCCCGTGACGATAAGATGATACCTGTCCTTTACACATGCAGGTCATAGGGCACCAGGTGGAAAAGTAGTAATGCTCATGCCTCGCAGCAAGAAGGGCCTACCTTTGATTCCTGATTTGGGCGACTTATAGAGTTTCACATGTTCTCTCCCCCCAGTTCTGCCTAGGTTTTATCTGAGTTCTCCTGTTTCTGAGTTTTGCGGTCCAGTTTTCTCGCTCCTGAAAAATAGTCTTGAAACTCAGTGAGATTTTCCTTGTAAATAAGTGTAATAATAATAATCCTGTGATGTTGACATGCAATGTCTTTAAGATACACACCTGTGGGACAGACACATGTATCCTGAGACAGATACATTTTGGCACATCTGCGTGTGAGACACAGTACTGATAAGCACCAGAGGTGCAGCTGCCCGTAAGACACAGAGACACACGTTTCCCCCCCCCCCCCAACCCTTCTCCCCTCCCTCTCCTATCCACAGCGCTTTACGAATGAGGACCACCTGGCCGTGCACCGACACAAGCACGAAATGACGCTCAAGCTGGGGCCCATGCGCAGCGACAGCGTCATTGTTGCCGGTCAGACTCTCGCATTTGTGTGGTGGTTTACGCTATGAACCCAGCAACCCGAGTTCAGTACCTGCTTACGGTCAACACCAGTGACAATATTTGAAACCATTCTTGGGCCTCCCCTCGGTTGACGTAGCCTCAAATGAGTATCTTGTGCGGTGTGAAAATATTGCCAATGTGGAGACAAGCGGCCAGGCGTGGTGCTGGTCACCCACCCCCTTTGTGCCGTGTTGGCCTTTATAAGTGCTCACTAAACAGGTTTTAACCCTACAGTCTATTCAGGCTCTACAGGGGATATATATAAGAGTGGTAGCATGGTGATTAACACGCTGGGATACAAACTCCACTGACACTCAAATTAGATTCCTGCTCATGGCCAACATCAGTGCTGAATATCCGACTTTCTTCAAGGCCTTCCCCGAGGTTAAGTCCTCATCCAAGCCTTACATGAGTACCTGGTGTGATGTCAAAAGAGTAGCCCTGAATAAACTAAGACAAAGACAGCCCTGGCATGATGCTGGCCACACTATCCCTCTCCCTTGCGCAATGCTGACCTTCAAAAACACTTCCCCTAACAGTATGTGTAGGCTATATGGGGGGTCTTCGTATAGTTGGGGAGTGTGTGATGTGTGTGTGGAGGCATGCTTTAGAAATGAAGGTATTTTGCCTTGAGTGAAGTGTGTTGCCATGTGTGTCGTGTGTTGGCATTTGTGGCATGTATATGTAGAGGCATACACAGTTGTATGTGGAGTCGTCTAGAAGCACATTTGTACTTATACTGCTATACCGTTTAACATGTATTGGTGCATGCACCATTCTTCCCACCGAATGTGAATTCTCCACTTTACTTCCAGCTCCTTGGCATCCTCTGACTCTCTCTGACATGAAAACTTTGCCCGGCTGTTGCATGGGATCAGTGCCAATGCTCTCTCTCTCGGCATGTAAAACGGAGTTCCCACTGAGAGGTGGAGAGAGGAACTAAAATTAGACTGGTGTCGGGAGTGAGAGTGAATCTGTGGAGTGTGGAAACACTGAAAGACAGCAACCGTGCGCATCATTTGAATTATTCTACAGAGCTTAAAGATAAGCGGCAAACACAACAAATATGGTGTGTAAGAAATTACCCATGAGTTCATTGATTTATATTGATCTTTGCATCACGATGTGTTGCATTAAGTAATGTGTAATATTTAACATTTTCAAAATATTTGCACAAGTGTTTATATTTGCATTTGTCAGAGTTGGGATATTGGATTATATATGTAATGATTTTCATACGGGTTACCGGTTCGATTAATCGACTCGTCACGTCACACGGAAATAGTGGAGGAGAGTCGCACATGTGTTCTGACGTGTAGCACTGGTTGACAATCGGAGGGACTTGGTGACATCATCGGTTTCATCAGCCGCGTCATGTTGTGCTTGGGTTGTGTTGGTGGCCAGTATTAAAGGAACTCCGAGTAATATATAGGCAATAGATTAGTCATTAGTTCATTCATGGTTTTGATTCCAAGGACACAAGAATTAGCGTCTATCTCCTTTTGCCCCTGCTCATACTCGTCACACAAACTCACGCATGCACACACCTATTGCTGAGTATTACGTTCCTGTATTTAACAGAATAAGCATCCCAGTTCGAGATGGATCATCATATTCCCAATTATGGGCTCTGACCCATGCGTGTCAGTTTCTTTTGTATTGGTGTTAGTTAATGCACATGTTCTTATTCGCCGTAGTGTTGATAATCATAGTGGTGTTTTTGTTTTCATGTGCGCGGTCATGCGATGCGCGCTGTCTCAGACCAGACCCCGACGCCAACGCGCTTCCTGAAGAATTGCGAAGATGTGGGTCTTTTCCACGAGCTCACTGGCTCCTTCGAGCACGACCTCAAGAAGACTCCGGCTGGCGAGGTCGATACGCCTGACGTCCCGTCCACCCGTCATGCCTCCCCACTCGCGCCCCCACCACCACTACTGCGGGGAGGTGACGCCGGTGGGAGCGGTGGCGGTGGCGGTGGCGGCGGTGGCGGCGGCGGCGGCGGCGGCGGCGGTGGTGGCAACCGTGGTGGCGGTGGTGGTGGTGAAGACGGTGGTGGTGGTAGTGAGAACAACGATGATGTCAATGACAGGAGTAGAGAGAGGCTCTCAGCTACCGGAGAAGAGGAGCAGAATGCCCAGCAGAAGGTGCGTGCATGGGTGAGTTTGTGCGTGTGGAGAGGAGGAGCATGGGGAGGAGGAGGTAGTGGCTCAGCCCTTAGTCGTTTGCTTTGGAGTGGAGATGAATGGTTTTTGAAATTCGTGTATCTTCTGTAAAGGTGTTTGTCTTCACAAGATGTTTCTTTTCTTGGCTAGAGGTTTCCTGTCTTCTGCGGATACACGTCATCACTCCAGATCTCACATCTTCAGTAGATGTGTGTCTGCTATAATGTCTCATCTCTTGGTGTGTCTTTATTCACTGGCTATGTGTTTTACCTAGCGTTGCCTGTTTTGCAACAGATGTCTGGTGTCTTGACTCGCTGTCTCTCTTCTACAGATGTCTTTGGGTATGTGTGAGGGAGGCGCGAGCTTGGGGCCCACCAGGGAGCCAGCTCCCCCGGACGGCCCCACCCCTACCCTGCCTGCTCCTCCCTTCCGGCAGGACGGTCCCAGCACCAACAGCAAGGTGAGTGAAGGTCACCTGCGATGCAGGGAGGCCTGGGTGTTTCCATGTGTTCTCTATGTGTTCCCCAAGAATGCCCTATTACACTAAAGGGCAACCCATCCTAATGAACAGGGTAACGTGACACTTTGCCCTCATCGACTCTCCTAACCCTCACCATTCACCACTCATCTTCTTGCCTCTGTCCATGTGCCCCGATCTCCCTGTCACTGCATCCCCGTGCCCAGGAGGCCATGTCTGCTACCCCCCGCAAGCTTCCGGCCACAACACTAGGGTCCACGGCACGGCCATCCTCGTTGCACCTGCTCTCCCGTGGAGACACCTGCCCCACGGGGTCCGGAACTGGAAGTGGCTCCATCATCCCGCAGACTCTGGACTCTCCAACTGCCGTGTCCGTCATCACGCAGGCCCCACCCTCGAACCGGCACATGGGGTCAGTCTCCACTCCTATCACCTCCTCCTCTCCTTCTCCTCCCCTCTCCTCTCCTCCACAACTTTTCGCTCTCCTTGATTCTACTACCGTCTGCTGTGCCACCGTCCTTTCCCCTCCATTCTCCTATATCTACCTCCGCTTCCCTCTCTATTCCCTCTGATCTCTCTCCTGTTTCTTTCCACTCTTTTTTTTCTCTGTGCTAGTATCCTCCCCTCCATTCTCTAACATTGTCAAATATGATACACTTGCAGAGAGCAGAAACACTTGACAAGACTATCCAAAAAGAACAGCTATGGAGAGCGTTTTACACATCGAGCTGTGACAAACCTACATAATAACACTGCACACCACCATCGGCCCTTACTCGCAGTCACACAATTGCACACCACGTACCTCACAGCTGTCACTGGGGGAGTCTCCTGTCATCATCAGGTGCACCCCGAGAGGTATCTCGTGGGAGTCGCGGTATGATCTTCAAGTGACGATGTTGACGATGACAAAGTGGGGATAGGGGTTTGACGTGGTTGACCTTGTGCCACCCCCCCACCCCAGGCCTCCGCTCCCGGGTTCCATGCCCATGTACATGCAGATGCCCAATGGCCAACCGCTGCCCATGGGCTTTCCAGGGCCCCCATCCAGCTCCATGGCCCTGTCTCCAGGGCAGGGCCCCCCACACCTCCCTCAACCGCACTCCTCCGGGGTGAGCTCACACGCCTTCCTTGCGCTGTGCTGTGGACACCCACAATTATTGTCGTACGTTGTGATGTGGTGGTGTGGTGGCAAGCGCACTGCGCTGTGAACCTGACGGGCCTAGGTGGACTTGGCCTTAAGTGAGTACCTCTTGCAATGTGTAAACTTTGCCACTTGAGAGGGAGACAAACGTGGATACGGTGCAGCCCCCCCACCCCTTCATATGTCGCTTCAGTCTTCATAGGTGCTCACTAACAGGACATGCCCTAAAAGTCTGTTATGGCTACGCAGTGGATCTTTGTCTTTTTGATGGCCATAGGTGTAAACACTTGATGATGAGCACAGGCACCAAAGGCCCAAAATGTTAAGCAGCCAACAACAGCCAGCGCTATGAACGTTGTAATCAATAAGACCTAAAATGTATCTTGGACCGAGTAAGGATTGCTGGTAAAACAGATAATGGGCAGTAATTATAAGGTCGAGCATCGAAAAGGAAGAATAATAAAGTGAAGAAGGGTCGTGACCTGCGGTGCGGTGGTGGTGGAGCACATTGATGCTAAGACTAGGATTCAGTCGAGCTGCGCGGGTTCTCCACACGGGTGAAGAAATCAGTGAGTGAAGTCCTTGGGATGCAGCTGATCCCTAGTGAGCGAGTGAATGATGATTCATTCATTATGACTGCTGTGTTTGTGGTGACACACAGGCACACCAGTGTGTGAATCCTATCACTGATGTGTACATATAGCCTATGATCTCTGTGCTATTCTCCCTGGTGGAGCACCCGGAAATTTAACCCTTGGAAATATAACCCTTGCTCGGTGTGCGTCATCGCATCCTGGTTGTGCCACAGATATCGAGGCCAATGAACCTCGTGCCCAACATCCCAGGAATTCCGGGTCCTCCCATGAACCACACGGGGCCACCTCCACTACTACCCCCCCAATCGGAGGCTAAGATGGTACGTTCCATGTATCCCACGTGGATCCATCAACACCTCCGTGATGTCTGAACCAGTCCTGGGCCTCCCTTATGTTTACTCAGCTTTAAATGAGTACCTGTTTGAAGACAAATTTAGCCAGGTGTGTTGCTCACCATACCAGGTGCTGGTGTGCCAGTCCAGTCTTAATAGGTGCATAAATGAAACATATTTAGATATATTTATATATCGATTAAACTATAGTCACACTGAGTCGGATAAGGTGACAACTTTCTTTCGGCAAAGTCTATCACTGCGACATTCGAAGACGTTTAACAATAATGGGCTGGTGAAACTATATCATGCATGAAGGTAAAATAATGTAACATGCTCAGATTTACTGGTGGTACGGTAATTATAACGTGGCGACATAAGTAGCCGGGTGAGTTCCTGGCCACACCACACCTGGCCTAAACAGGTGCTAGCTAACAACACTAGCCCACAATGTCTGAAAGTGTACACGGGGATTCTTTGTCTTTGATGCGTAATCTGAGCCATCCGTAAGCATCCTGGTGCCTTCATCTCCATTAAGAGATGAATACCTCACGTACTGTGTGTGTTTGTGAACCTAGAGCCACATTGTAACCAATACAGAGTTGTGTGTCTGTGCAAGATGTAGACAGGTAGATTTTTTTTCATTACTGGCCTTTATAGTAGCCTTTGGCTGCCTAAGTCAGATCAGTGCTGATCGAGTGGAAAATGCACAGCCCAATGTTGGCAACTTTTCAAGAGTAGAGTTGATCAATCTATAGTTCTTTTTCTATACATCGAAAATCAGCTTAGCCATACTAACTAAAATCTAGGCTCCTTTTGTACGTTATCGTTTCACTCCATCGCTAGATGGCGATGATTCAATCGGCTCCATGCCCTGAGAACAACCTATAGCTGATGGGCGAGATCCTGTGCAGAGTTGTTACGGGACACGAACAGCCAATAGAAACGCTAAGTGAATCTAGAATGACACCCCAACTGCTGCATTATATATAGATTATGCTTGATTATGAAGAAAAAAGCCTGTGTTGCTTGAGGAGTTCGAGGGCAGAGGGAAGTTAAATCGAACGCAGAAAATTTGGGTTGCGGCTCGGAATGGTGGTCAACTCAGTTTGAGTAGAAACCTGAATGTGCAGCACCAGCGGAGATGGCGTGAGTGCGCACTAGGGTGAGTGACTCTTGGACATGTGGGGGGACTCGCAGTCAAATGGCACATGGTTACGTGGCAAGAGTGGAGGGGGAGAAACGGAGCCTGTGACTTCAATGTTGTTGTTGTGGAGTGAAGCGATAGCATGCAAGCGGTTGTTGTTGTGGAGCGACTGCTGTGGGAGGAGCGGCTAATGGTCGCACCCGCCCGCCGTGATAGGGCGCCCTGGGTCGGCTGAGCTTCTATCCGAGGGACGGTTAACGTGCCACCTGGGCCTAGCGGCTTGACCTTGGTCATTCAATTTGGCCGCCTGAAGCCCATTATTAAATGGAAAAAAAATAGTTTACCGACTCGGCTTGAAGATGGGCGTGAGAAAGGATGTGAGGATCCTGCTGCTGGGAGAACGTGAGTGAATCTTGATAGAAATGTCGCCCGCCCGGCCTGACCTGTGCGTTTTGCAGGAGTTTTTGTGTAACGTTATATATATGCCACGTGTCTACAGCATGCTTACATTACGGTGTATTTTATACATTTCTGACCTTGATACCCCTGTTTGTGGATTCATGAGGTTTTTGAGCGAATGGTGATTGAGTACATTATATGGAGTGGTGATGGTGGTGAGTGCTGGTATTGATGAATGGAGGTTAAAAGGTGGCTGCTGATTTTCCGTTCTGGTGCGATTGTTGTTGACGTACCGTTCTCTCCGCAGCTCTGTGCAGCGCTTTGTGACCCTCGTGTAAAAAGCGCTTTATAAATGCAATTATTATTAATGTGTTGTGATTTGCAACTGATGCGAGCGCTCTCTCCTCTACGCACTCAACCACTTCCCTGCCCACCTCTCCCCTCCTCTGTACGCTTACCGCTGCCATCCTCTCCCATCCCTTCCTCATCTCTCTCCGTCTCCCCTCAACTGGACCCTTTTCCCACGAGCCAGAGGCTGAAGGCCGTGCTGAGTCAGCAGCCAAGTGCCATGGGAGCAAGCGTGGGGGAGATGCAGCCCCTGAGCGTGTTCACCGGCCGACATGAGCTGCCCGGCACAGGCCCCCCTCCCTCGCAGGTGCGGCCGGCTCCCCTAGCAGCTTCCTCACCTCCCACCATAGTGCTTGCCCCACCACCTCCCTTCGCACTGCTGCCTGCTGGCTAATAGCAGCTTGCCACATCACCCACCCGCTAGCTCTGCATCGCGATCTGGCAGGAGGACTCAACGTCGGAGGAACCCTAATGCAGGAGGACCCCTAATAGGTGGAGAGAGCAGAGAAAAGCTAGGAGTCACATTCAGTTGCAAATGGGACATCATGAATTATAAACAAAGTGACCACAGCCGTGATTGTAATCAGTTATTTAACCGTGGGTCTTCTTGCACGGTGGTGTGGAGTGGGAGTGCAGAATAGGTATAGGACCGTGAAGTTGAACATAGGAATGCAGCGTGGAGTGCAGGAGATGGGAGTTAGTCTAGCTTGGGAGGGTAGTTGAGTTATAGGATGAGATAGAGTGGAGTGTGGGAGTGTGGAGTAGCATGCATTCTTAGAGTTTGCAGTAGAGTGCAGGCGTGTGTACCGTCGGATGGTGGAGTGTGGAACGGAATGTGGGATGGTGTAGTAGGTGTGCTGGACATCATTGGGAATGCGGAAAGGACATAGTGTGAGAGTATAGAGTGGATCTATTTAGAGACCAAATTCTTGGTGATGAGAGAGCCCCAATGCGAAAGGAAAGGGCACGACAAGATTATCACGGTGCAGATGAAGAGAGAACACATTCAGAGAATAAACACAACACACCAGTACAAACCTCTCGGCAGCACCTACCATGGCCACAGGTCTTGCATTTCGTTATTAGTGGGGCTCCCTTTCCTAAGGGAGCTAAAAATGTTCGTCAGAAATTACTTGTAAACCAGATGTGACATCAAGTGATTAAAGTGGAAGAGAGACCTTCCCAGCTTGTCAGCAGTTCCAGCCACGTTTTGTAAAGAAATATGAAAATTTATTTTTTTAAGTTGTTAGTTTTAGCATGGAATAACACAACCTAAACACAGGCATGTCTTTAGCTTTGTTAAAAATGTCGTCTTCTTCTGCTCTATGTCGACATGGTGTCATCATCGACCCCGAGTGGGGTTTTCATGGCTGTGGTCGCCAAGGTAACCTACTGCACGGTTTACCAGGCCACGTGCAGGCCCCGCGATGCTCCATCGCAGGGCACTGGGGGACGATTTAACCAGCTGTCAATTAACCTGGGTGTGTGTTTTGGGACAATGGGAGGAAACCGGAGTACCCGGCGAAAACCCACGCGGACACGAGAAGAACGTAAACTCCACACAGAAAGGCGGCGCCCGAGCCGGGGAACCGAACCCGGGACCTTCTTGCTGTGAGGCGACAGCGCTACTCATTGCGCCACCGCGCCGCCCAAAGAAGTCTCGAAGGAAGCGATAGAGCGGAAGAGGTCAAGTGCAAGCAGTTAATCGCTTCAGGAAGCCTTGGCCAATCGGCTCTTGAACCAGATTGTGCTAGGATATCCGTGACACATTACATTCAGGGTCTGGTTCGCTTCCGAACGATCGTGCGGGACGTGCAGTATGAGCTGGCTCTCTTCTCATCGGTCATGGGTGCGGTGCCGTTTGCCTTGCGTTTGCAGATGTCGCCCGGTTACCTCTCGTCGGGACAGCCATCGCCTCAGTCATCCGTAAGCAGTAGGGGAGGGGGAGGCGGCGGGGGTGGGGGTGGAGGAGGGGGCAGCGGGGGGGGTAGCGGGCGCCGGCGACGCTCGGCGGACGACGACCCCGATGAGAGGCGGCGCAAGTTCTTGGAACGAAACCGTGCAGCCGCGACGAGGTGTCGGCTCAAGCGCAAGGCCTGGGTGTTGAACTTGGAACACAAGGCCGAGGAGCTCACGCACACCAACATGCAGCTGCAGGTGCAGAGGGGTATTGGGGACGAGCGTGGGCATGTGGGGTGGGTACCATGGATAATGGGTTCCCAGTGTGTTTTGAGAGTTTTTGCCACGTGATGAACATTTCTCTTTTAAAATGTAGGTGAAGTGAATTTGTTCTGTGAGATCTGCTTCTATGGGCCATTCTTTAGACACTTTGTTTCATGGCTTAATACCAACACCACGATTGGAATAAAAATGGGGAAAGTAAATATTTGTGGACTTGCCAATGAGATCATCCTTAGTGCCGATGCATGTGATGTGTGTGTTGTGGCATATATGGTAGCGAGTAGTGCGCTAGGCTACAAACCTGGTAACCTCGGTTCCAATTTCCGCTTACGGCCAACACCAGTGACGATTTTCTGAACCGGCTGAACCTCAAATTAGTACCTAGGGCAGTGTGTAATCATTGCGATTAGGGATACAAAGGTGGCCGGGCGTGGACTCCTATGCCGTGTATACCTTAATAGGTGCTTGCGAAGGGCACTTGATGCAACAGTCTGTTAAGGCTACACAGGGTCTGTTTGACTTTGTGGTATGAGTACATGGTGTGTTTACTAATGTATGTGTATGATGTATACATGTGGTATATGCGTGAATCTCTGGTGGTGGTGGTGGTGGTGTCGAATGTGTGTTCATGTTTTGTGACCCGACTTTTAATTGCTGCTCACGGTCAACATCGGGGTCAAATATCTGCAACCAGTCACTAGGCTGTGCTCGGTCAACTGCGCCCTAAATGAGTATTTGGTCGGGTGTTTAAATATCGACAATTAGGAAACAAAGGCGGCCATTCGTGCTACTTGCCACACTACCGCCTTGTGCACATTGGAGGCCTTCGTCGGTGCTTGTAAACAGCACATGTCCCAACTTCGTAAGATCTCAAGGGGATCTTTGTCTTGTGTCTCAGAGCGAGGTATCCCTCTTAAAGAACGAGGTGGCCCAGCTGAAGCAGCTCCTGCTCGCTCACAAGGATTGTCCAGTCACCGCCATGCAGCGAGCCGGCCACGGATACGTGTGTAAGTGTGCACAGCTACGCTACTAGGCTACCATACCACGTTGCAGTACTGCCAACACATGACACTGCAACAACATCACACCTCCACAAAACCAAGCGACCGGACTGCCACACCACCACAATACAACACCACCGGTCACTCGAGAGTAGAATTGGTCTCTATGCAGTAGATACACCCTCCACTTGGGACTTTCTCAGGATTTTATGAATAAAGGGCTTTATTATTTAGGCCATGACAACCAAGCACATGCCATTCCCTAACTCACATTGTACCACAGTGTACCACACGTGATGTGCCACACAACACCGCACTCCTTGAAACAATAGCCCATCACTCGTCACCTCTCATCATATATTATTCTACTTAAGTCTCTATTACGCTCCCATCGCCACATCTTTCCCATCATCCCACATCACATTCCGTAGCCTCCACCACGCCCTTGAACCCCGGTCATCTCACACTGCCCTGTCTCCCTGCCCGCTCACAGCCGATCCGGAGGAGGGCCCTCCGGACGATGCCCTCGGCCCTGTGCACCTCCAGCAGCAGCAGGTGATCCAGCACGGCACTCCCTCCTCATCCTCCTCGTCGTCGTCGTCGTCGTCGTCATCCTCCACCGCTGCCAATGGCCTGCCCCCGACCACCTCATCATCATCCACACATGAGGCGGCGCAAGCGAGGGCAGCGCTGGCCCTGAGCCTCGCGTCCTCACGACCACAGCCCACGAACAGCTGACAGGACGGCGCCACAGCAGCTCGGTGCCGCATGCTGCCGTCTTCCGTCACCATCACCGATCCCTGAGATTATTTCAGGAACTCATCAAGGCCCTACGATGCTGCTCCACTTCCTCACTGTTACGCGATGCGGTGCGTCCTGTTGTGCGTGCGTGATTCATCATAGCTAACATGTACGAAACTGCACGTCGGATGGAACTCACTGGGATGACGACGCTGCTACGCGAGTGCACTGCGCTGGCGCTGCTTGCGCTATGCGTTCTGCGGACAGACGAGCAACGGCCAGGGGAGCGGGAGCTTGTTAAAGCCGCGGCCCCCAAATAATAACTATCGGCAGGACCACAATACCGTGCGACATACGAACACGGCGGGGGATTTGCTGTGCCCTCCCTCCCCAGAAATCCCGCTTTCCCCGAGAGCGCCGTAGATACGACCACCTGCGTTTTGCTCAAGAGAGCAGCCAAGCCACAGGAGGACTTCCACAAACATAAAAATCCAGCCTCATAGTGAAAACCTCTCCCACGCACATCTCTTGAACAGTGCTCTGGGAACCCGGAACGGGCAGAAGCCTTGCCGTCCCATGGGGAATGG
>JAZEWT010000023.1:2365433-2395676 GCA_036362905.1 Mordacia mordax
GGTATCGTTCTTAGTTTACAGTGGCTCCGGCAAGCGCCGCTAGCACAGCTAGTTCCCCTTGACGCCAGCACCTGGATCGGTCTCCAGCGGCGAGGACTCAGCTGCTATAATTTGTACGATGCAATCCCAAAGAGCTACTCGACCCGCAGGATGCAACCCCGCGGGCGGGCCAATAAACGGACTAACGGACAAAACGACTCGGAGCACTTCCACGGCATGTGGCCTCGGGGCGCCGCTCAAGGTTTTAACTGGGCCTAAATGCGCTGGTGCCTGGCAAGAATCGCCGTTAACTCAAGCTGAGAATTAGTGGTTGAGGCGCAATCGCCTTGAGCCCAGACACTGCACGCAAAACTGTTGTGCCCTTTGCCTTGTGCCAACCAGGGCGAATTACAGAGACTATTAACGGTAGATGCAGCCCAAGAGGTGAATAGCTCTGGTCTGCTATGGTACTTTTTTCCACGTTTACCATTTGGTTTATTCTTTGTCTTAGTCTCTTTACAAAGCCTGCTGGGGCTATACACTACCAGCAGCAGTCCCCCACTGTTGGTGGTTGTCACGTGTATACACGAGATCTGTTTTCATTTGAACCAACGTCTGGGCATACACAGCTTGCAAACACTCGGTTTTTATTGGAACATGAGAAACGTGGAAAAGTGTACCTGGATGGGTTCCAAAAAGGTCTAAGGCACAGCCTAGTTACACGTCTACATGCGTGATCCTTGTCAATGCACTGCTGGGTAACTGCCTCCCCACATCATGACAGGTGGCCATCCTTCACCACTGGTCAATGCGGCTTGAAGGCTGGGACCATAGACGCAGGAGTATAGAAGTACAGTATAATGTATTCTGCTGCACAAGACTGATCTCTGGGTTGCATCTTCGTTGATGCTGCTGATGCGAGCGGTGATGTGTAGGGATGGAACGATGTAGACTCATCGATCAACATTTATTATTAATCTCGCGATTAACAAAAATGTTTTTCAACATACTATTTGTAAATAATGAATTGATCGCCTCTGCAGCACCGATCTTGCAGTGGAATATATTCGATGCTCATATCATGTCATCACCTGAATGATTCATCAAATCGGTGAAGGACAGGGGGTGAATCATTCCACCCCTGCCAAGCATCGCATTCCACCATTGGTGAAGAGAGGACCGTGTCATCTTTGTGGAGAGAGGGGTATGCAAATGTGAGGCTCACAGCCTCCCACGTTCCTTCTCCACACCGTGAAAACTGCCGACAACCTAACCTAAACAAGTGTAAATGATGCTGATGCAATGTACATACACGGGTGGCACGTGGGCAGTGGCCATCTATCTGTTAGTTCGTCCGGCATGTGGACAAAGCCAGAAATTATTTTGACACCAAACTTCGCTAGCTCACTACACATTGTCCATCCATCCCACGTATCTGGCAAGTGGAGACGGGCTGGAGATGGCGAAGCTATCTGGTGTCGAGACAAACTCCACACATCGTACTGCCCGTGCTCACTGTTTGAGGTGTCGAGGTACACCCTTGACACAGACTTTTCATCCAGCCATTTGGCATGCTGAGACGATCTGTGTGACATGGAGACAACAATTTGTGGACACAGATGGACTGTTGGGTGCAGCGTTGTCCATGTGGTGCGTGTGCACTGGCTGGGGTTGTCAGTCTCGTGTGTCTCACTAAGCATCCATTTGTCACATGCACTGCCCCTGGTCAGTTATCCTTTGCCTTAACGAGTGCATGCATTCAGTTGTTTTATTATTTTATTTGAAAATGTTACCTTTACTCAAGTCCCGTCAATATTCAGACACCACTGTGTAATGGCAAATAGGGGTTTTTAATACTAATAATTTAAATTGCTTTGGTTGTTAAGTGTATATGCAGTTACGCTACAAACTGGTTGCTAATAGACGCTGTGTAACGGCAGCTGCTTTAGATTACAAGATACAACGCCCATACACACTACTGTATAATTATTTCAAATCCTGACTCTCATGTCAGATTTTACATGTAAATATTGATAACACGCTTTTTTTTAAGTTGTGCCCAGTCTCCCGAGTGTGTGGATTTTGGCCGAGTTCGATTATGTTGGTGTAGGTGGGTGATGTTGCAGGTGGAGGTGATGAGAAGAGGAGAAGTACGTAGGGTACGGTGCCATCAATGGACGGTGATGGATGTGGTTGATTTGGTTGCAGAAGTGTTGCAGGTGGTGCTAATTGCGGATGTAATGTAATAGCAGACTGCAGCATTAGAAATGGTTGCAATGGAGGTGGTGCTATGTAACAGACGTGGTGGTAGTGACAGGTGGCGGTAGTGACAGATGGTGAAGTGACATGCTCTGCTGTATGTGTGGTGTGTTCTCTCGGCTGTTTGGCAGCCCCGAATCTGCACCATAACTCCCAGCCGGTGCCACATGCTGTCACACCGCTACGCCCATCAGGTTGACGCGCCGGTTGTGGTAGCGCTTGGAAATGTCCTCCTCGATCTGTGAACGACACACTGCCATGAGCTGGTATGATTTAAAATGTTGACTGTAGAATCTGGCACCAGAGGTCCAAATACTTAGATAGAATTTGTAATCAGTGGTAAAAATTCTGTTTTAGAAGTTTGACTCCCTGTTTAAAAAGTTACTTTCGCAGGGTCACAGTAATATATATTCGGATAACGGAGTGAGCGTACGAGCTTCTGCAACTCCCGGGAGTGCACAAGTAGCGCGTCGAGCCTGGGCTGCAGCGCCGCCTGCTCCTGGAGTGCATCTTGCTGGCGCTGCACTGCCGCGTCGCGCTTCCGCAGCGCCGCCTCCGCCTGCCGCAGCTTCTGGTTCAGGGTCGTGGTGAGCCGGTCAACGTAGCTTCGCATGCACACGCACAGGGTGAGAAACCGTGACTATTGCTTGAGTCAATCACGACAGTACCTTGCCCCGCTCTACGTCCCCCACTTCACCCCACCCACCTTCTTTCCCCCCACCCTGACTGGGTTTCGATATAACAGTCGATTAGAGAGTGTACATGCAAGAATGTTCAGTGAGAGAGAAGCAGGTCACGTGTAGGATGGTTTTCGTAAGGTGGCAGCCATTCTGGAATATCTATGTAAGTCTTGATGATCACATTTAAATTCACGGTTGTTTAACAATGATGAAATCCACTCAAGACAATGGATATACAGGTATACCTCTCCCCTCTTCTGCTATATCATTAAGACTCTTTATTCTATGTTTTGTCCATTTTTTTTAAATCTGTGTTGGCAACGCTGGGTTTTCTGCAAGCACAGCCTGCTACGGGTTGTGCTGCCTTACACCTCTATACCACACCCCGCCCAGCGCCCTCTCACCGCGGCGACGCGTGGATCATGAAGAGCTGGCGCATCTTGAGTGAAGTGAGGCGCTGGGTGAGTGCCCGAGTCTCAGCCAGCGCGGCCTCCATGCTGCTGCTCGACTGCTCCTGCAGCACGAGCGGTGCTGTCTGGAATTGATTGATGGAGAGGATGTCGGCTTCCTCGCTCAACTCCACAATACGCTGGATCAGAAATGCCTCCAGCTGGGGGTGAGGGTGAAGGAGAGAAATGGCGACAGAGAGGGCAGGAGAGAGAGAGAGAGATGAGGTTAATGGTGATGAGTAGGATGACAGACGAGAGGGGTGTGTGGGTTGGAACAAACAAAAGATGGAGCACTCCTAGGGAGGTGTTCATTTTTCACTGCCACTGTGAGGAAGGCTGCCTGTGCTGATTGTGACACAAATGGGCCTTTCCTGGTCTGCCAGCAGTTGTAAAAGCAAGTTCAGAAGAAAAAAAAAACACGCAGAAATAAGTTCTTGGCATCACTGACGCCAACGAGTGGGTGTTGGGGCCAAACAAGTTAACGTATTATAATGATGTAGGTTTTCACGGCTCGATGCATGATGATTGCTTCGAAAATCTGCGCTCTCGGGACAACCGCGTCGATCGCGAGGAGAGGAGAGGGAGCGATCGACGCGGCTGTCCCGAGAGAGCAGCTTTTCGAAGCAATTATCAAGTTAACGTATTCACAAAATGTCCTTTTTTCTACCCTGGTTTTGTCATTTTAAGCAACAAATTATAGCTGCCAGTGTTCAAATAGGAGAGTTGGGTTCACATTGAATCATCGTCACGAGTGTTAGTGCCTCACTTATTGATGGGCAGATCAAATGCAACACACACTTCCAACTTTAATTGATAAGCATTAATGAGAAATCACTGAAGGGGAGGGGGGTGCTGTGGGGGAAGATGGGGGAGGCGAGCACCTCCATGAGCTCATCGATGAACTGGTTCCGCGTTTCCACATTTTCCAGCACAGTGAGGTCTGTATCATGAGCCACACCTGCACCTGAACCAACAGCGGATTATCACTCACTCACACTGCACCACGGAGCACGCCGCACCTGAACCAACACACGCACATTAGTGCGATGGCGTAACGTGGTGTGAGGTGGTGTGACGAGGTGTGACAGTGTGGTGGTGCGACGTGCTTCGTGGTGCAGTGAGTGATGATCTGCTGTTGCCACGGTCACTGCGGTTGCACTGACCGTCTCTGTGGCTGCCCAGGTTGTGTTCCTTCCCGTCGTCCACCACCTCGATCGTCCAAGCATTGTCACCACCGCCGTCACCACCTGCACCGGCGTCCTGCATGTCCGCGGGCAACGGGGTCACGCACCACGACACATGCAAGGGGTGAGGCGGGCGCAGGTCATAGTTGGGAGTGGTTATGAGTAATGTGTGGTCAGCGGTTGAAGTGAACGTGTGTGATGAGTGGACATGTCTGCCGCCCGTGTCAGACGATGTCTATCAGGCTAACATTGGAGGTAATCAGTGAGCCCATATGGGTGGGTGTGAAGAATGGGTGCGGTGAGCAAGTGGTGAATGTGTGGAGACTAAACACAAGCTAGTGCGGTTAACCCACACCACGAAGAGTGAGCAGTGAAATGTGATGGTGAGTGAATAGTAACCGCATTGCACAAATGGTGAGCCTGCACTTACCTCACCGCTTCCCTCCAAGCTGATATCCCAATTGATGCCTTCCGCCTCATCACCACCCAGCGTGCTACCCTTGCCAGCACCATTCATGTCCAGAGATGTATCCACGGTGAAGTCGCCAAAATCTATTTCCCCGGCCTCCTGGCGTCATGGAGAGCGAACCAAAAGTCACAATTGTTCGAGGTGATGGCTCAGCCCATGAGGATGGTAAAGTTCACCTGGTGAAGAGGGACATGATGACCTAATGCAGTGATGATGGAGCAGCAACGTAAGGGGGTGAAACACACCCAAAAGTACGTCCACGAGGAGATTGTGGGTTGCTAGGCAGACCGCTGTATCCCAAGATTGTGCAAGACCGCATTTATCTTGGGGAGGCCTTCAGCAGTGCATTTGTCATGGCTGCTACTGGTGATTTCGACATAGGGGTAATGTTCACCTAGTGAGCAATGACACCTAATAAGTTGGGTAACGCTCACCTTATCCGCTGGTGAGGAGATGTCCCCTTTGTCGGTCGGGGCTTTGGGAGGCTGCAGGGAGGAAGGGGGCTTCCCTGTGCGCCACTCGTACACGGTTGTGTTCCCCTTGTGCTGCACATGTCTCAGCAGTGGTAGCACCGTGTCCGGGGCACTGACAAACACAAACAAAACACGTACATGCAAGTACATACATGTACAAGTACATACATGCCTACACACTTGATGACACACACAAATACCACTCATCCATAAAACTGATTGGGTAAGTACTATTAGTACTCACGAGGGGGTGGGTGGTTAGAACCAGGCCTGGCTGCTTGTGTATTCCAGGTGACAATGTTTAAACACTGCACTGGCTACTCATTTATGGTTGAGTTTGACAAACTGACACTGGTGTACACACACACACTGGAGCAGTCTCTCACCCCTCGCACACGAACTCCACACACGCCTGATACAGCACCACGTGCGGGGAGAGCTGCGCCGACGCAGTCGCGACGTCTTCCAGCATACCAGGCAGATCCCGCAACAGCGCTAGCAGCTCGTCTCGTACGTTTTCGCCCTGTGGCACGAACACCCCCACGTGGGAGCAATCACTACAACCATAAAGAGAGATGTCACGCTGGCACAGTGCAGGTGAGCGAGATGTCATGCTGGTGTGGCGCAAGTGAGTTACTGAGATGCCGTGCTGGCATGGTGCAGGTGATTGAGCAAGATGTCGTGCTGACTTTGTGCAGGTGAGGTTTTGCCAGCTTGCTGAGATGCCATGCTCTCCCAGAGTGCGCTTTGTGAGTTACCAAGATGCCATGCTGACGTGATGCAGGAGAGTTATCAGGATGCCGTGCAGGTGCGGTGCGAGTTACCAAAATGCCATCCAGGTGTGGGGCGATGCTGGACAATTACTGAGATGCCGTGCCGGTGGGCTGCCAGTGAGTTACCGAGATACCGTGCTGGCGGCACACCACGTAGAATCCCTCGCGCAGCTCTGCCGCCGCATTGGCGCACTCTGCTTCCCGCCGCGACATCTCCTGCTGTGTAGTGGCGCACTTGGCCATCTGGCGGCGCAGTGCGGGCGCCTCATACAGTACGCTCCGCGCCAGCAGGTTTGCCAACTCCGCTGCGGTGCACATGGTCAAGGGTTAAACGGTGGGGTCGATGGTACGTAATCTGACGTGTTCACGCGCACTATTGCGGGATCAAAGGTCCCTCCAGTGTGATTATAATTTATTATTATTTAGCAGACGCCCTTATCCAGGGCGACTTACATCACATGCACGAATACATTTCAATCGACGATCCCATTAGGCATGCATAGTCAGAGGCAAGATTACACTGGAGAGCATAGCTACAGCAGAAATTGAATGATGAAATCGGCTCGTATAGGAGTTGAATTGTGGTGTCACAAGACATTTAGACATGGTGACGAGTAAAACACTCAACACATTCGCGTGTGTGCATGCCCAAACGAACCTAGATAGACATTGTCCTTCTCGTACATAGACACAATCTCTTGCCAGTCCTGGAACAACAACAGGGGGCACACTTGTTTGAGGCTTCGAATAATTCACCGCCCACCATCAACTCACAACACTGGAGGACCCAGTTCAATCACAGGCAACAACAGTGATTCAAGCTCACACTTCAAATCTCCGGTTATTTTTTGTTTATTAGTGTAACAACTTTTGAACACCTACATTTTATCACAGACTAAATAATCCATTATTACATTTAGGATTCGATACATATATGGATTCAAACGAATGTGACATGATTAATGGTCTGGTGTCCCCTACCTTCATCCGCTGCGAGGAGTACCGCCCAAAGATATTCTTGCTGGAGGCCTCCGTAGAGCGCAAGATTTCCACAATGCGCAGGCAGTGGAAGTAATGTATGTCTGCTTCAAAACATCCCATAACCACAGCAACCAGTAATCATGCTAACCATTAGCATCCAGTATAACCATAGCATTCTGTAACCACAGCATCTAGTTTTATAGACCAGGCATTCACATGAACCCAGTATTGTGTATTTATGTCAGTAGCATAAAATCTGGCGTTCAGGCCAGCTAACCGGCTAAATTTGAGCCTCAAAACTAAGTCTCCGCTCGACTCATTAGGTGGTTTGTAATGGTGAGTGCAAGTGAGCAGCTGACTACAGGTCGCGTATACAGGTGAGAGCGTGAAGGTGTGATGTAAATGTGAAAACGTATATACACAGCAAGATGCAGTGGCATGCCGGTGTGCAGTGTAGGTGATATCTATATGTGACTGGTGTGCTGGTGAGTGTCGTTGCACAGGCAATCACAGGTGAGTTGTGTATGAGTGCGGTGCGTATCCACACGTGTGCCGCTCAGCAGGTTGCGGATGTCCGGGTGCTCGGGCATGTCTCTCATGGCTGCCGCGATCCTCTCGTGAATGGCGCCAACTGTGCTTTGCCAACGCAGCCCGCAATGACGGCGGTCGACCAGCCAGTCTGTCTCACAGATTGACATAATACACAAGACTGCAATTAAACTGACATGCTTCCACATCGGAAAGATGGGGGCAAGAGGCATATGGCATCACACTGATCAAGAAGAACATAGATTCAAAAGACAGTCTGTTTTTATCGTGGGGAGCACGGGGATGGAACGGAGAGGCTTGGCTTCCACGATAAACTCACCCAGGAGTTTGCTCGTGTGGATGTCTATCGGGATGTTCTTGTACTGGTCCTGTCAACAGAGGCACACAGACCCAGTGCATTGGCATAGACATAGCTTGACATACCCACAGAGAAACAATGGGACAAACCAAAGCATGCAAAGTGTCTGACATACCCATGCAGTACATAAAACACAACGCTTTGACACACGACATAGACAACTCGCAAAGCAAAAAAAAAGCAACGCAAAACACAAGATTGATATGACAATACACACACGGGCCAAATGCACAACACACCAAAATACAAAGCGCTGACATGCACAACGTACATATACCATGCAGTACTACACATTGAAACTTTACCACAGATGCACACAGCCCGCAAACATAAATACAATACTTAATAGGTATGGACACTAGAGCATAGCGATGATGTTTGTGGTCAAGACTGTAATAACGGGAAGGGTGATGACAAGTACTGCTATGACAGTGCTAATGAGTGATTTTGGTGACTATGGTGATATGATTGTGACGGTGATATAGCGATGAGAATGAACAAACCTCCATAATAAGCAGCTTCTGTTCCTCTCCTCTCGTTAGGTGTACGTATTATAATTGCGATAATGTAATGTGCATCAAATCGAGATATGTGATTTTATTTTATTATGTGCCGAGTGTATTATGTGTGATGGTTTTATATGCACAGTCCAGTATTAAGTGAACGCTGCATGTGTTTTTATTACGGGTGTTGCGTATGCGTTTTACGTTTGTGTATGATGCTTGTGTACAATAAATATGTGCCGTGTGTTCTCTGTATTTTTATAGTGGCGTGCCCACTGTGTATTGTGTGCGTATATTATGTATTACAAATCTGTATTATCTGCATTACAAATATTCGTGCGAGCGAGCTGTGGGACTACCGGCCTACACATGGGGGAACTCTGACGTGGCCTCTGGCATGGAGACGTATTTCAATCTCACCTTTAGGGCAGAAAAAAACCGCTTCACAATCGCAACTGAGTACACAAGGAAGCCCTGAGAGCGTTTGTTGATTCTAAATGTAAGTGAACACATCTCGGCAGACACGCCCCCTACCATCCGTGAATAAACACGTGCTTTGATCATGTGTGGTCGTGCCCATCCATGGCCAATCCACTGCTCGATGGAGGCCTCCCCCCGAGGCCGCTAAGCGTTAATTGGAGAGACGCACGTGGGCCTTGTTAAATTGCGGGCGGAGGAACGCACGTGTGTCTTGTGCATTGACGGCGTCGACTATGAGGCGATGGACCGGCGTCCCGTCGTCGGGTGTATTCCTGCCTTACGCCCTATGTTTCCGGGATAGGCTCCGGCTTCACCGTGACCCTATATAGGATTAAGCGGTTTCAGATAATGAGATGAGATGAGACTATGAGGGCCTGGGTGTTTGAGAAGGCGTCTAATTAGAGGAGGTGTCGATGATGAGTCGCAAACATCACGTGACGGTCTAATTGGCAGATATGCGTGGGACGAAGCGCAATAGAGAGTCCGTGGGAAGACCGAGTAATGTAGCCATACAGGTAGGGGTTAAGCGCTCGAAGCGTGGGGGTGAGGAGGACTGTGTTATCATGCCCATGCATTGTTAGTTGTTACTGTTTAATACAACTTTGGAACGAAGGAGCCTCCAGACTGCTCGCTGCAAGGGTGTGGATGGCGTGTGTGTGGTCGACGCTGGTGAGAAGAGGGGCATCTCAAGCGGCCCACCACCACCCCCCGCGTGAACTCCTGCGCCGCATTCGGAAACCGGATACGTTGACCGGGAGGGACGAGTTCGACTCGTGATGATGAGAGGAGTCCCAGTCGAGTATCATACGCTTGTTCATGTTAAGGCCACATACATCCAAGTGTTATTGACGGATATGTTGTCTTTGTAGTACCCATTATAACTCGAACCTTTCAAAACTCGGAACCCGAAGAAACCTATCAAGAATTTTTTTTGACAATGTGATGTCCAACAAAACCGAACGTACTGAGGATGTACCAGAAGGTTCCTCTCTTGGTCTATTACTGTTGTCTTTGATAATCAATGACCTGGGTACCTCAGTCATACACTGATATAATTTGTTTTGCAGATGACACTGCATTGTTGACTGGAAAATCCCCAGAAGATGTTGTGGTGCTCAACCATGACGGTGCCAGGCCGCGTGCATGTGGGGACTATGTTGGGGCCCCTACCAACGTGTTACGTGGTGTTAAAGGAACCGGGGGGAGGGGGGTGTGGAGAGGACGCTCACGTTTAGGCTCGAACTAGGGGACAGCCCCTTAGATGTTGACCCGACGTGGGTTGGTCGAGCTGTTGACCGAACGGTGGCAACAGCTCGCCGGACCGTGGATTGGTGAATTGGGGCCGGACAATTGCGGGAGTAGGCGAGAGGGTCTGGGGATGAGGTGATTCGGGCGCGGAGGGAGCTGGGGATGAGTTCGTGCCGGGGGTTTTGTCATGCGGTTCGGTAACTATCGTCTGTATGACCGAAACGCCGTAATGTTGTGCGTAATTGTCCTCTGAGTGGCCAGGTGGCCGTTTGTGCGTTGTTTTCATTAAACCCCGTTCGCCCTTACGATGGAGTCTGCGCCTGATGGATTATCCCCGCGGGAGAGTGTATCTTCGCAACAATGTAATTTGCAAGTTACAAGGTGACTTAAATATCCGATAAAATCAGCTGCTCTCCCTTAAACTGCCAATGAATCTAAATTCATGTGTAGTGCCAAGTTCCGCACGGTGCCAGGCTAGGTGCATCCCGGCGCTCGTGCCGTGGAGTCGGGTCGATCTCTGGGTTACGGCGGTATGATTGGACAAAGCACGGGTCGTGTGTCTGGTTAGCTCTGGTACTCTTATGGGGGGGGGGGGATTGGTCGACCTATGGGGGTCATAAGAAGGTCAGAAGGGAGAGGCCAGTGTGTGGGTGCTCTTAGGCGTAAACAGCTCTGTGGAGCAGGCTGGCTTTAACCGATTTGAGCCGGTTCGACGGGGGCCCGGGGGGTGGGGGCGTCAGATCGATAAAAGACTGGGTCCAGTGGACCAGGGGAGAGAGACTTTGGAGGGGGGGCCAGGACACCGAACTGTGCGTGATGAGCGGTGCCAGGCTGGGTGCGCCTTTACATACACGCCCAGAGTTTGAGCCGGAAGAGAGAGCTGTGGCATGAATGGCTAAGTGGGGTGTCGTGTTTGATTGGTTGGGACAATGGGTCACGGGATGCTGTCGCTGGTGGATAGTTGAGTGGGGTGTCATAAAAAGTTCAGAATAGAGAGTACGACGTGGTGCGCTTGCGGTAAACAGCATGGACAAACCGGTTTGGGACGGATGTTAGAAGCATGGAATGACAGGGTACATGTTGGGGGTCACGTGGGCACCAGGAGAGAGGAGATATCAGGCGTGACGAGTACTGGGTGCGGGGGGAGTCGGTGAATGGGAGCTCGGCACGCTGACGGCGTTGACGATGTCGAGGGCGCTGCGGGACAGCGGGAGCGCGCGTGGTTCGCCGCTGATCGACTGTCGTGTCGGAGAGAGTTCTGTTCGCACGTGGAGTGTCGTCTGGCCATCGTTAATAAAGTTGTTGCAAATTGAGAAGCTTCCCGTCCCCGGCGCCGATGGTGAGGAGAAGCGCCAGCTCGCCCCGGGATCGGCCGGCACGACGACCATCGGTCTGCGTTGGAGACCCCGCGGGACTCCGGTGTGATCCCCGACAATTAGAATATCTGCCTCGTTGTGATTACAAATAGCGATTCGTGGTTGAAATGTTGCTCATGTTGCATTTGTTCCCTCTCAATGTGCAATATGCTATCAACTATTTTTTTTCCCATTGCAACGCTTAACGGTGTTTTTATATCTTTGGTTAACTGTGCAATGCTGTGTTTGTTAGTTTGCTATTTATACATATGTAACTCGCGTGTTTGTTGTGTCGCATAAAGAGCTTGCAGATTCACTGGGGAATTTTCTGCTCTATTAATAAAATCTATATGTAAACAACGAGAACCCCAAGAAACGGGCAGCTTCGCTGGCTTTCCTGCGCATGCGCGTTGTTGAGTGAGGGGGGGTCTCGGGGGATTTGGAGCGCGGGGGGGAGGCTTTGGGAGGAGGGGGGACGCCTGTTGCCCTGGTAACCAATCAACGTCGTCATCCTCATCACATTCACCACCACCATCAGCAGCAGCAGCAGCCCACATGCATCCCGTCACGAAGCGGCGATGTTAATCACCATCCAGCAGTAGCAGTGCCCCCCTCCCCCCCACAAGGCAGCGCGGAGGGAGAGCCCGGAGGATGCGGCGCTAGAGGAAGAGGAGCAGCAGGAGGGGGTGAGAGGAGAGCGAGGAGCGGTGGTGCAGCCATTAGCGCCGCGTGCCGTACGGGTGACAATGTCGCGGTCCAAGTGCAGCAGGAGCTAAGTCTGTGGCATCGTTGCGATTCATAGCCACGTTTGTTGTACGTTTTATGATCGTTGTTTTAATTTGTTTTGCTTCATCTATTACCGTGGCGGAGGCCGGAGTCAATGAAAACGATGAAGACTGTGTCGCGTACAGAATTTGTTGTGTGTAGTATACACACTGCATACAGTATATTGGCGTGATGTGTATGTTGTGAAGTGTGTTGTATCTTTGCAACTGTGCAGTTCCGTTGCATTGTGTTGATTGTGTGATGTATTTAATTGGGTGCAGTCTGTATTTTGTTGGTTTATAGTCCGTATGTTTGTGTATTGTACAGTTCAGGGAGGCGGTGGTGTAGTGGTTAAGAGCGCTGCGCAACGTTAGCCACTCACCTGGGTTAGATTCCCGCTCACAGACCAACCGCACCAACGGATTTCTGAATCTGTGTTTGAGCCGCCCCTAGGTCGGCTCAACCTCAGATGAGCAACTGAAGCGGAGTGTAAACAGTGTCACTGGGGAGACAGGCGGTCGGGGCTTGGTTGTTGGCCACCCACCCCCTCGGTGGCGTGCCGCCTTTATAGGTGCTCGCAAACAGCACTTGACCCTACTACAATCTGTTAAGGCTATACGACGGGTTTTTTTGGAAAAATAATTGTAACGTTTTGTTGTGTTATGTCTTTATTATATATTATTTGTGTATACTTCACAGTCGTGCTTATAGTTTTATAGCATTGTGAGCGTGGTGTGTACTAGCTATACTATAGTATATAGCATACTCACGTATATGCGTGTATAGTGCATTACTGCAGTTTATTGTCTGTTTTATTATGATTGTAGTCGTTTGTCGAGTTCAGAATTGTGTTCGGTACATTGTGTATCTGCGGTATACAGTTTGGTTCACTGCACTGGTGTGTATACAATGTACAGTAATTTGCTGTATTTTATACGTTATCTATAGAGTGTATGCTGTGTAATGTCGTGTATACTGTTTATACTTGCGCATACCACATAACAACGCATTTGCAGTGCATGTCATAGAATAATAATACACATTTTTTTTTACGCGCGCAATTTGCACGCCTGGTCATGCAAGAGATACAGAAGCGCAAAAGGATATCGCAGACAGGCTGGGAGAGGGATGGCAACCATGCAGTTAGCTGGTGCCAACACTGCGCCCGCTATATTATGATGCTATCGGCCAATTAATATATTTTTACTTAATGGGAGGAAGCCGGAGAGAGGAAAACCACGCAGAATGGGGGAAGAACACACAAACTCTACACAGACCCCCGAGGCGGTAATCGAACTCGCCTCGGGCAGAACTTTCTTATGAGGCGCACATCTATAACATGAAGTTATCGTGCATGTTATAGTTGTGTTCATTGTGTGTGATTGTGTTCACTGGGACTGCTTGAAGCAATGGAATCCGGATACAGTGGGACTGCTTGAGGTAAAGACATGCAGACATAGATGGAGGTAATGAGGCTAACGGCCCAGACGTTACTCCACAGTCTACACGGTTGTAGGCAACGCCACAACTCGTGTGATTGAGTCGTTGCCCCTGTACCCTCATGACAATTGCTCCTGAGTGCCTGTGTTCAATTATGATTTGCAGGTGGATGGATGCTGTGCCGTAATCGTGAACGATGTCTTACTCGTGAGTGCCCGATGTCTTTTTGAACCGGTTATTGCCCAGACATGTCACGTGCTTCATATGGATCCGTGGTAGCCTTTGTATTGCACCAGGAGGTGGTGCAATACAGGTCTACATGTTGTTTTTCATAAAGGGTGTGAAACCCGATTTGGTAGCCGATGCAGCATAGATCTCTTGTTGCAGAGACAGCTGCCCCCTCGTGGTCCGCTTGGCAACACTACAAGAGGCATTGGAATGGTTGAGTTGTGATGTTGAATTTTTTTAAAGAATTTAAGCATCCTATAAAATTAAAAAGTTTACTCTTATTATTGTTATGTTTGGAATAAATAATACATTATTAAACCAAATATTACATATGGGAAAATAGTCATGAATTAAAACATATTTCAAGCCTTTAAATAATATAACATCAATAAATATTGGTTTATAAGAAAATGACTTTAAGGCACAATTGGGATATGAATGTATTCCAATAGAGTTGATGCGATTGGTGAGAAGATTGATTAATCCTTTATTATTTCACCTATTCCCATTGTTGATACTGATCGTTGACACGATCAACGGAGTGGTGGGTATTGTTTGACATCCCTAGTGTAATCCCCCACTCCCCTCCCATGACTGACTGTTGACATGGGCTGGACCCGTTTGACATATGGTCAAAATCATTAAAGAATTGCGCAACTATTGGAGACACAAGTCCGAGCAATAAGGATTATTTGCAAATATGCAAACACGCTTTCCCCATTTGTATGACACTCATTGCCACCTGCGTAATCCTTGCAAATACATGAAGTAGCTAACACTTGGATGAAATTGTCAGACATGCAGAAGTTGTGACCGTGTATGTGTGTGGTGTGCGGTGGTGCCCTTGTGCAGCGGGTATTCTCCAGACACGTACGACCCTCGCTGGGAGGAGAGGTCCGTAATGAACAAGGTGCAGCAGAAGTACTGGAAGACCAAGCAGACGCTCATCCGGGTCACAGGAAAAAAGGAGGATGAATTCGTGGTGGCATCAGACTCCGACCTTGACCGGAAGCTTGAGGTATGGGTAGGTCTAAAATCCTCACTTCATCATCCAGGTTGCTGGGAAATTAGACGTTGTTTATGACTAGTATTCACTGCCATGGTGAGTATATTGCATGTATGATATATAATTTTACAGGTCTGATTGGGACAGACTTGGTTGAAAAATGTCCATAGGTATAGCCACCTACTTTTCTTCCTGTTTCTATTTTCCATTTTACATTTATCATACATGGGAGGGTCTGACCTGGCAATTGTGTTGCCTGCCTCAGGGCTGTGTAAAGATATTTGAAGACTTTAAAGTAGCTTGGTTGCTCAAAATTCAGAGTGCTGAGCCTGTTTAACTGAGATCCTGGGTTTGAGTCCAGGTGGCTGCCTGTGATGAAATTGGGTTCCCAAATATAGTCCGTTGATTGCCTCAGCCCGTGCGCCAATAATCACACAAAAAGGTGAATATTTTACGTTGGTGAAATGTCAACATCAAATGGTTGGTTTTATTGCGTGCATGGGTGGGGTGGGAAATAACTGCCCTTTGCTGTGTCGACCAGAAGAGATTTGAAGGGCACCTACGATCAGAAATCACTCTGTAATACGAGCTTCAATGTCCTGTTCTCTAATATGAATGGTTACACACTGCTGTGAGAGATTTTAGTAGATCTGAGAGCTGGGCGATTCATTGACAATCATATCAATTGATGTAGATACAGGCATTTGTCCAGCTGTAACAATCGTTAAAATACTGGCAGCTTCAGTTTGTAAGCAGCGAGCAGTGGATTACCAAGGTGGCTTAATAAACATTGATTAAAGTCACATGTAGAAACGCTTATGGATGAGTTAGTGGATGATGAATCAGACAAGGCCCTTTTTGCCATTTAAAATAAAATGGTAAGCTTTAAAGAGAATGTCTGTGAGGGAGTTGCAGCAATGAAATTCGATCGTGTGCAGGTGTTGTGGATTTTTACATTGCTAGATCATGAGAGATGACAGCTTGGGGCTGCCTTCATCAATCAGTAGGTTGAACATGGATGATGGTGAAAAATAAAATTAAACTATGTTTTATTCCATCTGGCATTGTGGTCTTATCTGCCCTATATATTGGATAAGCTCAAATGTTTTTTTTGTTTTTCATAGTGAAAGATTGCCTTGATGTTTTATATAATTAGTTTTCATGTTACTATTCATTACAACAGGTTTTACCGTATCTGGCGATGATGCAGGTGTTAAGATTTTAACACCTGGCAAAAAGTACCCATAGCGTTAACAGCTTTACCTAAGCTATAAAGCATTGAGGCCGCATTGTCCTGAGCTGCCTGCCTTTTGGCAATGGCTGACACCGGCAAATAGGCTCAATAGGAAGCCACTGCCAGGTGAAGGTTGGTCAGTTGAAGGACAATGCATTTGTTATCAAAACTACCTGTTTGCATACTTTGCCACTAGTATGTGTGGCTTTTGCAAACTGGACGCATTGTAAAATGTGTCTATTGTGTTGTTTGAGATCTTAACACCCGCATAATCGCCAGATACGGTAAAACCTGTTGTAATCTTATATATGTATACTGGCAAAAAGTACCCATAGCGTTCTGCCAAGTATTTGCAATAGGAGGCGATGACGCTGTGTGGTCCCCAGTTGAATAATTTACACAATCATTCAGCATTGAGGTGTTTTGTCCAATTCCAGTGTTTTAGCTATGAAAAGAAAGAGAAGAACTCAGAAACTCGCACATTAATGGGGAGAACATACAAACTCTACACAGAAATGTGCCCGAGTCAGGAATCAATCCCAAATACTTGTCACTGTGAGGCACTGGTGTTGGTCCACCCTGCCACCTGTACCGTTTTTTACATCTCTGCTAAAATGTGGTCATCAGCTTGTCCCTGTTTGCAGGTTTTCCAGGATGTCCAGAGGTCATGTGTTGAGCTTCTCAAAGTCATAGAGCTTTATCAAAGGCGGCTTGGAGGTACTGTGCTTGATGTGTATATTTCACAGTCTTCGCTGTTCACAACACTGCTTTTACTGTTGTTATCTTGTTGACCATTGTGTTTGATATATTCAAAGTGATTTTGGCCATTTTTGTAAATTGTAATGATGTAGGTTTTCACGGCTCGATGCACGATGATTGCTTCGTAAAGCTGCTCTCTCGGGACAGCCGCGCCGTTCGCTTCCTCTCCTCGCGACGTTTCGCCTCGCACGTTAGAGGCATCCTCATGCGCAGTGTACTGCGACGCGGCTGTCCCGAGAGAGCAACTTTTCGAAGCAATCATCATTTATGTAAATTGTAATTTATATAAAGTGCTATGATATGCCTTTATTGATGTCAGGTTCACTATATAAAAATGGATCAATTGTCCCATTGTTGACCCTGTACTACGTTGTGCCATTGTGGCACTTAAGGCTCAGACCAAATTACACTGAGTCTTCTCGATGTCAATGGGCCGAGTTAGTACTTGGATGTGTAACCGCAGATGACCATATAGCAATCGATTGTTGAATCTATGTGTGCAGAGCTTTGAGTGTTACACCTTATATGTATGGTGGGTTCTCTCCGGGTCTTCCAGTTTTCTGCATATAGAAA
Organism: Mordacia mordax; assembly: GCA_036362905.1. Taxonomy (NCBI): domain Eukaryota; kingdom Metazoa; phylum Chordata; class Hyperoartia; order Petromyzontiformes; family Petromyzontidae; genus Mordacia; species Mordacia mordax. Next base: position 2,383,179 of record JAZEWT010000023.1, read on the forward strand.
GCTCTCCTTTAGTGGAATTGACCGATGTACATTCTGATATAGCAGGACCCTTTTGAACAAGTCTTGAGCAACAACAGTTATTGATAAATATAGCATCTAAATGCAGTTGCATCTCTGTTTTTCAAAAATGTATATATATGGAGGGCGAAGGGGCATGGTGAGCCAAGGTAGGGAGCAACACCATGGAGCAATCCGGAATGAGCAACTGTGTTCCAACACCATCAATGACGATGACGATCCCCAGGGGCAGCCAGAGCAGTTGGGGCAGACTTGAGGTTGTGAGGACTTCATGTGTAAATAAAGAACATTGTTTATATAACACAGCATCGTGAGATGGCAATGGCTTGCGGTGGTAGTGGATCAACGAAGGCTGACAACAATTTCTTGTCATTATTTTCTTTTTAGCGCTATCGGAAGAGGAGCACGAGATGGGACACTTCCTGAAGCACCAGGGATCTCAGGAGCAGACGAGGGCTGGGAAAATGATGCTGGCCACAGGGAAGGCTCTGTGCTTCTCCTCTCAGCAGAGGTTGGCACGGTTGTCCTTGCATTTTCCAGCAGACTTGTGGCACTTGGTCTCACGGCAAGGGCCTCTTGCGGTGGAATAAGTCATTGTGTTAATGTGCGGTTGCTTTCCAAAGCATTTGAAAGTCATATTCGATCCTCAGATTAGTCGATTGGCAGGTTACATGTGGTAGTCAAGTGTGGTACTCCCATCTCTTCCAACATTTGTGGAGGCTCTTCCACCAGCAGTGGCGTGAGCGGACAATTTGTGTTAGGCCCCAACTCTAATTGTTATTCAGTCCTGATTAAGATAACGGTTGCTCACTCCTGGTTCAAGATGTGGGTCTGTCTGCACCTGTCGCATTTTGTCACTAGTTTCCTCCACCACGCATTTTTCCCCACCCTCCCGTGAACCCCGAAAACCTCCGACACAGGCTGGCGCTGCACCACCCCTTGATGCGACTGCACCAGGAGGTGGAGACATTCCGCTACCGTGCCATCTCAGACACGCTTATCACCATCAACCGCATGGAGCAGCAGCGCACCGAGTATCGTGGAGCGCTGCTTTGGATGAAGGACGTGTCGCAAGAGCTTGACCCCGACACCTACAAGCAGCTGGAAAAGTTCCGCAAGGTGACTGACGGGAAGGTGGTGGTACAGAGTAGGTGGTCATGGCGGAGGGAGATTGTACATGTTGTGAAAGAGAAAGCAACAGTTTTGTAACGAGAGATGATACCAGTGCTTGGCATCGAGGTCTTCTTTACAAGGGACAGGAAGAGATTGAAATACAATACCACTCACCTATTGATTGGCGATGACTGGTGATGAACAATTTCCTTCCACAATTAGATGAAAGTGTGATCAATGGTGGCAACTGAGGATACCATGGAAGGATGATAATTATGTAACGGATTGATGGCAATGCATTGCTGGATGATGTTGGATGATGAAGGTGAAAGCAATGTGGCTATCTGTGCGCGCGTCACGAGGCAGGTGCAGACACAGGTGCGGGTTTCGAAGGGCCGCTTCGACAAGCTGAAGAACGACGTGTGCCAGAAGGTGGACCTGCTGGGCGCTAGCCGCTGCAACCTGCTGTCCCACACGCTGGCCACGTACCAGGTGTGTAGGGCAGCACACACTTTGGCCTTGAAAAAAAAACCCTGTAGTCTTTATGACCCCCCGACAAAAGAAACACTCAGTAGTAATTCTGTAAGAGCGGTACAATCATTTGTATGGGAAGGGTTATTTGACATTACGTCACTGTCGATGAGTGCAGGGTTGGTGAAAGCGGTGGGTATAGAGAGAGCAGCATCAAGGTACACTGCAGCAAGGTCGTTTACACACTGCTCTCTGGCATCCACCACTCTATCTTGAAGCCTGCAGCCTGCAGCAACACCTGTTTCGTACGTTGTCGTTGCTCATCTAAGCACCACTTAGGCTCTGCCTAGATCAGGTGCATACAAGGTGATTTTGTCGGAGACACATAGGATTGTGCATCCATAATATATCAGCATTCGTGTTGTGGGGGTAATAATAATAATAATAATTGCACTTTTTCGCCCGAGAGTTACAAAGCGTTGCGCAGAGCTTCAGAGAGAATGGCATGTCAACAACAACAACAACATCAGAGTAGATCTTTTAAAAGTAAGATAATGGTTATGAATCAATGTAATAGCTTTTAACCATAAAGTGACGTGGCTGTGTGGCTTGGTACCATTACCATGTCAAAGCATCTTGCTTTCAAGATAATACACACACAGTTCACCCAGATAAGTGGCATGACAATGGAGGGATAGTCACACAGCCCAGGGGCATGTGTAATATTTGGGTTACTCATCTGTATGCTTGTTTGTGTCTTGATATATAGTTTATGCAAATCAAACTTGAAGCTTCGCTAATTTTTTTTCTTTGACCTGATAGTTCAGTTTATCTGCCATACCACTGGCTTTTCCGCTGTGTTATTCACAATATCCTGGGGTGTGACATGGGCCCTCTTGAAAAGTCACACATAGGCTAGGCATGTGTTGTTGGATAGGTGTGGGTATGCAGGGGAAGCCATTGAATTGCATTGGGTTTTCATCTGCATTGTTTACTTTCATTTAATTTATAATGCGCCTTGCATCTGGAGGCCCTGACGCGTTACGTGAACGAGAGGTGGGGGGAGGCAGCCACAGTCAGCTGGATTGTGTCCTATATATTATTATGGTATCGGCTAATTATTAATGAGTGTTTTTTAGTTGTGGGCTGAAACAGGAGAACCCAGAGGAGAACAACGTAGAACAGGGGGAGAACAAACAACCTCCACACGGAAACGCACCCGAGGTGGGAATTGAGCTGCCTCAGGCAGGAGCTTCTTTCTGGAAGGCACAGATACAGCCTGGCGAGTAGTGAGTATGATCGGATTAGTTGGTGACTCTTGATAGGTGAGTGTCAGGTGAGTGATAAATGTTTAACGAGAAGGGTTAGATGAGAGTCATGTATGTGTCATGTCACCCCATCGGTGGTATGGGGGCGACTGTCTGATCTACACTGTGAGATCAGGGTTTGTTTTTTGGGTTTATCCTCACTTATACTCATCTTCCTGTGACCTCTATAGACTTCCTTGCTTCACTTCTGGGAGAAGACATCGAGAACGATGGCTGCCATCTACGAGAGCTACAAAGACTACCAGCCCATCTGCAGAGCTGCTGCTGCTGCTGCAGACAAGGTACCCCCGCTGCCCAGCACGTTTACTCTCCTCCTCGTGCATGTGCCGATGCCAGTTGGGGAAGTAGCACTGCCTGCCGCCGCCACTTGGCAGGTGTTCTGGAAACTATACATTTTTTCCTCTCCCTTATTTTTTGTTCTCTTTTTATTTAACTGTATCCACATTGTGCTATTCGTTATTAGCATAATGTCATGGGTCGAAGAATTTCACTTCGATTTTTTAGTGAGCAGAGTAGCTCTTTTGAGTTAAAGTACAGCATTGGATATTACAAAGCTACTTCTTGAGGTCCCACACATCCATACTACCACAAAAAATAATCTTTGTTGCACGACGGACTGATATTTTTTAATTCCCAGAGATGGGTCATAGCCAGATTAAGTGCAGAACCAAATATATTGTGGCGGTTATGTTGTGTGGTAATTGGTGACTGGGCTGAGAACATCTCATCTTATTGTCAGAAACCGCTTAGTCTTGTAAACGGTTGCGGTGAGCTGGAGCCTATCCCGGCAGACACAGGGCGCAAGGCAGAGAGATGCACCCACGATGGAACGCCAGTCCATCACCAGACACTGCGGGCGTTTGAGTCTGCAAGCCAATTAACCTACGCAGCAGCATGTTATTGGACTGTGGGAGGAAACCGGAGTGCCTGGCAAAAACCCACACGGACACGGGGAGAACATGCAAACTCCCACACAGAAAGGCACCCGAGCCGAGATTCGAACCCGGGATCTTCTTGCTGTGAGGCGACAGCGCTACCCATTGGGCCACCGTGCCGTCCTGGGCTGAGAACATCAACTCACTATATATGAGAATACAAGGCTTAATCTCTGGTGGCTGCCTGGATTTGAAGCCAGAATCTCATCATTGCCAGCTCACTGCACTGACCTTCAAGGCATCCGGCTATTGTCTCAGCACTGTTTTTAATCACACCACATGTGTGTGTCAGCCCGGCGTGTCAGGCTGCGGAAAGAACTCGACAAAGGAGGTGGTGGGGCTGGAGGAGAAAGTGAACGAGGAGGAGCCTCAAGCCGCCACTGAGGATTACAATGAGTGAGAGACACTCTAGTGACATGGGGAGAGGTGGCGCAATAGGGGCAGCACACTGTGCTACGAACTCGGCGACCGAGTTCTGTTTGTGCTCACAACCACAAACAGCAGTTACATTTATCTGAACTGGTCCTGTGTCTTCCCTAAGTCGACTCCGCTTTAAATAATGTTTGTAAACTTTGTCACTGGGGAGACAAAGACAGTTGGGCATGGTGTTGGCGACCCACCCATTCGTATGCCGTTCCAGCCTTCATAGGTACGCACAAACAGCACTTACCCCAAAAGTTTGTTAAGGCTGTGAGGGGGATCTTTGTCACTTTACCTAAGGCAGACAGCTGTGTAAACCACAACACATATATAATTCACACACACACAGCTGGGCATTGGAATGATTGATATGAGATACATTCTAAGGTGCTCTGAGTAGCCGAGGCCTTTTTGCGCGTGGTCTGTAAATGCAAATCTTTCTAAAAATGCAAATCTTTACACACGATTACCTTGTGGAGGTGATTAGGCCCAGGTTGGGACTAGTTTGTGTAACATTGTATCGCGGTAGCCCAGTGGTTAGCGCTGACGCCTCACGGCAAGAAGGTCCCGGGTTGGAATCTCTCGGCTCGGGTGCCTTTCTGTGGGGAGTTTGCATGCTCTCCCCGTGTCCGCGTGGGTTTTCGCCGGGTACTCCGGTTTCCTCCCACAGTTCAAAAGCATGCTCCTGGATAGGTTGATTGGCTCGCAGACTAAAATTGTCCCGCAATGCCCGGCGATGGACTGGCGTCCCATCGTGGGTGTATCCCTGCCTTGCGCCCTGTGTCTGCCGGGATGGGCTCCGAGCTCACCGTGACCCTGTATAGGACTAAGCGGTTTCAGATAATGAGATGAGATGAGGTTTCAGATAATGAGCATGAACATTGTATCCTGCGCTGTTAGGTGAGGCCAACATTTGTGCCGTTTCAGGTTGATCTGTTTGGGAGAATCCACTTCCATGAGCAAGGGAACTGCCGATGGTAAGGGAAGCACCGCGTGTCCTAGTCCTGCACACAAACGTAACATTTGAGGGGTGTACTGGAAAAGAAAACACGTTAGAACACACACATACAAAACATCACCATTATACATCTCGCGTAAGCAAGTTGTTAGAATAAACAGTGTGCGCAGTTCTGTTAAAGTTCAAACAGCCAACAAAAGACATGACAGACGCTGCTCAGACATACATCCGTGACCTACATCAGGCACCCTCCTCAATACAACTGCGATTCTCTAATTACGGGCTTGCTGCATGTGCCCAGATCGCACCTCCATTCGATGGGTGACAGAGCCTTCTCGCGAGCTGCTCCCAGACTCTGGAAAGCCCTTCCATGGTAGATTCGGTCAGCGGAGTCCCCTGGGCATCTTCAAATCTCGTCTCAAAACTCACCCGTTTTGTAAAGCTTTGAAGTCTTCTGGCGAAGACTATTGATGCAGCTTACTGTTGCCGACCTGCGCCTGCTCGGGAACACTTATTCCTTGCTTTGTTTAACAATTATTTTAATCGCTTATTTTATATCCTTATCTAAATTATAGGCATTATTTGACTGTAAATTGAACTGCTCTGATGTTGTTGTTGACATACCGGTCTCTCTATAGCTCAGATTTGTAACAAAAAAAACAACAGTATCATTATTGTTGTTGATTTGCCATTCATATGTTGTTGTGTTGCTAACATGCTGTTCTCTGTACAGCTCTCTGCAGCGCTTTGAGACTCTAGTTGTCCAATTATTATTATTAATTGTATTATTATAACATTGGAAATGAGATGAAGAGATTCTAAAGCAGAGCAGTGTGAGAAGATGCCAAAAAATATGTGTTTTAACCTGCAGTGCAGTATGAACACTGTGTTGATGGGATAATTTACAGCTGCGTTAAATGTGTTGAGATAATTGCAACAGATGATACTTCGATTTGCTTCAAGTATCAGCGATGACCACTGGTAAGCTGCGTGTTGTTTATCAAAGGGAGCGATGGTATCGGCTCAAGCGGCACACTGGATCTCACCGACCTGGGCCACGCTTTGGCCGGCGCTCCCACTGGTGAGTCAACCGCTCCCGCCGGTGAGTCATCCGCTCAGCACTCATTAATAAAGTCTCGGTAGCTGAGCTGTGTTTAGACCTGGTTAGCGCTTGCATTGGTGACTGGGAATTCCAGGTGTTGTCGACTTGGGCTGCCAGTTTTCAGCGCACATTATTTGTTATTCAACAACAATAATGATTTAAATGCGCACAGAATTTACATGTTATTGCATCTCAAGACTTTATAATAATGAGAAACTATATTAAGCAAAAAGGGGTGGGGTGGGCGAGTTGGGTGGGGGTGGCGCAGCAGCGCAAGGAAATATAGGAGAGCAGCACTGCGGTACACCCGAGGACTTGGACCTGGTATCAACAGTGAGCTCTCTCCCTCAGTCTGCCAGTTGGTACCTAGGCAGTATTATAACTCTCATAGGATGATCCAATGTGAGCCACACTTTTACATAAATTGGGGCGCTGTTACAAACTTGCCCTATTTACGAAAAGGTTACATTGCTCTACAGGTTTGCTGCTCAAATCTATGCGACTCAAAGCAAAATGGAGCTGTTGGAAAATGCATTTTGCCCTTGACAGTTATCCACTGGCTTGCATACTTGCCACCGACATACGTGCAAGGACGACTGCACGTTGGAGAGTGTTCGATGCATCACTGCGTACGCATGGCTTTTCCTAACTTGTTTGTATTTCTTGGTGAAAAGGGGCCCACGACGTGCTACATCACTCAGCGGACAGCGAGCGGGACATGATGTCGCTGCTCAACGACATACTCAATGCGGGGGCACCAGGGGAAGAGGGGGAGAGCGGGGGCTTTAGCCGGCAGTGGAACGACGTGTTCGGCGATGACGGCGCAGCAGGGGAAACCTGGCAACAGCAGTTCAAGCAGCAGCCGCAGCAGGGCCCCACGGCGCTGTCTGCGATGGTGGCTGGAGGCCCGGGTTCAAATCCTAATGGGCCGCCCACCTCAAGGCCCACGGTGGGTGGGTTCCTTCCATCACAGCTGCTGGACATGAGCTCACAAAACGAGGGCTCTGCTCTTCCGGGTGAGGCTTCATGCTGCATTCTCCATGCTTCCGTGATTGTAGCGGTCTCACACTGAACTTGCAGTCCAGAGATTGCCGCTTAGATTCCATGCTTCGGATGCAGCTCTTTCCCTTTGCTGCCTTTGACCATCCAATAGTATGAATGGTTCACCACAGTCAATTTGGAGAATGTTTGTGGTGAGGTATGGTTGTGGGTGCTCGCTCTACTTCCAAAATATCTTTTTAACATGGAAGAGTAGCTCAAAATACCCTCTAGAAGGTGCTCTTGCTTCCTCTAGAGGAGACACCTATTGCCAGTCGTGGCATAATTACAAGGTTGCATCTGAAAACAAGTTTTTCTTGTTCATCATAACTCAGGTTGGTCCCTTTCAAGTGACAGAAAGCAGTTTGCAGCCACATCCCAGGCTGACGCCCACGCAGGACTGGGCCAAGCCACAGCCAAATGTAAGCACATGTTGACTGATGGTCCATTACTTACTCATTCACTCCAGTAACTCATCAGGAGTCAGTCGGCTCCTATTTAGCCTTCAGTTTCTGCTACCATCGTTACTGTTCCCATAAACATCACCTATAAATGAATCTCAACCTGTAGTCACTAAACCAGTGCTGCATCTGTTGCACACACAGTTAACACTTTCACTTAAATTATTAGATGCTAAACCAAAACATTTTTTTTTGGAAATTGCTTTCTAAAGCTGTTCTTTCAGGATAGCCTTGTGAAGTGTTCCCTGTCTTGACATGGCTATTTTGAAAGAACAGCTATCTAAAGAAATTCCCATACATTGAGCTGTGAAACCCTACATCAGTTTTTGTTTGGGTATAATCTGATATTAACAGTCACAGTAGCTCAAAATGTGTTGAATATATTTTAAATAATTAACTTTGTCCGACTTTAGTGATGCAGATTACTTTTTCGTTGTTCATCTGACTATAGTGGTACAGCCAACGAGTACGCCCACCTAATTAGCAATGGCTCATTGCTGCCCACGTCTCTATTCAGCAGCGGTTGTGGATGGCGCTAACAAGGCAGGGAAAGACATGTCGGCTTGGTTCAACCTCTTCGCCGACCTCGACCCGCTGCAAAACCCGGATGCCATCGGTCGCACCAGCGAGGACCAGGAGCTGATGAATGCATGAGCGCTACTGGTCATACCACTCATGGTTAACGACTCTGGCCACCAACTCTGGCTACCGGCAGGAGTTCCCTAGTGACAACGTATTCTAGGAATGCTGGTTTATTGTTGGCGGCACTCCCAAGGTAAAGCCGAGGTTTGACCTGGGGTGAGGTTAAGTTGCATTAGGGCTCTCTCTATGGATGGCTCCTCTGATGTGTGCCTATAGCCATGATTCCTGGCAGGAGAGGGATGGTGCAGTGGGGAGAGTAAGGGGTCCAAAGTGGAGAGGGGTGATGTGGAGGAAGCAGTAAAAATGGGAGCAACCACATAACAAGGGAGGATTGCCCATATCTACATCTTCAGTTGTTACTCAAGAGGGTTTTAAGGAGGGCACGGACCCCCCAAGTCCTCCATAAAATAGCTACTGATAGAAGGAATGACTCTGTCGTCAAACACCGAAGGCAGCTACACGGCACGCTTCCACAGTAGAGCACATCGCTTAGGTAGGTGCACACTGCACCGCGCTGTGATCTAATTAATATAAACATCGATATACACTCGCTTCCACTATAGTACTTTATGGTGTTTCAAACAGGTCCTTTCTGCGTGGGAATGGACATTGTGTAGGTGCAACCATTTTGACAAATACCTTTTAATAAATAGATACGACGTTGTGAGAATTATATTTTATAACTGGTTTTACGTGAACGATTTTGTTACATTTGATTGCACCCCACACCTTATGCTCGTTAGTGTGAAATAGGGCAACATCACAAATTCTGACATCAAATGGGGGAGTTGCAGTTGATGAGGCAGTAACATTAGGAATGTTACAAATAATATGTCAATATTCATTACCACAGTTCTTAAGAATATATCCTTGTGTGTATTGTCCATCTTGTTTTTTTCTCCTGTTTTTGCTCCATTAACTAAAATATTAGATTTTCTTATCGTATACATGCAGTTTGAATAACCGTATATATCTGCTTATTACACACGCAAAATAGAGCATGGTATCCCGAATGTAGGGACTGCGTATCATTGAGCAATTGTTACTTGCCCGGTCAGCGACGTCAAAAACGAGGGCTGTGAAACATTTATGCTTGCCTCCGTAGTCCCATTGGGGCATGTTCTGTCTATTTAAACCTGCTGCCACAATATGTACGTGTATGACAATTTATACACGTTCTGTTAAAAATATATCTAGCCATGGTATGAAATTGAATGTATTTACGTTTATAAATATTGCTTATTTACACTACTTTGTGCATACATGACAGTGTCAAAGCAGTTGGAGGTTTGTACTGTAGTTTTGACAGCTCGATGTATAAGAATAATTGCTAAGGGCTGCTCTTTCGGGATAGCCGTGTGGAACATTCCTTCTGTCATTCGCGATGTTTCGCTGTTTCAAAAGAACAGCCCTTAGGAGAAATTCTCAGTTTTAGGCTTCTTCCACGTGAGCCACCGGTTGACGGATTCCACACTGCTGTAATAAATGGGATCTTGTCAAAGCAGTTAGAAGTGTATTTAGCCATGAGAGGTCACGCCACGAATTGCTGTGGGAAATAGAGCTGTGTAGAATATACATCACAGCTTTTAGCCACATATCTCCTCCTCGGTTAATTGGCCTGCTTAGTAAATTGCACCCCCCCCCCCTAAAGTGTGCCCTGCGATGTACCCGCGTCATATCCTGGGTGTCCCCCTGCCTTGCACCCTCTGTCGGCCGGGATACACATTGTCCAGCAAATGTTGGCATCGGTGAAATGCATGGCTGCCTTCCCCTCGCCTCTCTGTGGTTTTCTCATACCTCTGTCATGACGCAAATCGCCCTGGATAAGGGCGTCTGTTAAATAATAATACGTATTTTAGAAGTGCGCATTTGACTTGGTCTTACAGTAAAGAGACAATGCCAAAACAAGTTTACCAAATGTATCCAATCGAATACTGGGGTTTGTAGCACATTCCACTTACTGCAGTGAGTAACGCAGGTTACGATAGGAATGGTCATAGCTGTTGTCTAGACGTTTCTGTCGCTATGACACAACCAGTGCCCCTCGATATTTCCTAATAACAAGCGGACTGAGGAAGTGCAAAGGGAGAAAATAAACTAACCTCAACCATGGCGATCGGTATATGAAGGACCCTTTCTGAAATGCCTACGTATAATCGTTCACTCGGCAATTATTACCATCACACATTACGTCAGCACAGCAACACATCGTAAAGTGCATTCCCTTAAATGGCTGGCCCTTCCCCAGAGAACCATTTTCTCACATGGAATATGCAGATGAACGCTTACAATGGTATTATTTATTGTCAATACGTAACTACCCAGAACTGTTGAGTAGGAATCTTATTTCCAGCTTCGTTGGTACACAGTGAAATTAGGGTTGAAACCTGTCCTGATGAGGGTGGTGTCCTCGGAAATCTGCATTTCATCTCAGGACACATTATTTTTTTTATTCGTTGATTTGTCACGTTTCTCAAGACAATCTACACATAGCCCTCTTTTCATAACATCCTGCTTTATTTACCTTCGAGGTTGTAGCACCAAGTATGAGAGCTGCTGTTGTACAGAATGACTGCGTAACCCATGCCCTGTTTTAAAGTCTCATCGTGGACTCGCTCCTGTTAAATGTTCTTCTTTACTGCCTGCAGTGCTCTGTCAAAGCGTTGGCATAGCTGGTTTGGTAGTGTTGTTATACCTCCCTCCCATTTATTAGAACCCGTGGGAAAGCATTTGCGTAGCTGTTGGCTGTGTCCAGGCATGGCAACTGCACCACGGCGAACGTGCCGGAGTGACCGAAACACTGGGCCACACGGGGAGAAAATTGGACAATTGCAAGAAGGGTTCATGCCAACCGTGCGACGGCCCCTGCTGGATGAACCATTACTGTCACAAATTTGCTGTTGTACTCTTCGAAATTGAGTACTGCGAAATATTTATTTAAATTAATAAAACGTAAGTTATCACTTGTGTGCCCGACTTTTGGATCTTGTGCCTGCCGAGTCCGTTGCTGAGTCTGGCAGTCTTTACCTCAAAAAGCTTCGCCGTCTCAGTATTTTCAGGACGCGCTGCTACAATGGGAAGTTTGGTCAATTCATGTGGCGTGGGGCATGTGTAAAAACACGTGGAATGTACTGATGTAGGTTTTCACGGCTCCATGAATAATTACTTTCAAATCTATTCTTTCGGCATAGCCGCGTCGATCGCTCCTCTCCTGGGATGTTTTACATCCCACGTTGGAGGCATCCTTGTATGAGTCATCCTCGTATATGAGGAAGCCTCGAACGTGGGAGGCGAAACGTCGCGAGGAGAGGGAGAGGGAGCGATCGACGCGGCTGTCCCGAGAGAGCAGCATTTCGAAGCAATCATCACGACTAGAGTCCTCACTCGCACACCCATCCACCATCACATATTCCCAGTACTGGTCTCTTCGCCACTGGCTACCAATTAACTATAGGATTAAATTCAAGATCCTACTTTTCACCTACAAGGCTCTCACTGGCGCTGCTCTGACATACATCCCGTTACCTACTTGAGGCACCCTCCTCAACACGACAACTTCGATCCTCCAATACGGGCTTGCTGCATGTACCCAGATCGCACCTCCCATTCGGTGAGTGGACAGACCCTTCTCACTCTGCGCTGCTCCCAGACTCTGGAATGCCCTTCCATTGGAGATTCGGTCAGCTGAGTCCCCCTGGGCATCTTCAAATCTTGCCTCAAGACTCACTTATTCTATAAGGCTTTCAAGTTCTCTCGCCAGGACTGTTGATGCGGCGCTGTCGTCGTGCTAGGATGATGGCTTGCTTCTTGACCTGCGCCTGCTCGGGAACACTTTCTTCCGTCGTTTGTTGAACAATTATTTTTATCGCTTATTTTATGTCCTCTAAATTAGAGCCAATATTTTACGTTCACCCAAACGTATTGTGAGGGTTTGTTGGGAACGTCTGGCCGAGCCCTCTGTCAGAGAAGTCTTCAACTCCAACCTCCGGAAGAGCTTCTCACGGATTCCGAG
>JAZEWT010000023.1:2397019-2460373 GCA_036362905.1 Mordacia mordax
GGGAAGACCCAGGACACGCTGGAGAGACTATGTCTCTCAGCTGGCCTGGGAACGCCTCGGGGTCCCCCCGGAGGAGCTGGAGGAGGTGTTTGGGGTGAGGGAGGTCTGGGCATCGCTGCTTGGACTGCTGCCCCCGCGACCCGGCATCGGATAAAGCGGATGAAGAAGATTTTACGTTCAATTGAACTGCTTTGATGTTGACATGCAGCTCTCTCCATGGCTCGGATTTGTTGCAAAAAAAGTATGATTTGCCGTTAGTGTCGTTGTTGCTGACGCGCCGTTCTCTCCACAGCTCTGTGCAGTACTTTGTGACCCTCGGGTGAAAAGCGCTCGAGAAGAGCAATTATTAATATTCCGAAAGAGCCGCTTTTGGAGGCAATCATCAAACGCCCTGACTTCAGAGTGCGTGTCATCCTTGCGCAGGGGCCATGCTAATAGTCTCTGTATCGTTCAAATTTTAGTTTGTCTTGCCGGAGCAAGCAGCTGGAGAGAGGACTCCCTACACAACGATTTCATAATCCGTTTCGATTTATGACAAGAGCTGTTATTGCGGCGAAGTCTCATCTCATCTCATTGTCTGAAACCTCATCTCATCTCATTATCTGAAACCGCTTAATCCTATATAGGGTCACGGTGAGCCGGAGCCTATCCCGGAAACATAGGGCGTAAGGCAAGAATACACCTGACGACGGGACGCCAGTCCATCGCCGGGCATTGCGGGACAATTTTAGTCTGCGAGCCAATCAACCTATCCAGGAGCATGCTTTTTGACTGTGGGAGGAAACCGGAGTACCCGGCGAAAACCCACGCGGACACGGGGAGAGCATGCAAACTCCACACAGAAAGGCACCCGAGCCGAGAGATTCGAACCCGGGACCTTCTTGCTGTGAGGCGTCAGCGCTAACCACTGGGCCACCGCGCCGCCCTTTGCGGCGAAGTGTTTTGATGAAACCACAGCCTTCGCCCGCCGGTACTATGCGTGACGTAATCCACACGCTTTTAAAAAACATGACGCCTCCAAATCATGCTTTATCGTAAGCGGGTGACGCGAGGGCGGGGGCTTGTGCGAGTGACGTCATCAGCGTCTCGCGCACGCCCTGCAGGCGGACGCCCCCGCGCACCAGGACGTCATTTCTTAAGTTGTGCGGGTGACGTCGTCTGCGCAGCACGTGGGGTCCGTCCTCTGTGTCCCGAAGCTCCACTCATCCGGTGGGAAGTTTAAGGCTATGGACCCGGGTCGCGGCTGCTTCCGCTTGGGGTGAGACCGCGGGCTCGCGATGGCGTCAGACCTGAAGGAGCTGGACGAGAAGGTGTGGCCCGCGACTTATTCATTTACTCTGGTTTGCGACTCGTGGTTCACAGATGCACCGCGACTCATTCGCGAGTGGTCATTTGCGGTGGATTGGTTGCAACGTGATTCATTCGCCATGATGCACGCATTCGCCAGTTTAGTCCGCGCAGCGATAGTTTCACTCACCGTGGTCCGCTTAATCACCCTGGTTCACTGAGCCACGATAGTTCACGCTTGCATTACGGTGCACTCATGGTCATTTACATTGGCGCTAACTGCATCGTTAGTGAACCATTGTTCACTCGTGTACAATGACAAATAAGCAGACAACTCCCCATATTTGTTTCTTCACGTGACATTTCAATATTTTCAAAACAATCACATCGGCTACCCGGCCTGTTTGAAGTAACATTTCCATCATCATTGATTTATCAAGAGAAAACTAGGTTGGTGGTTCATCAGTAGAGTTCAGCTTTGTAGTCAAGCGTCTATCTATAGCTATATTTAAATAATAAAGTTAGAAATAATAAATTGCATTTTTGGAGCACTTTTCACTTGTGGGTCACACAGCGCTGCACAGAGCTGCGGAAGGAACGGCACGTCAACAACAAAGACAGATAAACTGTCAGTGAGACTGCCGAGGCCTTCACAGGCTCTCCTGGATTCAGAAGCTGAACCCAGTCTTGGTCTCTAACCACGACCCGTGGTTACGCAGGTGCGGGAGCAGACTGTACTGTGCAAGGAGCTTACCGAGCTGCCCGCTGGGAGGGTGAGTGAATCCCCCCAACCAGTGTCACTTGTTCTGCCAACATGGCTCCATGGCACGCGGGAGAGACGTTTAACCCAGAGTGACTGCTGTTGCTGAATGCGGCCCTTGGCGTGGCGGTGGTGAACGTGACATTGGGGTAGCTTTGGCAGCCCATCCATACATATTGGGCTGGCAATGGTTAAGTGGCATGAACTGGACCAGATAAGGAATAACTGACAAGTGTGAGACCAGGTGTCACTTTAGATGGTTTCTATTGGCTAACGGTGTCACGTGACATCTGCAGAGGATCTCGCCAAGCTGCTGCAAGCTGTTCTCTTGGCTTCGATCTGATCACATCATCGTGATCCAGCTGTCAGCACAGATATAGCCTAAGCGCTCGCAGGTCGCTGTAAAGGCCAGAAATAGTAATATTAATACAATTTGTAATGCGTAACAATGTTTCACAGACATATGTGACTGTGATTCGAGGTCTGGGACATGCTTGGAATGCTTAAAAGGGTATACAAGTGGCAGGCATGCAAGAGACCGATTATGGACTGCAAGGGATAGTTTACGGGTTAGCTTGGGGCAAGCAGAGAATTCCTATGGAGCATGTGAGGGATCGGAGTCTCGGCACTCATGCCCCAGTCTGCTCTTCTCTTCACAGCTCGTCTATACACAGCAGCCGAACAGCAACGTCTATTTCCTGGCGGAGAAAACCCAGACACTGAGCAAGTGTAAAAGTGAGTGGCAGGGTTCGCCATAATCCGGTTTAACGGTGCTGATTAACCTTATAGTACAACCCTAACAATATTCTTAACTGAGAATCGTGGCTGTCCACTCATAACCCTAACTCATAACACCGGTGTAATGGTTCATGCAGTGCGTTAACATCTCAATGGGTATACAAGTTCCACGAAGTTCCAGTTTAATCAGTCGTGCTTCCACGTTTAGTTCGATCTGCTGTGATACCGGTATAGATTCCCAGCACTCTTTGTCCGCTTGCCTCTCGTTATCATCTCAATATGATCTATGCATCACCTGTCGCCCAGAAACGCTTGACGATCTCAAGCAAGAACAAAAAAAGAAGCAGGAGGCAGCACCAACAAGCAGCACCACTGATGGTTCTCACAAGCAGCGGCCATTCCACTGACACCCGCGTGAGCAGAGACGCAGATCAGGGCGCTCGCCATGTGCGGAATCTTCTGCGCGGTGGTACCACGTGACTCTGCGATCCCTCGACCTGACCACCTTCTCGACCCTTTGACCCGGGACATGTTGGAGAGGCGGGGGCCCGATCTCGGCAGGGAGCTAACAGTGATCACAATGCCTGATGGCGATGGCACCGGAACTGATGCCGGCTTTGAGCTACAGTTATTCGCGCGAGTCCTACATTTGCAGGGCGATGTGCCTGCACCACAGCCGGCAGTGGACGTGTGGGGAAACGTGCTGCTGTGGAACGGCGAGGTGTTTGGCGGGCTCAAGGTGCCCCCCGGTGAGAGTGACACGAGCACGGTGCTGCGAGCGCTAGCTGGCGATGATAATGACCGTGAAGATGGTAGCGACGATAGTGAGAGTGCAATCCTTTCCACTCTGAGCCGCGTACAGGGCCCCTGGGCGCTCATTTACTACCACTATGCCAGCCGCTGCCTCTGGTTCGGCAGAGACTGTTTTGGCCGCCGCAGCCTCCTGTGGCTGTTCCCAAAGAGTGGTGGTGCTGTCGATGATGGTGGCAGCACAGTGGAGCCACGCTGGTTTGTCATCAGCTCTGTGGCCTCGCAGCAGGTGCCTGCCAGTGCGCGGTGGTTGGAGGTTCCAGCTGATGGAGTTTATAAGGTACATCTTGGGAGTGGTGGTAGCGGTACTAGTGGCCTTAATGTTGAGTGGTTTCCCTGGCGCTGGAGCCCTCTGGAGCAGGTTCCACCCTTTGGCATGGATGGAGCTACCAGAACGACACCTGACACCCAGGACAAACCACCCACCTACTACTCGGACTCCCTCCCAGACATCAGCCCCCACCCCCTGAGAAGGACTGGAGGAGAGATTCCCACTGAAGAGGAACAGTTGCCATCATTCTTCTGTGTGACGCGAAGTGATGCTAACCCTGGACTTTGCTCGGTTGTGCCAGACATGAATATGAGCGTGCCGCACTGCCCGAGCCCCCGCCCCCAGGGCCCCCACCTCCTAGGCCCTGACGTGATTTCGGAGCGCATGGTGGCCGCACGGCAGTTGGTGGAGGCTCTGGATGAGGCTGTACGTTTGCGATGCATCCCAAGGAATAGTGGTGGTGGTGGTGGTGGCGGCAGCATCGTTGGTGGTGGTAGTGGTGGCGATGGTGGTAGGACTTGTAATGGCAGTAGCAGTGATAGCACGAGCGGTTCTGGCGTTCACAGTAGTAGCGGTGCAGCTGGCGACGCTTCGGTGGCCGTGCTCTTCTCGGGCGGGCTTGACTGCATGGTGCTTGCGGCGCTGGCTCACCGCCATACCCCAGCCCATGAGCCCATCGACCTCCTCAATGTCGCCTTCGAGTGCTGGCGGCCGGGCAACAAGATGGCTTCCAGCAGGCAGTGTCAAGACCACAGGAGGAACCCGCGAAAGTTGGCAAAAGCCCGTAAAGGTGACCCCCCTTATAAGGGGATTCCAGATAATGGGGGAGCGAAGGACGAGCACAGCAATAGCGATGTGACTGCCGTATCACCATTGCCATCGGAGAATGGGGGTGATAAAGAAGAGATGGCGATTGGCGGACGAGGTGGAGGGCTGTTTGATGTTCCTGACAGGTGAGATAACTCAATAAATAAAATCGTTTGATTAATGTAACGTGAGAAATTAAAAGTCACATTTGCAAGGGCGACCAGGATCGCGAATGTAGTACTATGCTGTGTAACAAAAATGCTACAATCACATGGCCTCTTTATGCTCTGTAATTCATGAACATCTTTTGACCATATTTCATCATGCTGGTCAGTGAGGATTGTGGAAGGCGGGACGCCAGGACCCATTCAGATATCACTCACCACTGATGTTAACTGGTGCCAACAATCAAACTCATTTGACCAGATTCATAGTGTGGTGTGCTAAGCAAGTACACAAGTGAGGAACATGTACCTTCAAACTTTAGCTAAATTGCAAATAAACGAGAATAAAAAGTAGAAATTATATGCTTTCACTCAGTGATTTAATGACGTGTCGTTCGTCCATCGGGGGTGCTTGTGCCAGGCTAAGTGCACGAGCAGGACTGGAGGAGCTGCGGGCGCTGTTCCCCCGCCGTCGCTGGCGTCTTATAGGGGTAGACGTGTGCGCGGATGAACTTGCGTCCGCACGCGCTCATCGCATTGCGCATCTCGTCCACCCGGCATGCTCCGTGCTGGACGACGCACTGGGATGTGCCCTGTGGTTCGCCGCACGGGGTCGTGGAGGACTCATCCTCAATGGTAGGGAAACGGCCACCCTCCCGGACGAACGGAGAATCTCTTCGAGGGAGCCGGGGTCGCCGTCGCCAGGGTCGCCGTCGCCAGGGTTAAGCCCCAGCGCCACCACCACCACGATGCCAGAAGGACTGGAGCCATTTGTGAGTCGAGCCAAGGTGAGGCCCACTGCTGAGTAGAAATCTTATTTTGCGTTTCATTGTTGTTGTAGATTTCATTTCATCAGTTCTTCATGCTGCCTTGGTGTAATGCTTAGCAGACTGGATATGTAATCCAAAGGTTGCCTGTTTCACTCAGTCTCCCAGAGTGGCAGTTGTAACAATGGGCAAGTTTAATACTTGCACACCGCAAGCCTTTGTCTACCCAGCAAGCTAATTATTTGCAAATGGCTACCAGAATACCGGTATCCAGCGATTATTGGGAAGCCAGTGGAGGGATCAGGCTGGTTAACTATCCACAAGTCCATCACTCCACGAAGCATTTGATCATAGGCGTGCACTGCCATCACTATGCCCAGCTTATATTGTTCCATCTCTGTGCCGTCTGTGATGTGTTCCAATCCACAAATTCTCACTTGTCAGTGCTTCTCCTCTGCTCTTTTTCACTGCTGTCAGGTTTTGCTGAGTGGCCTAGGCGCGGACGAGCAGCTCGCAGGATACTCGCGGCACGCAGCGCGCTTTAGGCAGGGAGGCTGGAGTGCCCTGGCCGTCGAGCTGCGCACCGAGTTAAGCCGCATCGGACGCCGGAACCTCGGGCGAGACGATCGTGTCACGGCCGACCACGGCAAGGAGACCCGGTGAGTAGTACCAACGGCATCCATCATCATCATGCTGTGGTCAAAGTAGTTAATGACCTACTTGTCGCTGCTGATGAAGGCTTGTCAGGTATTCTTGTACTCTTTGATTCTTGTACTCTGCTTTGATACCGTTAACCACAATACCTTACTGGAGCGACTAGAGGGCACAGGGGTCTCTGGTTGTACCCGACATTAGCCGAGCTCCTACCGCTCAGACCGGAAGTAGTTCGTCAGCCTTGGAGGACATACCTCGGAGATCTATCCTGTTTTGTCTGGAGTTCCTCCTAGTTCAATCCTTGGCCCATTCCTCTTTAGCATCTATATAAAATCACTTGGCCATATCCTGCGCAGCCTCAATCTCAGCTACCATTGCTATGCCAATGACATCCAAATCCATATCCACATAAAGCCATCCATCACTGCGTCTGGTCTTTGCATGTCGTCCTTATTGCCAACTGTGAAAGCCTGGCTCAATTTAAATGCCCGAAAACTATTTGGCGACAAAGCAGAAGTTTTGCTTGTCAGAACCTCGCATCAATTGTCCAAGGATGAATCTATCCAATTGATGCTTGACGACCAGAGCATCGAAGTTGCTATGGCAGTCTGGAGTCTTGGAGTGATGCTTGATTCCCCTCTCACCTTTGAGACACACATCAACGTGACAAAGGTAGCCTATTTTCATCTCAGAAATATAGCCAGACTGTGCAATATCCTGTCACACGCTGATACTGAGAAGCTAATACACATCTTCGTGTCTTCAGAAATCGATTACTGCAAATGCACTGCTCCCTGGCACCCCTGCCTACCTGATCAATTGTCTCCAACGTGTGCAGAATGCAGCTGCTAGAGTCCTCTCACTCGCATATCCATCCACGATCACATATTCCCAGTACTGGTGTCTCGCCACTGGCTACCAGTTAAATATAGGATTAAATTCAAGATCCTCCTTCTCACCTAAAAGGTTATCGCTGGTGCTGCACGGACATACATCCGTGACCTACTTCAGACACCCTCCTCAACATGACAACTTCTATCCTCTAATATGGGCTTCCTGCATGTGCCCAGATCACACTTCGGTTCGATGGGGGATAGAGCCTGCTGCCAGACTGCTACTCCCAGACTCTGGAATGCCCTTCCATTGGAGATTCAGTTAGCCGAGTCCCTGGGCACCTTCAAATCCCATTTCAAGACTCACTTTTTCCATAAGGCATTTAAGTCCTCTGGCAAGGACTGTTGATGCTGCTCACTGCTCATGTGCTTGGATGATGGCTTGCTGTAGACTTGCGAGTGCTCAGGAACACTTATCCTTTCCTTCATTTGTTCAACAATTATTATCTCTTGTTTTATGTCCTCTGATTTATAGTCATTATTTTACTTTTAATTGATCTGATGTTGTTGACATGCCATTCTCCACAGCTCAGATTTGTAACATAATAAAAAAAAATACATTGTCGTTGATATGCCCTTCATATGTTGTTGTTGCTGACATGCCGTTATCTCCACAGCTATGTGCAGCGCTGTGACCCTCGGATGAAAAGTGCTCTAGAAGTGCAATTATTATTATCAGCGATGACTGTTATATTAAGACCTATAACGGGTCCCTTCTCGTCTCGCGTGGCATTGTAATGTAGCAATCCATATCGCTCCCGCATGAGCAGAGCTCATTGCTTCAGTTTTATGATGGACAGCCTCCTGGGCTTGTTTCCTCCTTTGGATACCACCTCTTCATTAGCCTGCCCACTGGCAATACTACTTTGTAGATGCTTGTTCAAAAAAGCGTAGCTGAGTCTCATTGTGCCAGTGTTTGGCAATGTTTGTTTCAATAAGAGTTTCACATCTCATGGGAGGAAACTGGAGAAGTCGTTATTGAACCTACATATACTCAATCATAACATGTTTTGCTCCACACACAGATTCAATCAAATATTTTATGGACTGAACCCATTTCTCTCCTAACATATGGCCACTTTGCAACTCAGTAATGTGGCTCAGCGTTGCCGTGCAGGGATGATGGCAATTCTCCAATCTGCACCTGCTCGGGAACATTTATTCCATCCATGTTTGCAGCAGAATTATTATGATCTTTAATCGCTTATTTTTTTGCTTCTATAGTTTGTTGCTGCTTTTCATCTTTCGGTTGGGCTGTCCTGGTGTTGTTGGCGAGCCGTTCTCGCCACAGCTCGGATTTGTATTTTAAAAAATACTCCAAAAAAAACGTTGTGCTGATTTGCCGTTCTTGTCTCGTTGTTCTCCCGTTCTCTCGGCGGCTCTGTGTGGCGCTTTGTGGCCCTTGGCTCATGAGTGCCCTAAAAATGCTATTATTATTCTACTATAAATGTTGCATTAAACCGTTTCCAAATGTATGTTTTATATACACTTATTTCGTATTTTAAGATTGTAATTGAAGGTCTGATCGTGTTTTGCTTGTTGTTCTGCAACGCTCTGTATGTTTAAAAAAACCCCAAAAAAATGATGTTATTGACCTTACATTGGTGCCGTTGTTCTTGAAGTGCCGTTCGCGCCGCAGCTCTGTGAAGCACTTTGTGACCCTCGGGTGAAAAGCGCTCCATAAATTCAATTATAATTATTATAATCAAACTGAGTTAATTTGGTTTTCGAAGCATTTATTATAGTACAAGACTGTCATGAAGGTACATGTTTACAACACTGCTAAATTCCTAAACACCCATGTTATAACTCGGCTAAAACCTGCTTAAATTCTGAATTCTGACATGCGTATAGTCTGTGTTGGGAGTTATTTATAGACCGTTCGGGAGGGATGCTTGTGTGGTACCACCGCCAGGTTTATTACCTAAAAAATAGACAGTCTCCCATCCATCCAAGTATCGGACAAGTTCAACTCTACTTTTGTTTATTATCTTCAAAACGACTGATCATAGGCTATGCTGGTGGAGCCGTGCTGACCGCTGGGTGTGTTGGGCGGTGTGGTGGGCCGCGTGTGGCATCTGCATTGTGGCTGCTGCCAGGTTCCCGTACCTGGACGAGGCCGTAGTGGCCCTGCTGTCGGCGCTGCCGGCGCACGTGAAGGCCGAACCCGGCGCGGCGCGTGGCATCGGCGAAAAGTTGCTGCTGCGCCAGGCTGCGCTTGTGCACCTCGGCCTGGCCGAGGCCTCCGCCAGGCCCAAACGTGCCATGCAGTTTGGTTCGCGCATCGCGCACATGGAGCGGGACGGCGCAAGGCAGCGTGGGTCCGATTCCTGCTCACGGTTGGTGCAGCCCTCCCAGGGTGTGCCTTATGTTTAGGTGATGCTTATTATTACAGCAGAAAATACCGAGTGAGTTTGCAAGCTCTGAATGCGGGATTCCTGCAATAAAACAAATATGGATTAAAGAGGCTGGATGTGAAGGGAGTGGCTGTGTGAGAATAAGCGTTTTAAGTAATGTTAAGTTTCAGCAGAGGGGTTGGCTCTATTTGAGAGGCAGCCTTTTTGAGACTGAGAAAGTTGACCCAACTGGTCGGCTTTATGGGGTGAGTGAAAGTGATGGCTATTTTTTGGGGGGGGATGGGGCGGCGTGATGGTTGTGTGTAAGATAGAGTTGACGTGATATGCTATGTATGAGGTACAGTTGTATTCGATTGACTGCAAATCACAATTCCATACCGTGCGAGAGGAATTGTATATACACATGCACATGACAATCGAGACATTATATTGTAAGGAAGACCAGGGATGGAAAACAACGCACATTACATAAATATATCAGTATTCTTTTGACTTTCTAAAATAGCATGAATGGAAGCTGATATGCATGAGAGCACCATGGTGAAAATCAGGGCCGGCACAAAGGTGGTGCTGGGGTAATCCCTGCACCACAAAATATCCCTTTTGCCAATCCACTGCTAAAAGAAACCTTGCAAAAACGTCTGCCAAGTGTCAATGTCTCACGATGCAACGAGCCATCTAACACCTGCGCACGAGCTGATATACTTCTTTAGCTAATCCACGGTTTATTTCGACTGCTGTTAATAAAATATTGGGTTTCGTTCGTTCATTATGAATACCCGCTTAATCCTGTAGGGGGGGGGGGTCTCTATCCTGGCCGAAAGAGGGCGCTCGGCGGGGGAATGCCCCAGGATATGACACCAGTATATCGTATTGCACACTTTTGTAGTAATTTATTCAGCAGGCCAATGAACCGAGATAGCGTGTCTTTGGATGGTGGGAGGAAATCAGAGTACCCGGCGAAACCCCACGCGGGCATCGGCAGAACGCGCAAAATCCACACAAAAAGGCACCCGTGCGGGAAATCGAATTTTGGACACTAGTGAGGCGGCAGCGCTACTCACTGCAACACCGTGCTGTCCACTTGGATCGCGTTCTCCTTTAATTCATACACACGTGCTTTGGGACTGAATGTCGTGGATACACTGGACTAGCAGAAGTGCCTCGCGTTATGCAGGATCCTGTGGCCAAGTGAAAAGAGATGTCAGAAGGCCCCCGCACCACCTCTTCCCACGGGGCACAACCGGCCCACGCGACTAGCGGGGTGAACACAGGTAATGGGAGTTCACACAGCTCTGCTATTTCTCATCAGCACCAACGCGAGAGGATGGCCGGCGGGTGGCGTGGTTACGCTCAATGCACACAAGACGAAGGCGCAATGAGGAGAGCCACAGCCAGCCCCAACTTTACAAGGCACTGCGTCTTACACATTATGATGACTTCGGACAAGTATTGTTTCTTGAGTCGTGGGAGGAGGAAAGCGGCGCCGCGTACAGAGAGGCGCCCCCTGGCAGGAGGGGGGGGGGAGAGACTTTGTTTCCTCGGGCGCAGCAGATCTTGCACACGAGGCCGGCGAACGTGTTGGGTGGGTTTCTGAAAAGGTTGAGTTGTGCCGATAGTCATTAGTCATCAACCGTAACGTCAAAATCCCCGGCATGCACGTGAGAAAGACTCAACATCAACGTGGCTCGAACGCTGGCCACGATCACTCGAGACACCGCACGTAGCAGCCGACGTTTCGCACTCTGGGCCCTGCGCAGCGCCATCTCGCTACACCGCACGTGATTAGGTCAGCGTTTCCGATTGGTTCACGGCGCGCGTGGCTCAGCAAGCTAGCCTTTCCAAGTTGGCGATTTTTTTAGGGTATTCTTAACATTGTAATTTTTTCACAGTTTACGAAAAGAGCGAAATTTCGAATACTCTAACTTACTGTACTTAATATTAGAGTATTTCCACTAATGTATATAACTGCTTTTACAGCCATAACACAGTGATACTCTGACATTTGTAAATAATTGTGTTTAGCATAATAGCCATATAACCACTTAAATTACAAGTGGTCGCGCCCAGTTGAAGACGAGACTGTTTCGTCCAATCAGAGTGGTTGTTCTGTGGGAGTCGCTGACCAATGAAAGGCACTCTTCTATCGGCGCTTGTCATGGCGCCAGAGCAGCGGCTTTGGTGTCAGCTGCCCTAGCACCGCGCGACACCCGCTATTATTATTATTGTTGTTATTAACTCCTGCTATCAGCAGTACAATTACATTGCTGGAACCGTAATCAACCGAATTGTAATTTGTCTTGTTACGCCCGCGTCCGCGGGCTGAGGGCAACATGGTTATGCTAAAGTTGAGCGAGCAGGTGAGAGCTGTGTGTGCTCATTATTTTTCAATTGAACGCCGTAATGTTCTTGTTATTTACATCGCTCCGCTAAATCTTTGAATCGCTGTTGTTCGTGTGAACTCTCCAAGCGAAAGTGCTTATTATATGCACGTTGAAATTGCGGTGTAGCGTTATGCACTGTTGTGCATATACGCGCATTGTTATAACGGTCGCGTGCTGTGTTTGTCTTACCGTCTAGCAAACAACGCGTTATATTTATATAGCTATTTATGAATGGTGTTTTACTGCTTTGAAATAGCGGTTATTGATATTGTAATTTAAATAGCCGCGCTTTGTATTTCGCGCCGCTGTCTATTTCATTACGTAAACTTGTTTGGCAATGTGCAAGCTTTCATTACTGTCGGGTTAAGAATTGGCATTTGGTAGGCCTTCGTCATATCTTCAGGGTCGATAAAACGAGGACCACGTTGTAATCGCCAGTGGTTGTTTGAACTGGCCCCTGTCATGGGAATGTGGATATGAGCACCGCACAATGCCCGCAGGTGCGTTGAGACTCTTGTCAATCCACTGCTGGATGAGAGCATCTCCACGTCATGCTGGTTTTGGATGCCATTTCACCATACTTCACCCGTCTCTGATCCAATGCCGGTTGTTGAAGGCTGGCAACATAGACCACGTTGCCCTCTGGTTCGCTCACTCCCAAGCACTGTCCAGGCTGAGATATTGCTTGACTTTCAGGAGCCGTTGAGATCGGTCGTTTTCTAACGGCGCTCGACAGATGATTATTATTACAGCAGAAAGTACTCTCCGGTAAGCTTGCAAGCTCTAGATGCGGGATTCCTGCGACACAACAAACATCCGATCAGTACCGCTTTGTGCAAAGTCGCCACTGGTTGTTAAAACTGGTTCCTGTAATGGAAATGTGTCCATATGTGTTGTCACCCTTGTACAATGATTTTGAAAATAAATTCATAGCTTTACTACATTACAGTAATGCGTTAAAGTAATGATATCTTACAGCCCTTCTGTTCGTACACTGCTGAATATAATAAGCCAGTCCACATCGTGGTGGTTTGACCATACTGCACCACGTTGGTCAGTCCACAGGACCAGCCACTGTTTACTGTGGCCAGAAATTAAGGCTGCGCTGTCGTTAAAACTCTAAAGGTGGCGTGAATTATGTAGCTGGTGACACGTCTCGTGTGTTTGACAAGCGCCCCACGCACTCCGCATCCAACTCACTAGGTCACTTATAATTACACTGAAGTAATAGAAATTGGAACAGCTGGTTCAGGAAATAAGCACACGTTATAGACATAAATTGGCCTGTTAAGGAAAAGCAAGTGGGGCTGGGCAGGACCTGTAGTGATAGGTGATGATGGCCAATAAGCGGATGAGATCGACGACGGAAGAGCAGCCGAAGCGGTGAGTGAGCCCGACAAGACAATCGTTTATATGAATATCAGCTGAAGTGCCGGAGTGAGAAGAGAATCGTAGAACCGTTGTACTGCGAGGGCTCTCAATGTAATGGAGAGGCCCGCATCCAGCAGTGGGTCAACTACATGTTTATGACGATATTTGAGTAGAATTGTGACCCTTCCATTGTCCAAAATCATAGCTCACATTCGCCGCTTTGCAATACAGAATGCCGCTCCGAACCTTTGGGTTGCAGTCTAAAAAATGGAACTGGGTCACATGAGTGACTTTGAGCCCCGAAGGTACCCTTGTAGATTCTTGCTGCCGTTTTGATGGTCTCGCCTTTGCAGTAGCACTGATTTTGAGTAAATGGCTTTATATACTATTTTGTTTAAGTCTCAACCAAGTTGTGAGTTGGCCTGGTGGCTCAGAAGTTGGGGTGCTGAGCTGGAACTGCTGAGATCCTGGTGGTGAATTAACATTTCAGTCGCCAAAGATTTTAAGTGGCGTTTTTTTCTGGATTCTCAAATGTAGTCAGTGCGTTTATTGTCTCACTCTTGTCGCTAATTACTGCACACACAAACGAGCACGTTACATTTTGTTCCAACAAATACTGGCCAGTTTCCAGCCCTTAGATTTCAAAATTTATTTTACCTGGCATGAGTAAACAATTGCTGTCGAAGAACGTGTGGAAAAGTGCTGCCTGTCAGTGTGTGAAACAGAGATCCCTTGAAGGCATTTTGTGGGTAATTATGTGATATCTTCTTCCACGGACTCGTGATGGATTGCGCTCCTCTGCAAGGCATGCAAATTGATAGGCAATATAATGCGATTGGATAAAATTGGGGCAAAATATAATAAAAAAAACCCCGAGAGTAGTGTTTGTTGTTGTGAGTTTAAGATTAGCGAAGTATGAGTAATTGATTGCGCCGTCCACGCGTCAGATTAAGGTGTATTGATCGTTCTCTCCTTCAGTTCTTGTTTCTGAAGTGCTGCTTGTCATTCCAGAGTTATGCAGTGTTGCACTGTAATCGGCACAGCGCAGTCACAAGTTAACGTTGACTGTGCATACATATTTTACAGTGATATAATGACCCATCACAAACTGTGCTTTTGTTGGAAAGCCAGTAGAAGATATTTGTGAACATCAAAACTAAAAAACAAAAGTGTCAGTATTGGTCGTAGGATAGGGGTTGCTTATGGAGAGTGGAAGGGCTGGTATGAGTGTTTGTTTGGGCAGGTTAGGATCAGTTGGAGGTTGAGTAGTAGTGGCTGTCCTCCCTCGTGAAACTTGTGAATTGTATGTTTTGCCCTGTTTTCGTTTCTAGTATATATATAACATCATTGACATGTCATCCACACAAAGACTTGCTGACACTGTCATCAAGATCCTCCAACCCAGCCTACCTCTGATCTCTCACCTCCCTCTCATCTCACTCTTTATGCACCCTCCTACCTCTTTCTCTTGTCTCACTCTATTCCCCTTCACGCACTCTGCTCCATTAATCAAAACATTCTCTTGAAACCCCCCAAATCTTAGCTGAATTGGGCAATGGCTCACTCTCTTGTAATAACCATATTCATGGTCTGTAACGCCTTTCCTTTCACAATCCATGTTGTTACCTCCCTGCTGTTGTTCAGTTCCTGGCTCAATAACTTCCTCGTTTTCCTCTAGCTATGATCTTCCTCTTTTCTACCTGCCTATACATGTCTGATATCAGAGTACCCACTGTTGCTGTACAGCATCCTGAGATGATGTCACATTTGGAGGCTGTATTGAATTGAGAATTTCTCTCCAAAGCCGTTCTTTCGGGATAACCGTGTTCAGTGTTTCTTTTCTACTTCACAACGTTTTCACCTTCCATTTTGGAAGCATCAGGCATTCTGGGGAGGTAAAACGTCGCAAAGGAGAGAGAAGGAACACTCGACATGGCAATCCTGAAGCCATTTTTGGAGATAAATTCTCATGCTTCGAGCTGTGAAAAGCTATATAAATTATTTACATTGGACTATATTGTTTATTCTCCCAGGTCCTGTGTTCAACTACTCACCATTTCGCCGTGTATGTCATCTGTTACCTCGCAACTCAGTGTTCACTCACACTCAACTGAAGGGTGCTCACCCTTGACAGGCATTCAGAAAAGGGGCAGTCCCGTAATTTCAGCAATTATATGTGACACGCTCCAAATTTGATCGCAATACTGGCACACTGCAATTTACTGAAGTACATGTACACACACGGTGCGCGTATAGGGCATGTCCAATAGCTTAAAAGTCACCGGACAATTCCCGAGTGAAACGTCGTCGCCGTCTTATTTGAACAACGGCTGCGTGAATATCCGTTCAACCGCGCAACTTCAGCGGAGCGTGCGAATGGTGTCAAGAAATTGAACCGTTTGATAGGTTTGTTGTTATGGGGAGGTGCATTGCGAAGCATCGCATTGCGATGTGCAAAGATATGGGATGGTTTGGGGTTAGACGGTGGATAGATCATAGCCCATGATAGTATAGTGTCTCAGCTTGACAGGCGATGATGTGGTGTATTTGTGGTGGAGCTGCGGCACTGGTTAGCACAGTGCGCTACAAATCTTTTGTCCTGACTTGTGTTCTCGGCCGTGTCTAGCATCATCGGGGAGTAATAATATGAGTCAATTCTGGCGCCCCTGCGTAATTTAATGGCTAAGCACTGAGCAGCGTGGTAAAGTATGGCCAATCAACGTCATCATCGTGGGGGGGCCTTAATACAGCAGGATATTGACAAAATTGCTGTTATTATGATTAATATATTCTCCACTACTCCTCATTTCAGCTTTTCACTTGTCCCCACACCGTTGCAGTGTTCTATTATACAAACCGTCACTATAGAATTTTATCAAACTCCACTCTCTGCGTTGGGTTACCATCACTGACACTGAGGAGTGGAGCCATTCATATAAAGTGTACGTTTACGGGATCTTATGTACACTCGATGGTACAGCGTGCCAATGCGCTTGGCAGATAAAAGGCTGCGCTTGTTCTTTGCATGTGAATAATGATGGCACGGTTTGCTGAGGATGCACGGTGGCGTTTACCAGCGGCCCCATTATTATTGCGGAGCAAAATAGGGCAACACTTTGGCAGCCAGTCTGCCGCGAGCCAAATTAATTGAATTTCTCTTTTGTGGATAATCCACTTTTCCTCGTGCTGAGTGCGCGCGCCATACCAGAGACGATGTGGAGAGAGGATTCTCCGAGCGACTGACAGGGCCTCGTCAGGGCTGTGTGCGTCATTCACGGAAAGCAAGCTTTTAAAATGAAATAAAGAACCAGGCGGTTGCCCCAGGTGGATCGAAGGTCAGAGCGCTGAGCCGACACCGCAGAGTTCGAATCCAGGTTTCATCCACCGATGGTTAAATCGCATTCTCAAGTGCAGCGAGTGGATGGTCTCAACTCCGTCACTAATGCCTCCTCACAAAAAAACATTTCGTGAAATACGCGTCTGCACTAAATTTTTGGTTAAATCGTAGTTCCGAATATTATACTTTGATTTGACTGTCATGTGAATTACATTACTCTGTATCAGGGTGAGTGGGAACACGCATTCCTCTGCTGTGTAGACCATAAGTTTGCTTAAAGAGATCTCAGCTGTAACGCTTTATTATTCGTACCGTTTATTGCAAACTCAGAGTTGGACAGCCCTACGAGACATCTGAATGGAATACTTCGTCTCCACGACATGCTGCCGATAGTGCAAGCGAGAAAATGGGGGGAGGAGGGGGGGAATTGGCTCCTTTTTTTCCTTCAAGACACAAGTCGAGCTCTGCCTTTGATCGACAAGTTTCATCAAGCTGCCTGGCGATCGTGCGTTTCGGAAAATGTTCGAAACAATTGTGTTCTCAATTACTGGGTAATTCAGACGTAAGACTTGCATGAGTGCGATTGTGAGCATGTTATCCCATGCGTATCCTGGGTGTTGCAACTGCAATGTATCCTGGGTGTGTTGTAACCTCAAAGTATTTTAGAGAAATTGAACGCAAGAGCGAATATGTCCATCGAGGAGATGGAATTATTAAATCCACACGAGTAGGTGCTGGGATTATTGCGTAGAATTGTGGTGGTGGGGGGGGGGCGTGATGGCTCTCATCCAGCAGTTGATTGATCACGGCTGAGTATGGCCAGACTAGCATGGGGTTTGTTTTTGATTGAGTTTACATTTTTTGGTTGGCTTTTCATTCCTTGCTGTTTCAGTTGATTTTCCTTGGTCGTTAATCAGCACTCAGCAGGTAGTGGATGAATTTGCACATCGCTGTATCACAGGAGATGGCGGTGGCTCTGAAGCCTTCACCTAGCAGTGCATTGGTTACTGACAATCGTGATGTTTTCAAATGTTTCATCCAAAACAAACAACTTACTATTGTGCTTTAAAAAGACAACTCTCTATCAGTGATCAGATATGTATGGGACACAGGCAAGGAATGTGGAACAAAAGCTATCACGTATGCCAGGAAGCATGGGGCATGCTTGGAATTACAGAGTGAAAGATGAACACGTGTATTAGAGAACAAACGGAAGCCGCGCACTTTACTGTGACTGCTAAAAATAGCCTGACCGGCTTGGGCAGGATGTGTCGGGGCTGGCAGATATGTCTCAAATCAATCCCAGTTGGCACAATTACATTCGGCAGTAAAATATTCCCGCATCTAACATTTACTTTGGCTGCCCCCATAAAAAATGAGTTATATTGAAATTTCACAGCAGCCAAGTTTGTTTTTGTCTTTCCTTTAATTAACTCCACAATTACCCTCGTATCAATGCTGTGTCGTGAATGCTGTGTGTGATCTCCGGTCGTGTTTAGTGATCGTGATGTTCGCTGAACTTTGATGAAACTAGAATGAGTGCCGTCTCTCTCGATTTCACTTTAGGAAGTACGACTAAGTGCGGATAACAACAGTGGTAACGGACCTCTTCGCAAAGGCGACTTCTTAGAATCGGCAATAAAATGATTCGTGCATTGGTGCGATAAAAAGCGCTCTAGAAATGCAGTTATTACTATTATAATCATCGTTTCGCGGAAAGCTTTCTACTTGTGGGGAAGTCAGCGCGTACAGACGGGTACAGTAGTTTCCCTATCAGTTTCCGGCAGCAAAGCTGCTCTAACGCGGGGTGTAGCTTACAGGAACTATGGCAGTTTAATATAAAACTGACTCGGCAGCTAAACTCTTAAAGGTAGTGTGACCGTGCACATTGTACCACTACGTCAGTTCACAGTCATCCTGAGCTTTTGTTATACAGTACTGTATTATGATTACTTGCAAGTGCGCAATGCTGGATTGGGGTACTGGTTAGCACACTGGACTTGTAATCCAAAGGTAGCTGGTTCAGCTTAACCTCCCAGTAACGACGTTTGATATATTGCAGGAATCCCACATGCAGAGCTTGCAAGCTCACGTGGTATTTTATGCTGTAATAAAAAAATGTCTAAAAACATGCATCTCCGAACAGGGAAATTAATACAACAGGCGTTTACAGCAACAGGCAAGATCTGTGCTGATTGATAGATGGCGATGATGTGATCAGCTCAGAGCCGAGAGAACATCCTGCAGCCGATTGGGGAAATCCTCTGCAGAGTTGTCAAGTGACAACGACCAGCCAATACAAACAAAATATGGAATGACTCCTGGGACTCACATTGCATATAGATGGTACCAGTTTCTTACATCACCCTCCACCACTTTTGGTAGCTTCCAGCAGTATAAATCAGTGCACCATTGTTAGCACATTGATCGACAGGCCGCTTGTGGTGCGGTATAATAATGTCTAAACTTCGACATCTTCCAAGACATCTGGCCATTGTGGAATAGTAGGCAAGAACACCCTTGAAGGCAATGGCCTTCAACCATTTTGAACCCGTGAGTTTAAAAAATACTGTTCAAAATTAAAAGTGTGGTTCTCTAAATTGTAGTACCATACCTGCCGCTTTAAACGCTCTCTTGTTGGGAGAAGGTGGTTGGGTTGCGCGCACATTGGTGAGCGGCTGACAACGCGCAAACACTTCCCTTCTTATAAGATTACAACAGGTTTTACCGTATCTGGCGATTATGCGGGTGTTAAGATCTTACAACAGGTTTTACCGTATCTGGCGATTATGCGGGTGTTAAGATCTTACAACAGGTTTTACCGTATCTGGCGATTATGCGGGTGTTAAGATCTTAACACCTGCATATCTTAACACCTGCATAATCGCCAGATACGGTAAAACCAAGATTGATAGTTACATTTGCGTGATTAAGGCGTTAAGAGGCCTTAATCCAGCATTTGCTAGATCATGGCTGAAGATAATATGGCTAAAAACATTGGAGAAAACTATAAATAAATAAGTATTGTTGCTTCTTTTTAACGTGTTTTAATTATGTACGGTGTCCTTGAGTGCCCAGAAAGGCGCCTTTAAATAAAATGTATTATTATTATTAACACTGATACAATGCAAATTAGATGACAAGAAATGACAATATAATGGATTCTTTAATCCGTTACAGTGTGCTCGTGTAATTATGCGAGTAAAGCGAAACTGTGAATAGTAGTTAGACCTAGTATCCTAATTCTAACCATAATCATAACCACATTCACATAAGCCTCACCTCAATGCTTACTGAAATCTTAGCGCTAGATCCAAACCAACACCCTAACATTCGTTCCTAATCTTAACTATAACACTAGCCATGACCCTAACCCTGACCCTACCCAAATCATACCTTTTCCCAATTCTAAGCCTTGCTGAATGTAAATATTAATACCCCTAAGCCAAACCATAACCCACTAGGACCTGATCTTAACCCCTAACCCTAACATCTAATGCTTTCTCTACCTATTGTCTCTTGGCAGCCGCCTCTGATACAAGCGATATTCAACGGGGACCCTGACGAGGTGAGGGCCCTCATCTACAAGAAGGAGGACGTGAACACGTTGGTGAGTCCGGATTCTCACAACCAACCCTCTTGTCACACAAAAGACTCACCAACAGAATGCCTGAGGATGCCTCCAATGTGGGAGGCGAAACGTCGTAAAGGAGAGAGGAGGATGTACCGTTATCTGCGCAGCGCTTTGTGACCCTCAGGTGAAAAGCGCTCGATAAATGCAATTATTATTATCTCAAAAGAGCAGCTTTTGGAAGCAATCATCCATTTTTATTTCTATAATTTTGCTTATTTCTGGCTTTTTCTTGTCAAACCAGAAATTCCAGACTAGCCCTACTGAACAAGTGTGAGTACAGTTAATCTGAGCTGAACCGATCTTGGGTTTTGTTAAGACCTCTGAGCTTGTGTCTACACAGGAGGGTAGTCCGTAGACACAAGTTACCTTCAGAGACCCACTCCGTGTTCAACTGGAAACTCAGTTGTCCGACATGTATTTGCCGTATATTGCGTGGTGTTCCGCGTGAGGGCCATCGTTTCACTCCACCTGCCAGTAGCTTCTTCAGGAACAGAATTGGGCAGTTCGCATTTTCCCTCGAAGTGTTGACAATCGCTCTCTTGTCTGATGTAGGCCGGTAGATGTAGTTTATTGATTCAAACGGCATAATAGTTGTGAACAGACATTTTGTCATGCATGACTAAACACCAATAGCACAGCTGAAAATGCAGCTGAAAAAATACAAATAATTAATTGTATTTTTTAAAACACTTAGAATAATTCGAAGGCTTTCGTGGCCAATATTATCAATGAAATCAATTTTTGTAAATGGATTTCATTGATTTACAACCTGACCCAAAAATGGATTTCATTGACTTAGAATAATGATAATTACTATTTTAAAAAACACTTGCACAGCAGACTTCATCCTCTCGGCGTCCGTTCGTCAGTGCCATTTGTCACATCGCCTGTGATTAAACGCAGTGTACATGATAAAAGGAAACTCACAATACAATGCGTGTTTACACACTGTCTAAATGCGGCTGCATCTCAAAAAGCTGTGCAGAAACTGTAAGCATGTTTATTTTAAGGGAAAGGCATCCAGTAACAGGCAGTCATATTGAAAGAGGAAGACCTTGAGCCTGGACTTAAAAAGGAGCATTGAGTTGACACTACAGATGGCTGGGGGGCTGGGGGAGAGGGTGGGGAGGGATTTTCAGGCAATTTGGAAAGCAGAGCAGAATGAGCGACCTCCCGCTAAACAAAGGTCGGCTCCGGTGGTTTTGACCGAACGCTTTGGTTGCTTGAGCGGAGAGAGTTTGGAGGAGTGTGGAGTCAGATGAGAGTGTGGAGAGCATATACATGGGATTAGAGTGCGGGGACAGACTGGAGATCCTGTGGAGGAGAGCAATGAGCGAAGAGGAGAGACATAGCCAAGGGCGAGTGTGTAGGATCTTGAAGATAGTGAGTCTGATCTGGATGTTGGTCCGGAATTGATCTGGGAGCCAGTTGGAGCGATCAGGGCTTTTGGGTGACTTGGTCTCATTTACAAGTGTGGGTAAGGAATCTGGCAAAGAAATGTATCATCCCGAGTTTTAAGAATAGATATTTGCGAATAAATTTTCAACCAGGAATTCTCAATCTTTTGCACCTCAAGGCCCACTTGGCCCACTCTGGTGGATATAAGCTCCATGAACCACGTGGTGGCGCTTACGGCCCAGTTGTGGCTCGTGGCCCACTTGTGGGTCGCGACTGACCGGTTGAAGTTAGTGGCTCTGAACACATCGTTGGTGCAACGGACAAAGACTAAAATCCCCTTAATAGCCTTACATGTACATAAAGGCAAACACAAATTCGTGTGAAGTTGTGCGTTGATTGGTGTGGCTCTCGTCTCGTTCAAGGACTCTGAGAAAAGGACGCCCCTCCATGCGGCAGCCTTCCTCGGCGACCCCGACATTATCGAGTTGCTTATACTCTCCGGTGAGCTTCCTTCGAGATGGCCACAGGGTGGAGGGGCACAGCAACCATGTTTATCAGCATCCCTTGACTCATCTTGTCCGTTGTTCTCTTATTATCACATTTCCTTCCTCTTTAACTTTAACTACTTTCAACTGAGTTTGTCAAAGCTTTTATCCGTAAGCTCCATTTGTCCAGCTATCCGTAACTGCGACAGCAGACATCCTTATCCAGGGCGACTTACATCATTGCAGAGGAGTGAGATGATCACAGAGAGGCAGGAGGGGAAGGCAGCCATGCAGTCAGCTGGTTCCAACATATGCCAGACACTCTATTCTATATATTGTGAGAGTATTGGCCAAATAATTAATGAGTGTTTTTAGTTGTAAGAGGAAACAGGAGAACCCAGAGGCTATCGCCACAGATCAGGGGGTGAACACAAAAACTCCTTACAGAAAGGTGCCCTAGCCAGACATGGAATTGCCTTGGGCAGGACATTCTTTCTATGAGGTGCAGATGTTACCACTGCCCAACAGAACCAAACTTGAGAGTGGAGATGTGTTGCTATTCGGAAATTAACCTTCAATAAAACAAGCCACGGTGATTAAACCCTTGGCTAAAACTTGAAGGCTCACACCACAGCTGAAATGGACAATTAGTATGTTTTCAAATTATTTTTTTGCCCTGACAGCTACCCCGTGTCAGCTTCAAATCCACTAATTGAATACTTTGCATGGTAGAAAGTATTACGTAATGTCGGTGTACGCATGATTTTTCTCAACTTGCTAATTTATTTCTGGAAAAATATGCCTCGAGTGCACCTGCATCTGAGGACGCTGTACAATAGTGAGGGACACAAACCATGCACTTTGTTTACTGAAGCAAGCTTCGCTGAATCTCAGGACTCTATTAAGAGGATGCTACTCAGAGTGGAGATTTCGGCAGAAGTAGGCAAGTAATGATGCAGCAATTGATTGATTAAATAAACTTGCTTCTCACTCGCGATAGATGTATCTAACAGCACGCTTAAAAATCGGCCACTGTTTTAGTTGTGCTTTATGCATTTGTTCGAGGTACCTGATCAAGCTGATTGCAATTATGAGCGAAACATCGTATTCCATTAGAAATATTGTGGGTGTTCTCTCCGACACACTAGTGTGCTGAAGTAGTAAAGAACGGACACATTTTGTTCACATGACATACCTTTATACATTTGATGCGCTTGACCCCTGTCGACGCTAGTGGCTGCTACTCTCACAGAAAGAATCAATGGTGTAAATGAACCGCGACCTCAGAACTCACGCTACGCAAGCCCTGGCAACGATCTCTGCACGCAGTAATTAATCAATCAACATTGACATACATGCTCAGGATTCATGCCCTTGTGCTTGCACGTGTGAATCAATCATTTGGGATTTATGGAAAGCATATTGTTAGGAAAATGAAATTAACGAGACTGAAAAAATGAGACAGAATATGCTGGACAATGTACACGAGTGGCGGTGTAGGGATTGGTCCATAGGTCCATTGCATGGTTGACATCAGTGGCAAATGTCAGAAACTGCTCCTGGACTCATCCATAATCACCAATTAACACTGAGTAGCAGCCTGAAGTATGGTCAAACGACCCTTTCTGTTGACAGGGCATTGTGAGGCCTTAAAGTTGGACTGTAGAAGTGAGAAAAATATCTTGACTCTGGTTATGACCTCGAATCCTGAATATCCTGAATCGTGATGTTGTTTGAGTGTTTGACATTTTAAAAGACAACATTCCTGTTCTGTCAACATACCACATGGGGTGGGAGACGCGATTAGTCATTCGAGAAGCAGTTTGTCACTTGAGATGTTGTGTGCGTCTTGCATGTACCATCTCAAGAATGTTGTGAATTTTCTAAGAATCCCCGTGTTTGGTGGTAGTGGCAGCATAACCTCCAGGACATCTTGACACTTGTGCGAATCTCACCACTGGCAGTGGCAGCAGAACGCAATTAACTGAAACATTTATGTAAAACCAAGAACTCAAATCAGTGGATTTTAAATATTGAAGCGCACAACCTAATGTTGGTCGGGTGTGTTACAAACCACGCCGTCTCCTCTTGCGCTGTCCTGACGTTAATAGATGCTCACTTACAGCACTTGCCGCAGCAGTCTGTGTCGGCTGCACGGGAGACAATGTGTCATTATTGACGCGATTGCTCTCCATTGACTGCGACGCCACTGTCAGTCGATGGTAAAGCTACACAAGCTTTTGATCCAACAACGGTTTTTGCCCCTGTTGGTAAATCGCAGATGTCCGAGTGTTTGAAAGGGACGTAACATGACGCATTACCGGTCTGGTCAAACGCAGGTGCCGGAGCCCGCTAACTTTAACACTTACGCACTGTGGCACCGTGTCGATCAGTCACAGGTGCCCCCGAACGATTGAACGTGACGGCGCGTTGACGTATTTGCTTTGTCCGTCATTCGCAGGCGCTCGGGTCAATGCGAAGGACAATAAATGGCTCAACCCCCTGCATCGGGCATGTGCCTCCCGCAGCGAGGTGATCTAACCCGCACGCATGTGTTTGTGTTGGTGCGCATATTTGTGTTAGTACACGTGCTTGCATGGGAGTGTATATGTGTGTGTGCGTGCGTGCGTGCGAGTGTGTGTTTACACAAACACATTAGCAAGTGGTAGCGTCGTGGTTGATGCATTGCGCTACGAACCCAGCAGAGTAAATTTAGTTTCCGCTGGCTAATAAAAGTGATGAATGTCTGCATCAGTTGCAGGCCTTCCCTCGGTAAAAGCAGCCTAGGATGGCTAACCTGTGCTGTGTGTAAACATTGGCAGTTGATGGTCTTGGGCCTTTGTTCTTACAGCAATTGCCAATATATTATGTGCACAGTTGCTTATTAAGAGCGGTGACTGCGGAACTTTTCGTAGTTCTAAGGTAAGGTACAGATTTGCAATTGCTTGGGCACGATAGGACTGGTGGATGAGCCCAAGCTCTAGAAAGACCCTCTCGATGATATTTGGTCTGCCCTTCCACAATGGCCAAACATCTAGGATGTGTTGGGAGATTCCCACGCTTTAGCCCACTACATTGACCTTCCAAATGACTTGATTATACACGGTTCCTAACACTCAGCTAGTCAGGAGGGGCAAAGAGCCTTCAGTTGCTAGGTTTCCTGCCAATGCACCTCTAGTCTGTCTCAATTCACATCAGCAATGTTGCTGGCACACGTGGAGTGTTTTGAAATCGAATGTTAAAATCATATTTACCGATGTAGGTTTTCATGGCTCGGTGCATGATGATTGCTTTTAAAAGCTGCTCTTTTGGGATAGGCAACTTCAGGCCTCCGACATGAGAGGTGAAACGTCACGAAGGAGAGAGGAGGAGCGATCGGCGCGACTATTCCGAAAAAGCCGCGTTTAGAAGTAGTCGTCAAAATAATATTTGTTTGAGCTGGGCTACTCCGCAGAAAAGGCACCACCACAGTAGAGCGGAGTCACTTTGTGAGCGCAAAAGCCACGCTCAGCGGTGCTGATGGAATCGGCTTCTTTCATTAAACCTGTACGCCCGGGGCGAGTGCGCTGGGAGTTGAAGTTTGGCATCGTCTTTTATAAAATCAAGAAGCCGTGTTAAGATCAACATTGACCCACTCCAAATAGACGAGTGCAAACACCCGCGCAGGCTCGCTTGCCTGGAGCCTCGGGGAGGCAGGCGCGGAGATATATTAAAATGTAAAATAGGACGCAGCTGAGCAGCGAGCGCGGGAGCGAGAAGCACTTGAAACAGACGCTGTCGCGGGGCAGTCAACTTAGGCATTGCTCGAGCGTGGTGTTTGTTCCCATACACTGTCTCACGGGAAAACCGCCTTGGTGTGGAAGGAAACGTGGAAGGAAACTGGGGAACCCGGATAACGACATAACTCAGAAGACAATATGCCTCCTTCATTTATTAATCCCTCCTCATAAAAAATAAAAAAACTTTTTGTTTACACATTACATCAGCTACATGGCCTTTTGGGAGTGTATAATTTTAACAGTTTTGGTTCAATTCGAGCAAAAACTCCAAATCTGGTTTCGACATTTAGTGTTTCATCAGCAATCAAGTTGTCCTCCGCCACTGCTGGTAAGCTACCAAATGTCTACAAGCGATAATTGATGGACGCACGGTTGCAGGTGGCTGTGCAGATGCTGCTGCGGCACGCGGCCGATGTGAACGCTCGCGACAAGAACTGGCAGACGCCGCTGCATGTCGCGTCTGCCAACCGCGCCATCAAGTGCGCCGACGCGCTCATCCCGCTGCTCAGCAACGTCAACGTGTCGGACAGGGCCGGCCGCACCGCACTGCACCACGCGGCATTTAATGGAAACCTGGAGGTCAGCTGCGTGCCGCACACCTCTTCCAACCCCTCCATGTGTACCGCCCCATGCCTTCTGTTCACTCTCATGCCTTGCAAAGACTTATAAAGCCTTGCCTCTCTTGTGCCTTCTGTTGCTGATGTGTAGCATCCTGTAACCTTCTGTGCTGCCCACCTAAACTGCCCTGAATCTGAATACATCCACCCCTGTACTCCTTGTACCTCCTGTGCCCGGCCTGTAATTTCTATTTCTGCCTGTGTGGCATTCTGTGCCTCTGTGTTGTGCTATACCAGACTTCTCTCCACTTTCTGTACAGTTGGTTTTCCTCGTGTCTAGGTTAAATGGCCCTCTTGGATTTTAACATTTCTACATAGCCCTGTGCTGGTCTTTGTCATCCTTTTCCTCTTTGCACCACCTTGTATCACCCCCCACCTACTTGTGCGTACCCAGTAATGTATCGTGTGTCCTTTCTCCCTTTCAGTACTCTCCACCACTCTTTATAAATCCCTGTACAACTGTGCAGTCTTGTCCAACCACGTAAAACACTGTCTACACCACTCAGCACCGTCTTGTATCACTAAATAAGGTACAGCATCCCTTCAGTACCATCTTTACCTTCCTTTGTATTTCATTACCTCCCAGCACTTCCCAGCCTATCTGTCTTCCTCTCAATGCAGTCCCGGGTCATGCAGGACAATGATGTGTGCGTACAGCCATGCGAGGCTCACCGATGCGTACACTAACAATACTGTTACCGTGAATGTCACCGTGAATGTTACCGTGCAAACAGCAAGTGCTTTTTCTCACGTGTTAAAGTCCAGTTCATACATTAACGTTCACGACACTTGACGTTACCCTTGTGCTGGCATGACGGGTGAATTGAATGTATTCGACCACTCAGTGTTTTTCTCCTGGTCGGTTCCTCGCGTGTGCGCTTCATTATTTCGTTGTTTGCATTAAACAGGTAATTTCTCATGGCCGACTCTGGTGGATCATCCACAAATCGGTTGTAATAGATCGTCATTTAGTTGCCGATTGCTTCTGCCCCTGTGTGGGGTAAAGTCCCTGGGGAGGGGAGGGGGTGACGACCGGCTTAGCGCTCTAGGTCGATGCCTGTTAATGCACAGAACGGCCTCTAATTATAAATTGGCATGTTTGATATTTGCAGTCGCACCTTTCTTACAGTGCGAGGGCAGTCACAAATGCACCATCTTTCACAGATGAATCGAGTGATAGAAGGGGGCGCTTTTGTTTCGAGGGTTTTACCTATTTAATTTGCAAGAATTTCTCAAATGTAGCCGATTGGGACCATCAGACCAGCTCACAAGGCCTAGTCTTTTGAATAGCATGGTTGAATATTTATTGTTCATTGTGAAGCTGATAGCTCATAGTATTTATAGTTAATACACCCGCACTGTTAACCAAGGTGGCTGCAGGGTTCAAATCACAACCTACTAACAAGCCGTAAGGGCATTGCTGTGAAACCATGTCACCAGAAGCTGCATTTACTATCACGATCATCAGTCTTGATCTGTCCACTGCCGTCTAAAGAGCCGTCACCATCTCACAGATTAACGTGTGGTTTGCTTTCTTGTAAAAAAAATTTTGTCTTCCGCACCAGAGCTGATTCTATCGCGCCATCAACCACTGCAACCATAAGCCATCTTCAACATCCGTTACCCACATTTAATCATCAATGATCATCTATCCACTGCCAGATAAAGGCCTTTCCAAGCCTTCGCCAAGTCTCATGCTTTTGTGTGTACTGTGTGGTCTCGCAAAGCAATAATCTATACAGTTCTGGTAGACGAGCTTCATCACTGAGCCATCAACCACCACAAGCCAGTTCAAA
Organism: Mordacia mordax; assembly: GCA_036362905.1. NCBI lineage: Eukaryota > Metazoa > Chordata > Hyperoartia > Petromyzontiformes > Petromyzontidae > Mordacia > Mordacia mordax. The sequence goes on from JAZEWT010000023.1 coordinate 2,425,329, forward strand.
TAACACAAATTGGCTTTACACAGCCCAGTTGTTATGGGCTCTGAGCAAATTCTGCTTTCACGACATCAACAATTCAATTCTTGCCAGAGTATCAATGGCCACCTTAATAATAAGGTCAACTTGAATGCAAAATCCTTGGAAACTGCATTGGCAAGCGCTAAAGAACAGACCGAAAATGAGTTGCCCAATATTTTTGTCCATTTGGAGGTCAGCCAGAAAAAAATCTCGAGTGTTTTCCATTTTCTGAACAGACTCTTGTTTCATTCTTTAGCCTGTACATGTTGTGTGTCTTTTTTCCATACTGTCAATTTCTCTGTACCCCCTGTACTGCCTTGCATCGCCTTATGTCTCCTTATATACCTCTGCATCGCAATCAAGATCCTGCCCTGTACTACCTTGCTTCTCTTTCACTCTCCATGTGCTGCCCTGTTACTGTCTTGTATTTCTTAATACTACACAAGACACATCTGTAGAACTGTTTACTGACAGGTCTGACAATAACATTCAGCAATGTTTATTTTGAAATTATTTTGTATTTATTTATTAGAAATGTGTGTGTGTGTGTGTGTGCTGTAAGTTGCTCTTGATAAAGGCGTCTGCTAATGAGTAATGTACGGAACCTGTACCTCCCTGTTGTTTGCTCGTGCAGCCCTTGCACCTCCACAGGCCGATGCATTAAGTAATACCATCGGTGCTGCCCACACATCCCTCTCCCAGATGGTGAACTTGCTGATCTCCAAGGGTGCCAATGTCAACGCGATTGACAAGAGGGAGCGGAGAGCCGTGCACTGGGCCAGTTACATGGGTGAGCGATTGCCTGTGCTGTCCCGTCTGGGTTGATCCACACCCTCCTTCTTTCACTGGGCAGTACTACCAGCAGTTGGGCGATTCTTTATCACCCCTTTGTGTTGCTGCTTCCATGGTTGCTATTCCCATGTAATTTCAGTCATTGATTCCTCTGCTTATGCCAAGTACTCGTCAGATCCACCAGTCAGGCTGTTTTGTCTCCTCCACACTATGTTTGGCCACAAGGTCACAATCAACACACTTGCACAGTCACTCACTGAAACCCTCACGAATTCGCCGACTCCCCCTAACCCAGTCACTCACCTACACCCCAATTTCTCGCTCACCCACTCTCTACACCACAGGTTGCAACGCTTCCCTAATGTTTCTTCCCTTGAACTGCCCAGCATTGAATTTCCCTCCCATTGTCTCTTTCCCAGAGTTCTTACGAGCCGGCTCAATTACAAAAACCTATTAACGCTTTAAAAAAAGTCAGTCATTTGTTTCTCAAAGAAGTAGTGATCACTTGCTAGTAGCAGCCCTGAGCCACTGGTTAATATTCCACATTCATATGGCAGGGGGGGCATCACTCCATATCACAATCACTGGGTTTCTCATTGCCATTGCACTTTTACGAGACCATTTGTAGCTGGCAGCTTGGTATGCTGGATCGTTGGGCTTGTGCTCCACAACAGAGATTTCATTTATTCTTAATTAACAGACAGGCCTCTTTGAAACATGGGACAAAGGCTGCATTGTTTTGCGGAGAGGGGGCAGCACTATTTTGGAATGACAGCTGTGACCGCTTTTGGCCTGTTCTGTTTCTCACTTCGCGCGTGCGTCTCGGCGCACGTGGTACGAATACACAGTTGACGGAATACAGTGTGCATTGGTACATGAGCATTACAGTGTTGTCGTGAGTAGATTATTTTGCACATTGATTGATCACTTGTGTGGAGTGGTGGCGTCGGTGACGAATGTCTGAACAGATCCTGATCCTTTCCCTATGTCGACTCCACCTCAAATGAGTACCTATTGTGTCACAAACAACACTAAGGAGGCAAAGGTATTTGTGCCTGGTGTTGTCCACACCCACTTGGCCTCCATAGATTTTCACCAACAGCACTTACCCCAACAGTCTTTGTAAGCTATACAGGGAAGCTTTGTCTTGCGATGGGTTTTATGTTAGTGCTCTAATGAGCACATTGTTTTAAACATTGACTACTACACTGTCACACAATTTGCACAGCGTTCAGCTGAATGCTAAGGTCATCTCATTCCCTTTGCTGTGTGGTCAGAACGCTTTGACCCTCGTTCAGAAAAAGGAACTCTCATGAAGGGTGCTCAGCAGTTCCATCCTGGCAAGCTCTCTCTCTCTCGTGCCTTTATTTTTTAAACTGCTGCAGTAAACCCATGAGCATGTCACCTAATTCCTTACGTCAGTGCACATTAGTGTTGATACAGAAGTGTGGCTAACAAAATAAGCACCTGCAGATAAAAAACAATCGAATTGAACATTATTCTTTAAGGATAGCCATGTTGACTTTTCTTTCTCTGTCCTTAGTGGCATTTGGCCTCCTACGTTGGAGGCACCAGAATACCTGGAAGCAATTTCTCATGCATTGAAATGTGAAAGCTATATTCATAAATTTTGTCTGAATTGCAAACATTTTATGACTAGTATTCATATCTCGTCTGCAAAGAAGTTTGGAATTTGCGCATGTTGCAAACCATCATCGTTATCAATAGCCACTTAATCCTGTCCCAGCAGACCGAGGCTGCAAGGCAGGGCTATACTCGGCATGTGACGCCAGTACATCGCAGGGTGCTGGGGGCAATTTACTCAGCAGGCCAATTAACTTGGGCAGCGGCGTATCTTTGAACGATGTGAGGAAACCGGAGTACCCGGCAAAAACTCATGCGAACACGGGGAAAACACGCAAACTCCACACAGAAAGGTGCCTGAGCCGGGAATCGAACCCGGGATCTTCTTGCTGTGAAGCGACAGCGCTACTCACTGCGCCACCGCGCCACTCACGTTATAAATTGTTTTTTATTATTATTATTATTATTATTATGTCTGTGCATGGATGGCACACTAGTTTACACACTGCACTGTGCATCCGATGACCTTGATTTCATAGTTTGAACTTAGGCCACGGCTGATATCAGGGTGAGTGATGCTTAAACCGAAGATAGTAAAGCATGGTTAAACACCCCCTCCCCTCCCCCCATATTTGACACTGTGGGGAGTCCTTCATCCTGCAGTCGGGATGGACAAAGGGCTATGAATATAAAATGTATTATTGAAATAGGTTATGCTAACTGGGTCTTTTGGATAACCAAATAAGAATTTGTTATTGCATTTTTTACCTTGTTGAAGGAGTAATACAGTCTTTAATTCTATTTAAAATTATACATAGGAGTCTCAAAACCGTGTTTAGAAGAGTGTTGCAGCAGTAATATGTGTTGCTAGTTCCATTAATGTATGGAAGCCACAATACCTGGAAGAATTCCATGCAAATTCTACATGCGGATGGGTTTAAAAACAAGTTTACTTTGCTTCCCTCGCCTTACCACCTGGCAGCAACCCAGCAAGTTTTACAAAATCCTTACGTGTTCCAATATCCCTTGCCTCTAAAATACTGACTAAAAAGTCTATACCCAAGTCAACATTCAAGGCATCACTAGCGACTAACCGTTGTACTTAATTAGTTGACTAGACCATGATGGAGGTTACCCCAATGAGGTCCGCCGGTTGAGTGTTGGCTAAGGTTCCACAGTCTGTCTTGGACTGGTCTACTACCATGACTGAAATAGACAGTCCACCCTCGAGTGTGCTGTGTCGCGCTTTTCCGGTTGCTCTTGACACCCCGTACCGGGGTTTCTCTCGTCTCCGTAGGCCACACGGAGGTGGTAAAGATGCTGCTGAGCAACGGTGCTGACCTCAACTGGAAGGACAAGAAGGGCTATACCCCCCTGCATGCCGCTGCTGCCAGCGGGCATGTCACTGTCGTGAGGCTGCTGCTGAGTCTGAACGCGGACGTACGTATCTGCTACACACCCAGTGATACAACATGCAGTGGATGCATAGATCTACGGATAACGGTGCAGCCCCTTAAATTGCTCTCACTCCACTGCTGACAGTAGGCCCTCTGCTAGAGGGAACTTGAGGGATCTGCTTTTAGATGTTGTTTGGCTGTGGTTTTGAAATAGGTGGGAGTACACACACTTGATCCCATCAGACACGACCTGCGGATGTATTGACTGCTGCCTGTCCGGTTATGCTGCTGGGGTGGATTTAAGGCAGGAGTTTTGGAACCTTTTGCACCTCAAGACCCACTTGATTCTAGTCTCCACGGACCACTAGGTGGCGCTCTCAGCCCACAGGTTGGTCGTGACACACTGGTTGAGAATGGCAGTTCCAATCCACCTCCGCACTGTGGCATTGCGTGAAGCTTTTACCGTTCGATTGCCGCTACCGCCCCACGTGCATGCACGCGTACAGATGAATGAACCCAACGGCTTCGGCAACACGGCACTGCACGTGGCCTGCTACAACGGCCAGGCCGCCATCGTGAGTGAACTCCTGGACGCCGGTATCGACGCGAGCCGTCGCAACGAGCGGGGCTTCACTGCGCTCCACTTCGCCGCTGCGTCCACACAAGGCGCCATCTGCCTGGAATTGCTGGTCAACCACCACGCCGATGTGAATGCACAGGTATGGGATGCACCGGCAGATCGCGGCACCCTGGCCAACGGTGGTTGGTCAGTTATAGGATCCATTGATCCTCAGTCTTGTGGAGTTTTGGGTGTGGTGTATGTATTAGTACATTACAATATGTGGTGCATAGTTGGTGCACCCGTTTGTATGGTATGTGCGTGTGCTGTAATTGCGTGTTTTGTATAGGATGTGTGTTGTTGTTGTGGGGTATGTAATGTGTGTGGTCACTGTTTTTTGTGTGGTTGAGATGTGTGCATTGTGATGCTTGTGGTAACTATGTTATGTGTTTATGTTGTGTGTGCCATGCATGTGGTAACTATGTTGGATGTGTTCACTTATAGAGCCACGATGGAAAGAGCCCACTGCACATGACTGCAATTCATGGACGATTTACAAGATCACAGACTCTTATTCAGAATGGTTTGTATATGAACCATGTATTATATTTTCACACCATATAAGTCCAGAGTCATATCTCATTTACGTTTCTTGGTGGCTATAGAGTCTGAGCCGACTGGCACTTCTGTGTCCCTTGGTTGGAATCTGGGATTCAGTCGCTCTGAATTGCACTGGTATCTCAACTGCAGAGAGCTCATGGTCTCAGGCTGCTCACCATTGACTTGCAAACAAACGTCCACGATCTTTTTTAATCTCACTTATTTTTGGCTAAATCGGTGGTGAAAATTCGAAATTTCTCTTTGATTGTCAGGAGACAAGCAGTTTGAAAATAGTGCATGGGAATGTGTGACCTCTACTGTATAAAGGAAACTCAACACATTCATCAATCATACTGTGACCTTATAAAATAATGTAATAGGTTGATGTTTCGTGAAAAGACCCTACTTCATCCTAGCAGTTAACACACGTATTAATTGGCTTATTGTGTTGATGCACCATGGCCAACGCAACATCACAAAATAAAGGTTGAAAAGGCTACTTTAAGGATTTTTCAGGAGTCTTGTTAAAAATGTCTTTCATGCGTCTGTGTGGCTGTGCGTGACCCAGGCGGTGAGATTGACTGTGGCGACAAGGAAGGGAACACGCCACTGCACATTGCCGCACGCTACGGCCACGAGCTGCTCATCAATACCCTCATCTCCAATGGCGCTGACGCTGCCAGGCCAGTGCTGTGTTTTTATCTTATTTTTTCCGCTCGCACGATCAGGGCGCGGACAAGCCTGTTCAGAGCCAGCCTGGTGCAGCTCGGGAGGCACCGGGTTGTTTTTCAGCTACCAAGGCCGAGCCGTGCCGTTGACGTCGTGGGTAATGAGCAAGTCGCGGCACGTGTAGGTGACGTGAATGCGTAATGAAGGCGCCATGGGCATTTCCCCCCCTGGCCCTACTTGGCCCTGAGTCAACGTCACATGATTTGTGAGCCCAGCAGCATCGCACGGATTGTTTCTGGCGAGGTTCCGCAAACGACCAGTGGAAAACCACCCGTACCGTGAGGGCACTTAATTGGCTCAGCTCGGATGTTCTAGTTGAGAAAGTGGATTATTATAAGTCAGCAACCTGTGATGTCACTGTGCCTGTCTCAAGTCTACAGCTTAAAATTGCCTGCCTCTGTTCACCCAGCAGTTTAAACGGGCACTCTGCAGTCAATCGGCAGGTAACAATGCGTTGCGGCAAAGCGTGGCTACTCCTACATCTTCCACAATGTCTGGCCAGTGTGGAGGCATACTTTCTAGAGCCACCCCATTGTCGTCGGTGGGTTGTGGCCCACTAGTTGGCCATGAGCACAGCCTAGTGGTCCGTGGAGACTTGACCAAAGTCGGGCCTTGGAGTGAAAGGTTTAAAATCTCTGCTCTAGTGGGGCTCTCCAGAGCTCCCTTCAGTTGAGGTCCTTCCGCCAGCAGCAGCGTGAACAGGAAATTGCGCGGCTGAATATTTCACGTTCGTTTAAGTTTAAAATAAAATAATAGGATATCCAGGATTTTTATGAAAATGGCACTGGGTACTGATGTGATTTTTAGGGGAATGATGTTTAAACGCAGAGTGATGTTTTCCTCCTCGTTGTTTTGTTTTTTGGCGCAGTCGATTAAAGGGTTCTGTTTATATATATATATATATATATATATATTTTTTGGTATGAATAAGGAACATTACGTTCCACTGACAAAGGACAACCACATACTCTGGGTAATTTCACCCTCCCATGAAATATTCAGTACAATAGTCATTTGTTGTTTATATAATTGCAGAGATTTTTCATTAGGGTATGGCATTGGGATGGTTAGATCATTGCTTTTTAAGTTGTGCTTTATCAGCACGTAATGGTGCAATGAATGAGCATTTTTTACTTGTAATTTCTTCTTTATGCAGAAAAATGGCAAACAATGCATTCATGTGACACCTGCAGCCACTAGAGACGTGCTACAGTGGGTGGCAGGGTGGCACAGTGGTAACATCTGCGCCTCACAGCAAGAATGTCCTGCCCGAGGCTGTTCGATCCTTACCTTGTGCACCTTTCTGTATGGAGTTTGTGTGTTCTCCCCCTATACTGTGTCGGTTTCTTCCGGATACTCTGGTTTTCTCCCACAACAACCGATAACCACATAATACAAGGAAGCAGTGTCTAGCGGGCTGGTGCCGGCTGACTCCCTTTACAACTGCACTCTTCTCTGCAATCTCCGCGCACCTCCAAATCCCTGTCTCGTTCATGACCAGGCATTGAATTTGCGCATTGTGTTGCAAATTGCACTGTTATTATCATTACGTTCGCCAGTGCGTTAAACATATTTATTTTCAAATTGAATTTGTGATCCAAAATTCAATATGTTCTCTTTCTTGACCAATATTCGATAGCATGAGTAAAATGTGTGAATTTGTTCCCATGACAACTTTATCCACTGGCTATGTCAGCTGGAGGAAGATGTACAACTCACATTTTATTTACGTGGTGTGACCGAAATATAAATTATGAGTCTTAAATTGTGACTGAACAACAAAAGAGAGAGAGGTAATTAATTTCCTGCCAGGTATTTTAAATTTTTGAAGGAACCTCAGTACCCAGAGAATTCTCTTACATATAAGCTCCACAGAGATGGACCTTGTCACTGTATTGCCATCTCTTGACAACTTTGTGAACCTTTGTGATCCACAAATCCTTGTTTTTTAAAATAATGGAGCACAGGCCAGTGGCAGACTCATGCAGGTGATGTGTGTGGCGTCCATTTAAACGTATGCTGGCATCTATGGGACCTTCCCATTGGCCCGTCAGAACTGGGACATTGTGCCAATGACTATTCTTTCCCCTGTGCTTGTCGGTGGTGCAGGAGAGGCAGCCATGGGATGTTCCCACTGCACCTGGCGGCACTGAGTGGTTTCTCTGACTGCTGCCGCAAGCTTCTTACACCGGGTGAGTGCTCCTGGACTCATGGGGAGGGGGCTCCATCCTCTAACACAGGAAGGTGCAGGTATAGTCTGCCAGCCAATGAACTAAATACCCTTGATGGGTGACACTTGACCTAAAATGCGAGTCTGCTCAAACCATGGACTCAATAATTACACGACTACCCACTTCAATGAACCAGGCAACCTCCACATAAACACGTGTCAGTGAGTCGCCGTTAATCCATTTTGTGATTCCAAACCCGGCCCAGGCTTCGACGTGGACGCTGTGGATGAGTTTGGACGAACGTGTCTGCATGCAGCTGCGGCTGGAGGGTACATCACGCAACGCCAAATAGCGATCTTGGGCCGATTTCACGATCTCATCAACATACACCTACCTCTACCTCTCCTATGACTCTGCTCCTCTCCGCATACTCTCCTACGTCTCACACGATTGCCCTCCATACTGTCCGTCTTATTTAACTCTACTCCCCTCCACGCTCCACCACCTCTTACTCCCTTCATCTCACCCGACTCATTTCACCTTTCTCCCCTCCGCGCACTTTGTTCCAACAAACGAGGTTTGCAGATTGGTCTCTTCTAACCTGCACGCACGTTTTTGCGTGGGTGCAGCAATGCCGAGTGCATCAACCTCTTGCTGTCCAGTGGCGCCGACCTGGGCAAGAAGGACCGCTATGGCAGGTTTGACACGTGTAGCGCGGAGGAATGGCCAGGGTTACGGGTGGTTAGATCTGTGATGTGGGGAGGGGTTGCGTCTGGGGGTGCTGGGGGTTATGTGACTGGAAGTGGTCATAGAGAAGAATCGTAGGGAGGGACTTCATAAGAACCCTTGCTCTACTGCCCTATCACCTGCTGACCACTTTGCAGGTCAGCAGTCTAGGGAGTTGCACATATCCCTGCGTGATCTGACAACCGTTGTCACCGAGGCGGTTCATTGCAGATCGCGGGCGCGCGTTGCCACCGTTCACTGTTCCCGGTTAGAGCACTTCAATTGAGTCTTAAGATGCGTGTTTAGGAGACTCGTATCAGCGATTTACATGCCAACTTGTATAATTTCAGCTCAAGTTAAATAACAATTCTTGCAGGCATATATATCAAATTGGACCTAACCTTTACTTGAAACTTCTTCAAGCATCTTTCGGATAAGCTGCAGGAGAGTCTGAATGAATTTCAGGAAGTCGCAACAGCTGTGTCACCCGACCCTAGGGTCTTTAATTGGAGTAGTGATATTGTTATACTCATCGCTTTCACACGTTCTGTCACCACCTGATCGCTGGTCTTGTCTCTTGCCCGACGTTCCCCTCAGAACGGCACTGCACTATGCAGCCGCAAGCTGCCACTACCTGTCGCTCGTGAAGCTGGTCCTCTCTGGGGCCACGCCCAACGAGTTGGACGCACGCGGTTGCAGCCCGCTGCACTACACCGCCGGCGCTGACCGCGACGCCAGGTAGAGTGAATGGCGGGGGCGCAAGCAGGATGCTATCGAGCAGCGATTGCGTAACTGCTGCATTACATTAATGTAACGATCGTGCATCCGTCTGGCAACTATGTTGATGTTTTTACAGTAATCTGGAAGTACTCCTGTGGTGGTGATGCAACTCCGTGCAATGTTTACACTTAAAACTCGGGCAACTTTGGTTAATCACGAATACAACACTCGTGTGATATTAGGGCAACTGTCAGTACTTTTGTATCATTTATACAATAGTCATTCAACATTCATAGAGTATTCATATAACACACCTATAAAGTTTCGGGTGCCTCTGTTAACACTTGTGAAATAATCGCATAACACGAGTGCAACTGGTGGAACACCGATGTAACAGTCGAACGTAACCTATAGAACAATAACAGCAATACCTCAACCAACACAGCAGTCACGATCATCTCACCCCATTTTCAGCTCTCGTTCAATATTTGTACACAACGTTCGTACGGCTTTCTTTCAGTCGACTCGGCAGTGGCTCGGCCCTTCTGCAACATCCGCGTAACACTTCTGCAAAATTCTTGGGCAACTCTGACTTCACTCATCAAGCACTCAGCTCACGATTGTAACCTTCATGCAACAGCTGCACACCATTTCACAGACGCCCCGTGCAGCGTCCCTGCTGTGCTCGCGCACGGTGAAATGTGCCTTTGCGCGTGTCCTGTACCATTGAGTGTGTCACCCTCTGTATATCGTTCCCCGTGAAGGAAGAACAATTTGTTGGAAAGTTGTGACGTGGATGAAGCCGGTAGTTCACTTGACAAATTGCAGAAGGATGCACTGATGTAAGTGGTCATTGCTGTAAGAAGTGATTTCCTCCACCTCCCCCTCTTCCCATGCTGCTTGTCCCTGTGCCAGTGTTGGCTTTGCGGGCTTCCTCCATTCTGTCCCATAATCCTCTGCGTTGCTTCCGTGCCATAGCTGCGCTGGTGTTCAAGGCGATTCCTTACTGCAAGGATTTGGGGGCAGCTTCTCTTCTCTCTCTGCCAGGATGCTGTGATTAGATCGAGACTCAAAGTAGGAAAACAAGCAAGCAGCTGTTATATTGTAGCCACACACCCAGGCTGTGTTTTCCAGGCTGCCTGATGCACATTCAGTTCTTTGTTTTAGAGAAATAGGTTTGTTCACTGCATCATGAAACCCGGTGACTTGTTCGATTATTGGCCAGTGGCAACTGATATCTGAATATCTGTCCCTGGGCTTTCTTTGGCCACTGACCAGTGTGGTGAAGCACCGTCAAACAATCGCCATCACCAACGTGACAAGGGGGAAGGCCATCATCCAGTGGTGGTTTGATAAAGGACTCCAAATAATTTTTTGTACTTTTAAAATTTAGACATGCTTTTGAGACGTGATTTTAAACATCGGTAGACTTTTGTAAGTTCATGTCCCAACCACAGCGGTTCCCGACACGATGGACGAATTGCTTATGGCCCGTCCAAGACACCTGCGATAATGAGATGCCACGGCACACGTTGGACTTATGAAGTATTGTAAAATCGCACCACGGTGACTCGAGGTGCCTTTTCTTAACACCTGGAGCTTAATTTGCACCTTCCCAGATTTTCGATATTAACAGGTTTTTAGCAGTAGGAGTATTAATATTTATATTGTTACTGGTTTGGCCTTTATCACATTGAAACCACTTCTCACGCAAGCAAACAATCCCGCCTCCTGCCGTCCCATATCTTCAAGATATGACGTGCATCCGTCTTGAATATTGGACCTGGGTGTCGTTTATTTTTAAAATATATTTTGTTATCTGCATGGCATGCTTTGAGGGATCCGCTTTCCACACAGCAACATCCATGTTGCTTCCTTGCAGTCAGCTTTGTGTGTTGTGAGCAGGTATTACATACATGTGGGCTGTGTCCATGTGCATCACATTCTGTGCAGCATCACTCGTGATGTCGTGTCGCATGCCGGGGTGTGGTGTCGTAGTGTGGGTGCTGTGTACTGTGCAGTGATGGTGTATTGTGTGGTACAATGTATTGTGCAGGGCATGGGGTAGACGTGTGTAGTGCGACTGTATCAGGCTTTTGTTGGTCCTGGTGTGGTGGACCATGGCTATGTGTGAACACTGGCTGTGTATGGATGTGTGTCATGGGGTGGCTATGTATGGCTGAGTGTGGTTGGTCATGGTGTGGCTATGTGTTTCTGTGTTGTGTGAATGTTTAGCATGTGTATGGAGTGGTATGGCAGTGTTGGTGGTGTGACTTTGTGGTTCTGGTGTTGCATGGTAATATATTGCATTGTGTTGTGTGGCTGTGTTACGAAATCATTGCAGGAGTGAGGTGTAGAGATATGTGTGCGGAATCGTGGTTGATGCAGAATCCTAGCGCTCTGAGGATTGTGTCTTGTGCGGGTGTTGCCTTGACTGGTGAAGTGGTATGGTGGTTTATGCTTTGTTATACTGTGGCCGTACAAGGCACGATATGACTATATTTGACATGTATTTGTACTTGGTTTGGTGAAGATTTAGTCGTGTGGAATCCAAAATAATGTATTCTATTTGTATTTTGCAGCATGTGCTACACCTCGGGTGGTGTGGCACGGCTTTGTTTGACATTTAATTATTTTGTTGTACGTTGTGTGGTGGGCTTAGATTGGTGTGGCAGTGCACTGTGTGGTGTGTGTGTGGCATGGCATCGCATTGGCGTGGGCTCCACTGGAATTAACATGTATCGGCTGCACCAGGTGCTTGGAGCACCTCCTGCAGAACGGAGCGGAGCCCGCATTGCGCGATAAGCAGGGCTATACGGCGGCGCACTACGCCGCAGCCTTCGGGCACCGGCTGTGCCTCGAGTTGGTGAGCCTAACACCAGCCCCAACCAACGTGGTACTGTCCACTCTGCACTGCAGCTAACCCGACAACACCACACACTACCACACGTTACCACACTACCTTGTGATTTTATGTCTTGTTGCGTTGGTCAGTTTGAACATTTCTTGTATCGCTGGAATTCCGCATTCAGAGCTTGCAAATTCACTGGGCATTTTCTCTTGTAATAATAAACAACTCTCCATTGCCACTCTACTCTCCACCACCAACACTACTGCCCTCTACCACACCGATGCTCTTCTACCACCACCACCACCCCCTACCTCTCCATCCTCTCACTAATACCACCACATTTTATGACTATCCAGTACCAACGGCACTACCCCCCTCTACTCACTTCTTGCCAACATCACCACCACCACCAACCACCCTTTGTACTCTTTTGCCACTAACACCTTCACTTCGTTAACTCTACTGTTACTCACATCGCTCTTTGATCCACTGCCTGTGGCATCATCGCCCCCCCCCCCTCGCTCCCATGTGTAGCTGCTGGACATGGCAGGAGCGGAGTTGCTTCGTGACCCCGACAGCCGCTCACTCGTCAGCCCCCTGCACCTAGCCGTGAGTCCAGAAACACCACGGAATATGAATTCAATGCTATGAGCTTTAATGCCTTGCAATAAGCAACGTCTAATATTATATCACCAAAGGGTATCACGTTTTCGATTATGCATTTTCACATGTTTCGTCATGCATGGAGTTATGTTGTGGCTGTTGGAATTCTGAATTAAGGTTGGGCGTTTTCACCACCTTGAAACTTCCTCTTCCATTAATTGCTTCCCACCAACGTGCATTTTGTCTTCAGAAGAATTGAGTTTTCTGTATGGAAGCTGATGGATGCCTTTTGGAGCAGAACACTTTTTCAAATTGAGTAAAAATGTTGGCCTATATGACCTTTTAGTCGTTTTTCTATTGAGTAAGTCACTAATGGCAGTGCAACTTTATAACTAAGTTTTGTTCATATTGGGTCATAGTGTGTCCCCATGTTACATACGGTAGGGGAGGGTTGATGCATTTACATCTTCAGCCTAAGTGTGAAAACGTCAATACAAAAAGCTTCATCGACTAATTATTGTATCACTAATTATTAATAAAATTAACGCTGCTGCTCTCGCAAACCTGTCAATAATGAATGCACAAATAAACTGCCGTCACATAAAATTTTCTTCAGTACTTTGAGGTCAGATTTCAGTGGTGAGAATGACTTAGTTTAACCATGTGACGAAGCTCCTGCTCATTCGGAGAGAGTGGGAAATGCTGTCCTCTCAGTGTGTGGACCAGAAACGATTTAAGACGTAGCCCTGTAAAGTCTGCTGTTCTCTAACCCATGAGCTTCACTGCTCTGTGAGCATTCTGAAGGGGTAGTCATGTCTTATTACGAGCACAAACCACACAATCGAGATACAATTATTTAATATAGTTACAGCGATTCCCACGCACCTTAGGCGTTTTTGGCATAACGCGGACGTTGTATTTATACTATTGTTTAAAATATGAGGACACTTGTTTGGAATGATGTAATTTGACCACTCAGCAGTCTATGAGGGCTGGCAGAATAGTTAAAGTTTGCCAAAGTTTGGTGCGGTACTACACTCACGGCATTAATTAATCATTAACCTGGTTATAAAACTGAACTTTACAAACCCATTAGGTCTCGTGTAATGATGTACGTTTTCACGGCTGGATGCATGGTGATTGCATCGAAAAGCTGCTCTCAAGACAGCCGTGTCGATTGCTCTCTCTCTCCATCGCGACGTTTCGCCTCACACGTTAGAGGCATCCTCAGGCGCAGTGTGTGACACACACGACACACACACACACATTTATTATTGTCAGTTTACCATAGAAGAAAATAGACCTACGCTTGTGTTTTGAGCCAGCATTTCTCCTAACCACTACCATTTCCTTTATTTCTTATGGTGAAATTAATTTTGAATTGTGTGTTATTTTTAAAATGTACCCCCATTTTCAAGAACGAATCTACCTCACAGTTCGAGACGTGCCTGCGCACAGAATCATTCTGAAACGCTTGCTTCCTCCTCCGCTGTGCACCCACCCCACCGGGCCCCCGCCAGGCCTACCACGGGCACCACCAGGCGCTGGAGGTGCTGCTGCGCTTTGTGGGCGAGGCCGACCAGTGCGATGGGCATGGGCGTACGCCGCTCGAGCTAGCAGCCGCACGGGGCCACACGGAGTGCGTCGAGACGCTGCTCGCCAGCGGAGCTTGCGCCGGCACCAACAGCGGCCCTGCAAAGCGCTGTCCGCTGCACTCCGCCGGTGGGCGCTCGCTGCCGAGCAACTCTCGTGGTCAATGCACTGCGTCACACGCGCGCTTGTCCTCGTGAGCATTAAAATAAGTAATCTCAGGTCATCTCTTAGAATTCTTGTGATTGTCACCCTTTGCTATAAATGGACACAGACATTAAGATGCAAAGAGCACTAATGCATTAAAATTTTTGACTTTGGCTGGAAGGCATCAGGCATCACTGGGCTTTAATTCTGTGTCCTCCCCTGCCCCCCCTCCCCGGTCGTGGTGTCACATGTGTGCAGCTTGTAATGGCCACGCCGAGAGCCTCCGAGTTCTACTCGAGTCAACCGAAGGGATCGCGGCGGTGGACTCACCGGACTGTGAGGGGCAGTACGTTCCCAGCGCCGACACTGCCACTTCGCAAACACCGCAAGCACCACCGCGGCGCCAACACAACCACAGCACCAACACCGCCGTGGCCGCAACATCGCCACAGCGCTAATCACACAGCGTAGGCATTGCCACTGTGCAGACACAAATGCGTTAGTGCATGAAATTAATATTATATATTTTGCTACTCTCTTGCCCCCAGCACGGCACTGGAAATGATGGTGCAATATTCTTAAATCGACCTTCTGCCTTTGTCCATCGTTGGTTTAAGTGCATACATCACAGTCGATCGCACACGGTGTACTCAAGCGTATGTACTCCCGTCTCTTCCATGATGTCAGGCCAGCACTTAATGAACTGGAGCTCCTCTTATGGAGGCCCTTGTGCCACAAATGGCAAAAGCAAACGATTGCAGAGTAACACCTATTGGTGCCACCAATTGGACTGCCACTTGTGCACGCCGGCAGGACGCCGCTGATGCTGGCCGTCACCAACGGCCACACGGACTGCGTGCTGCTTCTGATGGACAAGGGCGCCAACCCTGACACCGTCGACCACCAGGACCGCACTGCTCTGCACCGCGGGGTATGGCCTGTGGAGTCAGTCAGGTTACCGCTGACACCGGGCACACACGGCTCCTTGTCTGCGCTGCATGCACATCACTGTCATCCTTATTGTCACCGTCAACCAGAATCTGCCGCTATGCACTCGTTGATGAAGAAGCTCTGCCCATGCCGTGTGTCGATCATGGGGTTTTTTTAACCATATGTCATCACACTGGTCAGTGTTCTTGAAGGGGTGGCCACACAGGACTGGTTACTGGGGTGCCTTAATAAATCTGTGAGGCTTTCCTGGGTGAACTTATAATATTATTCAAAATAGCATTTGGGAATTGCTCTCCATAGCTGTTGACTCAGGATAGCCATGTCAAGGGCTCCTTCGCTCACCTTTTGCAATGTCTCTTCTCCCACGTTAGAGGCATCATCAGGCTTTTCTGGTGATGTCTCCAACGTGGAAGGTGAATGAAAGAGACAGAAGGAACACTTGCCCACAAATGTTCATAAAGAAGAGTAATGGCGTGCAGTTCTCATTTATCAAGCAGTGAAGAGCTACATCAGTACCATAACAGAATGTTATGCTTGCTGTTTGGGTCCTGACAGGCGGCGACAGGTCACGAGGAGTGCGTGGAGGCCGTGCTGCAGCACGAGGCGAGCGTGGGTCTCCGCGACGCGCAGGGCCACACGCCGCTGCACCTGGCGTCGGCGTGCGGTCACGCCGGCGTGCTCGCGCAGCTCCTGCAGGCGCCACGTGCCTCCTCGGCCGCGCTGCGCGGTGCCGACAAATGGGGATACACGCCTCTGCACTGGGCGGCGCACCAAGGTATTGGAGTGACGTGTGCCAGTGATGGGGGGGATCCGGGGCCTTCAGCATGGTTCGTAATCAGTGGGATGCTCTGTGATGAGCAGGGCGGTGTGCGGAGAGTGGGGTGCTATTCGGTGAGCGGGGTGCTCTTCAGAGAGCGGGTGCTGCTGAGTGAGCAGGGTGCTGTTCGGAGAGCGGGGTGCTGCTGAATGAGCGGAGTGCTGTTTGGAGAGCGGGTGCTGCTGAGTGAGCGGGGTGCTGTTCGGTGAGCGAGGTGCTGCTGAGTGAGCGGGTACTGTTCGGTGAGCGGGGTGCTGCTGAGTGAGCTGGATGCTGTTTGGTGAGCGGGGTGCTGTTCGGTTAGCCGGGTGCCGCTGAGTGAGTGGGTTGCCGCAGAGTGAGCAGGGTGCCGCTGAGTGAGCGGGGTGCTATGCGGCGAGCGGGAGTGCTATGCGGCGAGCGGGGTGTCACGGGGGGTCCGTGTGGCGAGCGGGGGGCCGTACTGCAGGTGAGGGGGGCCGTGTGGCGGGCAGGAGGGTCGTGCGGTGGCACGATGCTCTCTGGCGAGCGATGGCGCTATGTGCCGGTGTCGTGCAGGCCACGAGGCCTGCGTGGAGCTGCTACTGGAGCACCTATGCCAAAAGTTTGAGGGGAACCCTTTCACGCCACTGCACTGCTCTGTGTAAGTCCTCTGCCCCATCGCTTGCTTTGTCCAGTTGCGCCGTGGATACTGTTCCTATACAGTAACCCCCCACCTTTCTGAAGGCTTACATTATGAGGGTCCCCACAAATGGCGAATTCGTGATATTTGCTCTCACTCATTGGTGTACGTGAGCGAAGATTGACTGGGTGCATATGCGTGAGGGTTTATAGTATTTTACTTTTTAATCAGTTCGATGCTGTGTCTGTTTAAATTGTCGTCTCTTCTGCAGTTACCTTGCACCGTCTGGAGCTTTGTTATTGTCACTGTCATTGTTTACAATTGCATGCTTGGTGGTTGATCCGTGTTGTTTAATTGTTTGGGGAGCGCGTTGATACCTCGCTGACTCCACTCTCAACCACAGTGGTGCCGGGTTCACAGCCACGGCTAACATCACGACCAGCTACACTGCACCCCAAAGCGGGAAGGTTTTCATCCAGTATAGTGTATTGACTTGGATTGTAATGCTAATTCATTAAATTTAATTCGTGTTTGGTGCCTCTCGTGCAGAATGAACGATAATGAGAGCTGTGCGGAGATGCTGATCGATGCCATGGGAGCCAAGATCGTGATGTGCCAGGACGGCAAGGGGCGGTACGCGCAAAAAATACGCACTGGCTCTTCCCGCCCAGCGGGTCCGTTCGGCCCGTAGGGCAACTCCACGAACACATAACCTGAGTTAACGCCGGAAACAAATAGGTTGGGATTCTGTGAAAATAAGCCGATGAACAAATCTCCAGGAAGGTGCCGCATCTCGTCAGGTCTCTGCCTGCAAAGAGCTTGAATAGGCAGCCACCATGTGGTGTAACTGTTTGTTATTGCCTGCCTCTGGGCAGTATCCCGGCAGCTAAGGTTATTGCTGCCTACCATGTGCCCCAAAGTGTGCAAGCTCCAAATTGACCCATTCTGTTGTGATCATTGACACTGCTGCGTGTTGCGTGGACAGAGGCGTGGGTTAAGGGGTGGGAGGAGGGGATTTTAGTCAATTGTAGAGAAGCGGTTAGTAAACTGCACTGCGAACCCATCGACCCGAGTTGCATTTCCGCTCAGTCAACATCCGTGACTAATAACTGAACCAGTCCTGGTCCATTTCTAGTTCAACTCGGCTTTAATTAGTACCCGGAACAGTATGTAAACATCAGCATTGGGAGACAAAGGTGGTAGAACGTGGTGCTTCCCAAACCAACCTCATCGGATGCCATGTAGACTTGGGGTTCCTGACCTTTTGCACCTTAAATCCCATATGGCCCACTTGAGTGTGGTCTCCACAGACCACTATGTAGCACTCGTGGCCCACTGTTGTAAGAATGGTGGTTGTAGACCATTCACCCTTGTTTGCTAACAGCACTTGCCTCAACTGTTCAATAAAGGCTGCATGGTGAGTTGGGGGTATCTTTGCTTTCGTATGAATGTGTGCAGAACCCCACTGCACGTGGCCGCCTTCGCTGACAACGTAGAGTGTGCACAGCTGCTGCTGAGCCATGGAGCACGCGTGGATGCCGTGGACCGGCACGGTCGCACAGCGCTCATGATGGCAGCGCTCCACGGGCAGTCTGGCATCGTGGGTGAGCGTTGCCATCGGCCCGGGTGGGCACGCGGATGACAGGCCCCGAGCAGCCAGGCCGAGGCCTGGATCGAACCTGAAACACAAATTAGCCGAGCTGGTTGACGGCGGGAGCTGAGCAGCATGGCCGGTGGGGTTGGCCCGTGGGTCGGAACGCTCAGCCGGCGCCGTTGAGGTCCTGTGTTTAGACCCGGATCGTAATCTCGATGCATCTGTCAATCTTGGGTTTTCTAACCTTGGGTTCCTTTTGAGCTGCTCTTGAAGCGTGACTTGAGTTGTGACGTGCGACTGTCTGGGTGGCCTAAAGGTCCGAGTGCTGACCTGGCTGCACTGCGGTTACGAGTTTCAACTCGGGTTTCAAACCGCCAGTGATTAAACCAGGTCCCATACCTCATGCATGCACAACCAAAACCCCAGTGATCAACGTTTGGATTTTCACTCAGTTTATAGCCCAAATCGGTGAACTATGGATGCGTTTTTAATTGGCATACAGTGAACACTCTTTGCGAGGCATTTAACTGGTCCTGCTTCTTGCGTGGTTAGTGAGGGACAGGCCTCGCTAGCCATGCAAGGATGGATGATGTGAGACGCAAATCCGTGTGTCACTCATGTAAAGTGTCGCGTGTCTTTCTGCGCACACTGTGCAGAATACCTGGTGAACAACACGAAGTGTGACCTTTCTCTAACTGATGAAAAAAAGAACACAGCCCTGCACCTGGCCTGCGGAAAGGTGAGTTGCGATGTGTTCAGCACAGACGTTACATTTTAACTATTCTTCCGTTGTTGCGACATTATCAGTTAGCATCCAATACCGAATTGAATGAACTTAACCGATTATTTCATTCTGCTCTTAGATTTGCTTTGGATGCCCTGTATAAAACCCACCAATGTGAATTGCATATTTGTTCTTAATGATCCTCACTGAATAATCGTAGAATAATTCATTGGTTCCTTTTCATACTTAATGTTTTACTTAACAAGTCGGCAAAATATTTGAAGGATTTGGTGACCATACAGCTCAACAAAGTAAGCCTAAGAAACTCAATGCGTTCCACTAAATATGTCTCGGTTCACATCGAGATAGGGGGAAAAAGCTTTTGTAGCGGCTGCCCCACTTTTTTGGAACAATATTGGCTTGAACTTGAGGCTACAGTCACTACCTTCGACGAGCCACCTTAGGTGCCAATTAGAATATCTGCGGAGCTGTGATTGCAAATGGTAAATCGTGTTTGAAATGTTGCTAATGTTACATTTGTTCCCTCTCAATATGCAATATTGTACCTATAAAAAAAATCTCCATTGCAATGTGTAGTTGTGTTTATATTTATTTGGTTAATTATGTGCAATACAGCGTGTAAATGTTCTTTTATTTTGATTGGTTAATTTGTTTTTTTATAAATTAAAAAAAAATTCAACGCGCGTGTTGTCGCAGAAATTCCATAAAGAGCTTGCAAGCTCGCAGGCTGTTTTTTCTGCTGCAATAATAATAAACAACAAACTATAATTAGTGACGTTTTGCTGTTTGGTGCACCACGCGAGCAGGAGCAGTAAAGATGGAATTGAATTGAAAAGCATAAAGGAGTGGCCAATAAGGGGAAAAGTTTTGAACAAATGGGAGCAAATGGTCAGAACGGATGAGGATGGGGAGGAAGAGGCTGCATCAGGGCACAGACACTGGTTACATCACCATCATTTGCCTGCTGAATAGCAGTTGTTTCGATGTTGTTGCTTGTGTGTGTGCCTGCGTGTTTTCGTGTAGGGAGCAGTGGTGTAGCAAATGGCAGCCCTAGTTTAATTCCTGCTCACGACTGAAATCAGTGAATATATGAGAAACGGTTCACAGCCTCCTAGATCGACTCGGACTTACAATTAGTACCTTTTGCGGTGTGTGAATCGAAGGCGGCCGCGCGAGGTACTGGCCACCGACTTCCTCGTACGCCTTTCCGTCCTTCATTGATGCTCGCTCACATCACTCACCGCAAACATCTGCTGACGCTATATTGGGGATTTATTTCTTTTGTTTACGTGTGTCAGGGTCATGAGACGTGCGCTCTCCTTCTGCTGGAGAAGGTGGAGATTGTCGCCCTTATTGACTCCCCCAACCGGAACCAGCATACGTGAGTGGTCACACGATCAGTCGACCGTGCCATCGCACTGCATGGTATCATGTGGGACAGCATGTAGTTATGCCTCTTGGGTGAACATTTGTGACGGTGGTTGAGTGTGCGAACGGTGGCATGGTGGTCAGCACAAGTGGTGCATCTGCCAGTCATCTGAGTCAGGCAACCCATAACACCTGGGTCCTGTTACCTCTTGTCGGCGAGCCTTCAATACTTCACGTGGCCTCAAGGTGCACTTGGCCTGGCGCAGACGCCGTGACGATGTCACCGCCGCTTCGTGGTAAATGGCGGTTGTTGTTGTAGTGGTTAGTGTGCTGTGCTACGGAGTCGGTGACACGAGTTTGATTCCCGTTTGCGGTGAACAGTGACTATTATTTCAAGCGGTCCTAGGTCTCTCCTAGGTTGACTCAAATAAATACCTGGTGCTGTTTATCAAATATCACCACGATGGAGGCAAAGTGGCCGGGCATGGTGCTTGTCACCCACTCCCTCATCTGCCAAACTGGTCTTTATAGGTTTATAGGTGCTCACTAAAAGCACTTGAGTTTACACTCTGTCAGGGCTGTATGAGAAGTGTTTGTCTTTGTGGTTAGGTGTTTGATTTTTGGATCAGCATATGCCGTGTGGTCACATAATTTCATGGCGTGCCACTGTCTCTGCTTGAGTGTCTCGGGTCTTGCGCATGTGACTCGCAATGAACCCTTGTCGTGGAGAGTGTGACTGGTCATATCACTGCGACCAGTCACACCCGAACCAAGCATAGCGGTGGTCAAGCGTAGCACCAAACATTTCTGCACGCAGGCCGCTGCACTTGGCTGCACGCAACGGCCTCTCCACTGTGGTGCAGGACCTGCTGAGCAAGGGGGCAAGCGTGCTGGCTCTCGACGAAAACGGTACGAGTTTCAGTCTCGCGTTTAATTTGTGCGTATGCGTATGCTCTCGGGTGTTTTTTGTGTATACCTCCAACTCTGTACATATGTCTGGTCGTTTGGCAGTACCAGCTTTAGTCATACTAAGTACCAAGTTAGTCCCAGGTTTAGAACCAGGCTGTGAGAGAGGGGGGGAGATGAGAGAGAAGGGAATCATTTTGAATACATGTGCAGGTATTCGCATGTAGGTTGCTGATACCGTTGTTCCATTCTGCACCGTGGCTTCTGTATTATGGCATGGGGGGGGGGGCGCTGGGAAAGGACTCTCCTCAACGTGCTTCACTATGCTGCATGTGTGTGTAAACGCATGCCCCTGTGTCCTGGACCCTGCACTAACAAAGCCCTGCCAGCACCCGATGTTGTCGTTGGAGTCCCCCGACCCCCTCCCCCCAACCCCGCCCTCCTTGCCGGGTTTTCGCTATCGGTCGGGAGGTTCTTTGCGAAGACTTGAGCCCTAGTCCACCTCTACCCTCACACTGTTACCAACTGGCAACAGCGAGGAGGAGGTTGCTGTGGAATGAGAAGCCATGTTTTTGTTTGAGCGCTCCAGTTCAACCATTGTGTTGTTCATTATTCACCATATGAGTCGGGGTGCCTTTCTCTGTGGAGAATGTGTGCTCTCCCCATCTCCACGTGGGTTTTTGCCAAGTACTCCGGTTTCCTCCCACCGTCCAAAGACACACTGCTGCCTATGTTAATTGGCCTGCTGAGTAAATTGCCCCCAATGCCCTGCAATGTACTAGCATTACATTCAGGGTATAGCTCCGCCTTACGCCCTTTGTCTGCATGGATAGGCTCCGGCCCCCCCGCGACCCTGTGCAGGTTTGAGCAGGTATTGATATTGATGATGATTTGGGGGCTGTGTTGCAGTGATTAACATGCTGCGCTATGAACTCGGTCATTTGTGTTTCAATTCCTGCCCACAGCTAACATCAGTGGCACGTGATATCTGAACTAATCCTGGGCATTGACTCCCTTTCACTGTGAACCATCTGGTTTAATTGTGGTCAAACATGTGATGATCAGCAGGACATCGAGGGACCTTCATCCGGCAGTGGGTTGACAAAGAGCTGTCTCTTCCCATCGATGTGAATACGAATCATTACGGCAAACGCTCATCTCCCTGTTTATCATGGCAATGAACCTCAATCGGACCCCTTTTTTGTTTAACAGTGTATGTGTGAAGTGACACGTCATATCAAATTTACAAGCAGAGCTCGCTCAGTCGAAACATAAACCCTGATTCGTTTGACATGGCCGTGATCAAAACAATGACTCTTAACATGAGCGATCCTCTTAACGTCGTTTACCCCATCAGTGTCACTCCCCCCTTGCTTCCGGCATGAATTCTGTGTTGCGTTTCGCACAATTTAAAAACTGCAGCCAGACCATGGGGCGGGCTGTGCAGCGGATGTCCCTCTTTCCCGTGGCTCCTGGCATGGTCTCTGTTGAAAACACTTCTCGCTTCCCTCAGTGTGCACGCTTTTTCAATTATGAGGTTAATCGCGACAGTAATCACGCAGCGTCCTTATTGTTAACCTCACGCCTCGACGCGTTTTTCGCACCTGGGCCTCTGCATGTCTAACTTCTCTAACGCCTGCTTTTGGTGTTTGTGTGTTCCCCTCTCTGTCTCTCCCCCGCCCTCTGTTTGTCCCCCTTTATGCTTCCCGCCAACCCCCTTTCTCTCCCACCCTTCCCAATCAACGTATCCACCTTTGCATGGCGTACGGGCGGAACTCCACAGGTCATACGCCTGCTCTGGCATGCGCCCCTAACAAAGATGTGGCCGACTGCCTGGCCTTAATCCTGGCCACGATGATGCCCCTGTGTCCAGGGCTGGGCAGCCCTGCCCTGGGCCTCAGCGCCCTGTGTCGTCGCTCGGGGAGCCTGGGCCCGCTCAAAAGCGCGCTCTACTCTGCGGAAGAAACGTACAATGGCGCGGGAATTCTCGGCGTGGCCGCGTACGCGTGCGCCGTCGGTAGCGTAGGTGGCGGCGGCGGGGTCAGCGGCAGTGCTGGTGGCGGTGAAGGCGGTGGTGACTCGTACACCGGCACCACCGATGATTACGATGACATTGTCGACTCGGACTCTGAGACGTACTGAGTGCGACATGCGCGATGACTCTACCTGCCTCCTGCCGCCTTCCAACCCTGTGTTTTGTGATTCACCCCGCGGCCGCCTCACGTCTGATCTCAATTTATTTCTCCATCTCTCTCGCCGTTTTCCGTGTGGTCATCATCGCGTCCGAATTTCCCGCGAGGCGCCGCGCGAGAACCGTTCGCCTCTGGTTGCGCGTGAGGACCGACGGTGTGGTCGGTTGTCGCCATCGTTGAGCGACGCTGCCGTGCCGTCCCAACCGCTCCTGCCACCCCTCGCGCGGAGCGGCAGGCGCGCTCGTTAGTTTTGGGTGCTGGGCAATGTACGGCGACGTGGCTGATCTAAAGCCCTGCGTGTTGAGAGACGGCGGCGCCGGCTGCGTCCGTGAACGCAGCGCAATCGCGATGACATTCCACTTGGCGTTTGGGCAGCCCGCGCTTCTTGCCGACGACGTCGTCGATTTAATTTTTTACTGAAAATGTTTACCGCTTGACTGTGGGGATTTCTGGGAACGAAATTGCCAATGTACTATACGTGTAAATACAAAAGAAAAAAAAGAGAGCGTGTAGATTTAAAAACAACTATTTAATGAATCCAGGCACAAGCTAGGAAGGTACTGTGCTGTACATGGAAATGAAGCAGCGAACTTTCTGCAGCGTTTTCAATATTTATTTATGAAAATACGCTTGAAACAGGGTCTGGTATGTGTGAAACTAGCTGCTGCGTTTGTGGCGAAATCTTCCCATGCCGTGTTTATTGTGAGCGTTGCGTTGACGAGAGTGTCGTCTGACTGTGAGATGAAGGCTTCTCGAACCACCACCCACAGCGAGTAGAATATTTCCAAAAGTACCAACAAACGATTTGCAGGTTACCATGAAGTCATTTGTCCATTTTTCAGCGTCACAGCTGCTCCATGGCGAAGCGTTGTAAGCCGGGTAACAAAGATTATCAGCACGAGGCCCCCTGGTGTTACCACCAGGAGGCAGAATTCCACTCTTTGTTCTGTGATGGCCTCCCTCGTTATCTGCAGCAACACGGGCGACCTCGTCTCAGATTGCATCCTCCCGACAATTATTTGTATCTTATTAATTATGCAAATTAGGGTTACACTTACAACCGTCCTCCAATGGCAACGATTATTAGAATAAAATGCTACGTCTTGCTTTCTGTGTGCTTATTTGTTGATTCTTTACAACTACGGTTGCAAGCGTTTGTGCATTAGCGCTGCGAGTCGGACAGTCCTTAATGTGGCGTTACACGACAGTCGTGAACGGCGATACAATGTGAACCAGACCCGGCAGTAGTACCGTTGTGCTGCACATTAGGCACTTGCCCTCTAGAAAACCGGCTAGTTGATCACAGCGTAGCCCGTAACGTAGAGACGTAAACCAGAGCAAAAAGGACCATTGGCTAATGTGAAAATGCATTTACCATGACATCTAAACGTCGGCTTCCGCAAAGTTAATGTAGTGCATCTGAAGGTACGTGTTCGTGCTGGAAAGTGTTACATAATCCATGCGTATGCATGATTTTTCCTAACCTGTTACTATTGCCTCATCTTGTCTCCCGTCTACTGGTAATTATACCCTCATGACAAAGCAGCATTGCCAGAGCGTTCCGCGGCCACCTAACCCATTAGGGTTTGACCTGCAAGTCACAGCGACGCGTTTCTCTGGAATGTCTGTCCAGTGATCATTGCAAGGGTATTGCTAATATACGTATGTGAAGTAACGTTTGTCTCGAGTTTATGAAGGGCCGAGTGTTTGCGCGTCACCGCCATGCGCGTTTTGTTTTGCGGAAGCCGGAGTGCGGGCTGGGTCTCCGAGTCGGCGCCCCCACCCCCCACTGCTCCACGAATCTTAACGCTGATGTCAATGGATGTCTGACGTAGACACGGACAAGGCCAAGAAGTGACGCAAGGGTCGAATCGTCCTCCACTGGAGCAGAAGGTCAGCGACCTCCTTGAAGCCGCAAGATACCTCCACTAGGTCTCGCCGTGCCGTGCGCACGCCGGAACATCGTTCCCCCCCCGCCCTCCGTATCACTTCCCTTGTGTAATTTGCTGTAGAAATTTGCGCGCGCAGTTTTACTTTTTGTGGCGTGATATTTGTGGCGTTGCGGCGGAGAAAAACACCGCCGCTGCTCTGTTAAAAAGCACTGCTGCCACCAATCAGAGAATTCAGAACTGGTCTGGGTGCCTTCCGTGTTCGTGGTACCACAGGAGTGGGGAACCACAGGCCCATGACCCACCCGTGGCCCCCAGGCTACATACGATAGACGGCCACATCTTACCCGTGATGTCATTTGACGTGACCCCTTGGCCATATGCTGTCGACCACTTTGATACAGTTCCGAAATCATTTATCAACCACTGCAGTCATCTTAGCTGCACTAATCTGGTACTAGAAGGTAATGTCTTTGATCAGGCAACATGCCAGTTTGTAAATTGAGCTGACTCAGTAACTCGTGGTTTTTCAGGAAAGTTCAGAGCATGCGCACTCAATACAAATAGCCCTTGTGTGGTCAGGGTGCAGTGTCGCCGGTTAAAATAATGTGAGGTCCATTTTGGTCACGGTAAATAGATTCCCTGACACTCGTGTATAGTGGATGTTACATATTCATATAAGGTATAAAAAAAAGTGACAGGTAGGGTGAGCTGTGAGGTCGGTTGAGGCTTAGCGATGCTATATTGCCAATCATCAACAGCAGCAGTGGTGTTTTGCAGAGCATTTGGTGATGTGCTTGGTGTGTGTGAGCAACTGTGTGGTCGGGGATATATGGTTATATGGGGGGGGGGGGTCTTTGGCCAGGGATCGGAAAGGCAGTGGTTAGCACGCTGCCCTTAAAACACAGCAAGCCAAATTCTATTCTCGCTCAACTAGTCCTGGAACCTCCCCTAGGGATGATTCAGCCGATGCAATGTGCAGACATCGACTCTGAGGAGCAGGAAGTGGGTGGGCATAGTGGTGTGGCCTCCCACCCTCTCGTGTGCTGTGCTGGCCTTCATAGGTACTTGCTAACGGCACTTGCCTCAAATCTGTTAAGGATATACGATGGAAATGTTTTCCTTTGAACGTATGTGTAGGATTATTTGAAAGTGTCAATGTTTTAACAATTTGTATTGGTGTAACTGGATACCACGAGGAATAGCTTGAAGCCAGCTATTTGCAAATGCTCCATTCCTGACCCGTGCTAGGTCATGCATTTATTTTATTTTGAAAATTTCAGAGGAGTCTTGATTTCACTCCGAATATGAGCGAGAATACATTTGTCCCACTTTGACGCCACGATGAAATGTGCACGGTGAAAGCTACTTCAATCCTCACTCGGCTTCCATTGCAGACAGTATTGGGAACAGCCCGTGTTTACCCTTCCATTTTCAGACTAGGAGCGTGATTTGACGTCAGGATGTAAGTTATTACTTTTCCACCGTTCTCATAATGTTGCACGATCATCGGGAGGGTCTGGTTACCTTCTTAAAGGAAGACGCAACCCAAAAGAGAAACCCTTCGTTCTCTTGTGGATACATCAAGTCAGATATCTTACGCTAAGCAGGCTTGAGCCTCGATTGTGCTGCGATGTTTCACCTCCATATAGGAGGTGGTGGTAAAAAAAAATGCCATTGTTGTATCCTACTATGTCTATGGTCCCACATCTATTCTCCCCATAGTCACCAACCCTTACTGACCAAAGTGATGGAGTAGGATCGCACGTGCGGATGCAATGTACACCCGTCTATAATGAAAGAAAGAAATACTTTACATTGACTTTACCGTGTGCCTCCGTAGAGCTCTCGTGTTATCGCTGCCTCTTTGTATTATATAGTTCAGGAATGACATCAGTGCCATAATGACTGACTTGATTCTAATTTAATGTTTGAAAGTAGAATAATTGTTGATGGGGCTACAAACTCGGACACATTCAGTTGAGGGATATTAGCTTTTTTCATTTAAACACTTTGCGTGTTTCAACCTAACTGGCCCCGTACGTAAACATTTAGCCGTGCTGGGTGCCCGCCAGAGAATCGTCTCGTGAATGGATAGAGCTATGGATGCGGCCTCAGACCTTTTCTAAGCGAGTTCACGAGTTCCCCATTGACACCCAAGGGTTGAATCCAAGCAGAAAGGGAAGAGGGAACAAACTCCGAGAGAAGTGTTGTTGGGGTTGGTAATCACGAGACGAGGTGGGGCTGTGTAGAGATAGGTGACAGGTGTGAGAGTTATTGCTTAGGGGTAGTTTGCTGGTGGCAGCTTCAGTGTAAGTGGCCAATCGGCTAACTCTCGTTAGGGATATTATGTGGTTCCAGTTGTGGATACAACATTGAAAGGTGCTTTGGATAATTCGGCTTATGGATCTGGAGTGTGGTTGGCGAGTGAATAGGGTTAGTCAGTTTTATTAAAGTGTTAACTTGTGTTAGTTTAGAGTCGTGGGCGGGCTACTCTGCGGTAGGGCTTTGGGGTTAAAGTCGGAAACTAGTGAGCTAGTGTGGCTCGGGATAGTTAGTTGTAGCTGTGGTTATAGGTCAAGGGTAGCGCTTATGTGGCTTTGCTTAGGGCTACTTGTCATTTGGCCAGGGTGATTAGTGTAATGGTTGGGGGTAAGTCTAAAACGAGCATTTAAATTGGCTTGGATTAAATCGACAACTTTTTGTGACTTCGTTCTTTACGGACTACTGTAACAGCTGTGGGAAAACTCTGGCCGAAAGCTGCTCCCAGCAAAATAAGACCCTGCCTAACTTGCAATTCGATGCAATTCCTGACCGGTATGTGGGATTCAGGCTTTGGTGGTCAGGCTTGCTTTGTTGTTGGAGGGGGGGTTATACGTTGACCCACAAAATACAAACCAGGTTGAATTAACATAAACCATTCCCTACGCGGCGCGGTGGCGCAGTGGTTAGCGCTGACGCCTCACAGCAAGAAGGTCCCGGGTTCGAGTCTCTCGGCTCCGGTGCCTTTCTGTGTGGAGTTTGCATGCTCTCCCCGTGTCCGCGTGGGTTTTCGCCGGGTACTCCGGTTTCCTCCCACAGTCCAAAAGCATGCTCCTGGATAGGTTGATTGGCTCGCAGACTAAAATTGTCCCGCAATGCCCGGCGATGGACCGGCGTCCCGTCGTCGGGTGTATTCCTGCCTTGCGCCCTGTGTTTCCGGGATAGGCTCTGGCTTCACCGTGACCCTATATAGGATTAAGCGGTTTCAGATAATGAGATGAGACATTCCCTACACGCTAATCAAAACAAGTATTCCCGCGGTATCTGTTTTAATCTATAGAGCCTAAAAGTGACCGGGTCTCCAAGAGTCTGTTCAAAATGATAAGGTTGGGCATGTGTGCATTGTTGAGCGGAGCAGTGGCGTATTTATTGAAGGGGGGGAGGGGGTGTCGTTTTGCAGGGATAGGGCGCTAGGCAGAAAAGATGCAGGACAATGGTTTTAAAACTTTTACAACGGTTCAAGTCAACTCTGGAATTCAGATGCAAAGTAAATGTTAACTGAGGTGATGGGAATGTGTTTTTATTTACCTGCGTGCAGTGGGAGGTGGAGAAGAGGCCGCGTGTTTGTTTTTCGGGCAATCTGTTTACCTTCGGACGTGTTTGCAAACAGTCCTCGTCAGCACTGAATCGCTGACGAGTGAGGAGCGGATCATAAAAGTAGCGCGCGAGGGTTAAACGGCTCGCCGAGGTGCGGGTCTCTCCACTCGCTTGCTCCCTCCACGGAGAATTGCGAGTTAACTATAAAATGAACAGATTTTAATCGATCACGGGTCCGATTTAAGGGTAGTCTGGATAGGGGCTACCTCGTTAGGGCACTTGAAGTTTATGCTGCTTAGCAAAGCTAATTACGTATCGTCCGTTTGTCAATCAGAATAGCAGCAAGGGTTTGAGCGATCGCAGCCAAGCTTGATTCAGAAAATTCACCACCACTATCACAATCATCATGACCAGCACCGTCAAGTTCGCCATATATCAACTTAGTGTCATAGCAAGAAATCATTTATCTCTTATTTGTCATCACTGTCGTTACTGCCATGCCAGCATCACGAGACGCATCTGTTGTGGCTACCTATACTGTACAAGTTTGTGTATTGAACAGCTTTTGTCTGTCCTATGTGAGAATGAACCTCGTCAAAGGAACGTGTAATTTCACCGCACTGGCTCCCAGACCAACAGAAGGAGATGTATGTTCAAAGACAACCAACATTTTAATGACTTATAATGAGCCGGTCTGTTAAGAGCAGCAATAACTATTGAGAAAATGTGTGAATGCTGGCATTTGCCACTTATATTATTCAGCGTATACTGTATATATGTTCGTTCGGAGAATGGAGTTTTGAGACGAGCAGTTTGAAAAGAAATCCTTTTACACGTGACGGCGTGTGCAACTTCGTGTGTTTTGCACTGGTGAATGGCCGATTACGAGCAAGCCAATTAGCGAATTATTATTATTGCACCACTGTTATTGAATCTGTTGGCGCGTTTAAAATTTGGATACGTAATGTGGCCAATCACATGTACCAGGGGAGGTTTGAGACTACGCTTTGAGAATCGTCTTTGGAAGTGGCGCCGTTAACCGGAAAACTTGAAAAATGTGGAGAGAGTGTGAAATCGGGCCCTGACAAAGCAGCAGAGATTGGAGTGAAAGTTGTGGTCGTACTGGTAATATTGGTGATAGTGATTGGTTGGTTATGGTTAAAGTGAGTGCTAGCACTCGTGCCCGATCGGCTAATGGGTAACAGTCAAACGCATTTGTGCTTGGTTGGTTAAAATTAGATTGCAGAGGGCTAATATTATTGCCTATATCTAGTTGGTTTGAGTCAGGGGGAGAACAAGCATTAGAGGCTAATTGGTTGGGGTTAGAGAGACGGCTAGTTATCTTGGCTGTTTACCTAATTGATGAAGGTGGGTTGCTTATGTTTATGGGTCGAGTTTGGTTGAATAATATGCTCCACGCCCAAACTGGCTTTCTTTAGTCTCCATTGTGAGGTATGTCGTGTTGGTTTTGCCCGATTTTAATTTCTCGTTTTTAACTTTGCCTACCCAGTATGCGTCTCGCCCTGATGTGCATTGATGTTGAGTTCAGGTTGTGTTGACGTGCAAAACAAAGGTGATATAAGCTGAATAGCCTTAACCTCTCAATTAACAGCACCTTCTCAAATCCTTTTAAACCTCCCCTCGTATGTCTGAGTGCCTTCGCATCCGCTTTGTGTCGTAGGTAATTATTTTTTGTCAAATTCAGTTCAAAAGTTGTCATTTGTTGAACCGATGAACAGTTCGGCATCCGGCTTGTTTATTATTGGTGTTTGTTATTATTGTTGAGTCAATAATTACTGTTTGCAAGGTACTACATGAACATGTTTGTGTCAAGGCGTATTTTCTTTAAGGTACGAAATAAAACCCAGGATTAATTCTTATCACCCTTTTAAAACGATGCGACTATAATTTAGCATTGGCTAAATCACAGCATGTGGTAAATCGGGCATTGCAAAAAATACCCCGTAAAATTATGAAATGAAAAAATAAAGTGTTGTTTACAAGTTGCGCATGTTCCTTGGCGTGCCCTCCACATGTATGGGTGTCTATTTCTCATCTCACTCCAGCCTCTCCTCCAGGTACGGTACGCTTCGACCTCTCATCTCACTCCCCTCTCTTCCACGTACCCTCTCTCTCATCTCACTCCCCTCTCTTCCACGTACCCTCTCTCTCATCTCACTCCCCTCTCTTCCACGTACCCTCTCTCTCATCTCACTCCCCTCCCCGCCAGGCACTCTCCACCTTGGCAGCCCAGCCATCTTGCTTAAGAACCCGTGAGTTTTTGCTCAGTGGGAGGTCGCTCATTCTGCTCTGTCCCATCTTTCAGAACTCCTCAGTCATCAATGTTGTCGACTCGCCTACCTCTGTTAAATACCTCAATGTTACCCCTCCTCCAATTATGTCCAATTATTCAGCGTTCCGACGGTGTCTGTAGGGCGTCTTGAGTTGCGGTGACCGTTACACTCCGCTTTGTAAATCCACATTATAGTCGGTGGTCTCGCCTGGCTTCTCTGGAGACGTGGTATCTCAGCGCCGCCAAGCGATGCCATGACAACACTACAGCAGACTACAACCCGGAATTCCAACATCTGTACGAAGCTTGTAACGATGACTAGACGCAGGTTTGATGGAAGTAAGATCACAGCACTATGATCCTGTATCGCGAGGGTAACATCCCTCGCGATACAGGATGCGTCGAGAAGCGCACGTGGCAAAGGTCACGTGCAACATTCGCCAAACAACATCGTGGGATGTGGCGACATCCAACAGTAGATTAACCATGACCAGGGGTGGATTTGGGGGAGAACACGTGGGAACGCTGT
Organism: Mordacia mordax; assembly: GCA_036362905.1. Classification (NCBI taxonomy): domain Eukaryota; kingdom Metazoa; phylum Chordata; class Hyperoartia; order Petromyzontiformes; family Petromyzontidae; genus Mordacia; species Mordacia mordax. Next base: position 2,457,277 of record JAZEWT010000023.1, read on the forward strand.
TCCCAGGGTTAAAATCCTATTCGGCTGTCATGGTCTTCAATTTGGATGGTTATTTTACGTTTCAGAAATCACTGAAATGCAGGAAATGCGTTCTTATAATTCTCGATGTTTTGGGAGAGAACCCCTAGACGTGTTCCCATTGTTAATGATTTTCAATGCCACCTCTGATCATGACTGCTGATACTAAAACTATATAATTACGTCGCATTTAGGCTAGTGTAGAGGACCAAATTGTATAAAATATGACAATGGATAAGTAGTTTAATTAAATAACTTCCCAAATAGCTAAAGGATTGATATTCTCTGAAGAAGAACCGTTGCACGAAACGTCACATACACATACTTTTATACGGAGGTCACAGTGCTACTGACGAATGTGTCGAGTTTCGTCCGAATTGCAACAGGGTCATTGGAGCGCTGGTGAATCTCCATCGTCCCATCTCATCTCATTGTCAGAAATCGCTTAGTCCTGTACAGGGTCACGGTGAGCCAGCGCCTATGCCGCAGACACAGGGCGCAAGGCAGGGATATACCCACGATGGGACGCCAGTCCATCACCGGGCACTGCGATTTCATCTGCAAGCCAATTAACCTATGCAGCAGCATGATTTGGACTGTGGGAGGAAACCGGAGTGCCCGGCGGAAACCCACGCGGACACTGAGAGAACATGCAAACTTCACACAGTAGCGCACCCGAACCGAGATTGGAACCCGGGACCTTCTTGCTGTGATGCGACAGCGCTACCCACTGGGACACCATGCCGCCCAATCTCCATCGTATGCTTCGCAAATAATAACGACAACGTGCACCTACATTGTCAATCCACTGCTGGATAAAGACTCGCCGTGTCGTCCCAACAACTTTCTTCACATGCTGATTCTGATCTAGTGTTTTGCCCGTTTAAATAATCGCTGTTGGTTAAAATCGGTCGAGAGAGCTTTAACTGTATAGTATAGGCCGATGGGACTGAGCATTTGGGTACGGAGACAAAACAGAGTTCTGTATTCCGCTGGAACTGAGCCACTCCGCTGTCTTCAGCTGTGCATTTTGAAAGCCGCCCGATCCTGGCAGCCAGATAAGCTCATAAAACCCCTCCGTATATTTATTTCACGCTCTGAATACGATAGCCACCATCGTCATTTGGATAAGGCCGCTTGCTAAATAATTAATAATTATTATTTGTTTATTTTAAGCCAATGCCCAACGCACAGTACAGCGACTTGTCGTTATCCAGCCACCATTCTTCCGTCCGTGTTTACATTGCACGCGAAACACAGCTGTAATTTTCATTGGCAAGCACGAACGGTCGTCTATGATTATCCTCTGCTGGACGAGAATGCCTTTGCACTTCTTCCCCAAGCCTTCCTCCAATGCGACATTTTACCCAGCGTGTGTGCACTCGGCCCTAATTTCGTCACTCATCTCCGCGGTGGACGCTCAGGCTTGTTGCCTCATCTCATTGATTTCACACAAAAACACGTTTCCCGGGCGGCGCGGTGGCCCAGTGGTTAGCGCTGACGCCTCACAGCAAGAAGGTCCCGGGTTCGGAGCTCTCGGCTCGGGTGCCTTTCTGTGTGGAGTTTGCATGCTCTCCCCGTGTCCGCGTGGGTTTTCGCCGGGTACTCCGGTTTCCTCCCACAGTCAAAAAGCATGCTCCTGGATAGGTTGATTGGCTCGCAGACTAAAATTGTCCCGCAATGCCCGGCGATGGACTGGCGTCCCGTCGTCGGGTGTATTCCTGCCTTACGCCCTGTGTTTCCGGGATAGGCTCCGGCTCACCGTGACCCGATATAGGATTAAGCGGTTTCAGAAAATGAGATGAGAACACGTTTCCCATCTCAACGTGGTCCCCTGGCGATAATGCCCCCCACGTAATAATGGCCATGCCCTTTGTTTATCCAGAAAAGATTCTCTGAATATCAGACTTAAAAAAAAGATGTTGCTACATTGAGAAGTTTAACCATGCATTCCATGAATAAGCGTTTCATTGTGTGGGAGGAGGACATCAGAGAGCCCGGAGAAAACTCAATCACGCAAATGAAGGGGTGGTTACACTCGGCCTCCGCACAGATATATTGAAGAATCCATTGCTGGTCTTGCATCTGGCCACGTCTCCAAACTCCAACACCCGGTGTTAGTTGTTCGCAGGCAGTCGCCCATCCAAGTCGGCTACAGCACTGTCTGCACTTAGCAGGCCCCAAATCTCCTTAGATTTCTGATGTCGGACGAGACAAAGGACTCAATCGTGTGGTGATTGTGGGAGTGAACCGTTTGCCCTGAGGGGACGTGACGCCAGGTAGGAGTTCGCAACATTACAACCATCACCACCTGTCTCATACCCACTCGACAATCCCGATACCCAACCACCCGTCTCCACGGAGCCACCACCATGCGCCTCACTGATGTGCAGGAGGAGGAGGTCGTCTCTTACGTTATGAACCTCGGGGTGTTGTTACGAGCGCTGCACTGCCCAATGTGCAATTACGGTAGGAAGCCCGTGGCGGTTCAAAAAAAAATGCGTTCTGGCATCGATTATGGAAAAGTCACTCGCATATACCGTATACACATAACATACAGTACATGCACACTACAGTATATACAAGGTCCCCGCGTACACACTCTGTTGGGGGCAAAGTGCTGTTAGCGAACACCTATTGCATGGCGCACGCCAGGCCGCGTTTGTTGCTCAATCACTGATGTTTAAGCATCGCACTATTTATTTAAGGTACAGTTATCCTATAGGAGGCCCAAGTTGCATTTTCGTCTCGCCACCGATTTAGCCGTGTCTAGGAATTAAACTTGTGATTTCCGGGTTCGTATTACCACGCAAATCATTGCGCTACCGCTTAATAACCCATACTCGCAGCACGCAGCAACAGCAATCATCGCCATTCACCCGCTCGTCACTGCCGCGCGTGTGCCAGGCTAGGTGCACTTTGAGGCCATCACGTGAAATGTGCAGGGCCCCGCTGCTATACCTGCTCACGGGGCAGACAGACAGGTAATGAGAGAAATATACTACCAAAGACAAAGCTGTGTAGCATTGATAACCATTCTGGAGCAAGCTGCTTTTAGTGCCTATGAAGGCCGGCACAG
>JAZEWT010000023.1:2461931-2486893 GCA_036362905.1 Mordacia mordax
CTACAGTATATCTCAACCCCCCCCCCCATCTTTCCTAGACCTTGTATTCATCCAAACACCCCCATTACACAGGACAATACTTCCACACTGTGGTGGCCAAGAAATGGCGGCATAGTAATGAATTCTTGAGACTATCTGCTGTAGTTATATTACCCCCTCGTTTTCACGGAGATTTTTTTGGATACTCCGCCCAAACAACCCATCGACGTAACAGGACCTCTTGAAAACGAGTCTTGAGAGAGTCATATATTTCCACAAGACAGGAACAGCACGCGGATCCCGCACACGGCTTACAAAGACCAGCATCTGCTGCTCAGACAAACTTAGCGACGAGGGGAGACTCTCATCGGGGACTTTTATCGGGATCAGAATTGGAACTGCGGGAAACAATCTGGAGGCCACGCCTGATGATGCCCCACGCTCTTTCGACACAGGCGTCGGCTGTTGCAGAGAAAAACTTTGGCAAGCGGAGAGGCAATTCAAGCAGGTCCGCATCACGGACCTTCGCCTGCAGCGAAGAGCAAACAAATCCCGACTCGCACAGCTCATGATGATGGATTAGGGCCACCATTTTAAACCCACTTGTAGACCGCGGGTGCCACCTAGTGGTCCGTGGAAACTTGTTATGGTTGAGAACCCCTGACTAGAGCACTTTACTGGCTGTTCGTCGGAGAGGGGGAAATATGCCTCCGGCCCCGTAAATGCTTGTTGTTGACCTAAATTGTCCGATGGACACGAGATTAAATCGGGATTGTGAGAGCCGCCGGTGGTGGCTTAGAGGAAGCCTTCATCCAGCGTTGGATTGATCAAAGGGACTGACGATAATGGCACGAATCAAAAACATCGATTTTTAAGCACGCAATTCTCGACATTTGTGAGTTTAGCTTAATCGATTGAGACGATGAATCGACAGGTCCATTACTGGCGCGTATTATCCAGACTAAAGACGGTCCGGAAAGTTAGACTCATCTTGCAATACGCTTGGTGTCAATAAAGTTATACCGATGTGGTGGTACGTCTCATACCAACGCATCGGATTATAAGACGCACCCCTCCCCGACTATTGCTGCAAAATACAGCGGGGGAAGTGCGTCGTGGAATTGAGAGAATACAAAGTTGCACTAGCTTGCGATCGTGATTGACAGCTCAGCAGTGAGTCAGTTTGTAAACCAATGCGCCTTTGCTCGGGGCATTCCGGTAAGGCTCCCCCCCCCCATCAAAACCCAAAGCTATAGTAAACAGCCTGGTGAAAACCAAACCTCTGTCCAACATATAGACAGAGGCAACGAACTAGCGTTTGCTACCAGTTAAGAATTAATACAGCTGTAGCTTATAATGTGTTAATACCATCAAGCAATTAACAGAACTAAACCAATCTTGCCAAAATTTCTTTTTTAAGTGTTAAAGTTATCATTTAGCATTGTAACTTTAGTTTATAGCAATCTCCATCACATTTTTACAACTCCCTCCACCCTAGAGCGGAAATGGATTTTCCCGAATCCTTCCGCGTGTACAGGTAGTCCCATCAGTTCCAACAGCAACAGCGTGGAGCGGTCACGACCTGGCAGTGACCCTCGTGGCCAGAGAGTGGCTCCCAAAACGTGGAGTGCTCATGTGCCCCCCCCGCCCCCATAACACCCACACATTTGCGATCATCGCGCGCACACAATGGTACTAATTTGTGGCAAGTCAGACACCGTATGCGTTCTATGTGTCACAACTCTGCCTCGTCATGGGAATGTGGAATTTCCACCTGTGGATCAGGCCTGTGAAAAGGTTATTAGCTCGCGTTATCAAAACACTTGAACTTTGTTGAAGTTATCCACGTTTGGCGGTTCTGCGTGCGTGTGTTGACCAAGCGTTTTCTAGCAACCGCCGGCTGCGTCGAACGCCAGCTTTCCATGCGCGTCAGCGTCACACGGCAAGAACCGAATAATGCATGGGAGTCTGCAGACTCGGTGACGCGTGTACAGGTAAAGCGCATTGTTAGACGGTTCATTATTATGCGAGGGGGGGGGCTGTGTGGTGCAGTGGTGGCCACAATGAATGTCTCAATCGAGAAGTCGTCGGTTCGATTCGATCTCCGAGCGCGGCAGTTGAACGCCCAATTTCTTCATTAAATCAATGCCGCTGTCCGCCCGTCAATATAATGAGTAAACGCCACTCGCGACCGTATTCGATCGGCAGAATGGATTTAGTCGATGCATACGAATGTGTTTTACCTGCTATACCAGGCGGACCCAGAACGTGGACTGTATGTAAAGAACTCATCTCATCTCATTATCTGAAACCGCTTAATCCTATATAAGGGTCACGGTGAGCCGGAGCCTATCCCGGAAACACAGGGCGTAAGGCAGGAATACACCCGCGACGGGACGCCAGTCCATCGCCGGGCATTGCGGGACAATTTTAGTCTGCGAGCCAATCAACCTATCCAGGAGCATGCTTTTGGACTGTGGGAGGAAACCGGAGTACCCGGCGAAAACCCACGCGGACACGGGGAGAGCATGCAAACTCCACACAGAAAGGCACCCGAGCCGAGAGATTCGAACCCGGACCTTCTTGTTGTGAGGCGTCAGCGCTAACCACTGGGCCACCGCGCCGCCCTGTATGTAAAGAATGTTTGGCATAAATTGCAGAGTCCACGGGAGCAAAATGAGGCGCATGACTGAAATCGTACTGAGATACAGAGACAATCACCTTGACCAGAGAACACACTCAAGCAGTCAGCAGCAGCATCATTGAGGGAGGGCATGGAGGGGGTGGGGGGAGGCACTGGATGAGACTGGGACGGGAATGGCAGCCAAAGTAAGGAACACGCGAGAACGCGTCCACGGCGGAGGGAAGGAAGAGCGTTACGATAACCTCACGGAAAGAAAATAACATTTAAAAATAATAAAATAATAATAATAATACATTTTATTTAAGGCGCCTTTCTGGGCACTCAAGGACACTTTACTGATTGGATATTGTTCGGTGGTGGAGAGTTTACGATAAATATTTTTTTACGTGACCTAACCCTAAAAATGGAATCGATTGCTAAAATTTAAAATCTAACGTCCTTTGCAGGTACTTGGCGGATTATTATATCGCGGGACTGTGGAGGGATTTAAACAAGCTTGACGAAGTCTTCTATGGAAAAGACTTGCCAAATTACGTTCATTGTAATTATAACTTTTTTCATTTTTTTCTAATCCACTGCTGAACAGAAGAACATTTTCAGCGACCCGCGTCTGTTTTTGCCTACGCGTCACCATGCTGGGTTGAGATGACATTTTGGAGAGGTTTGTTTAACGTAAGTAATCCCGGACCAATGCTGCCTCATAAACACTGGGTATTAACTTCAAATTACCCCCCCCCCCGACCACTTCAGCGAGTTGGTACGCACTACCTTGGCCGTCGATACGCTCCTGCAAACACCTTCCTTAAAAAAACCTCCCCTCGCTTTGATTACAAATGGACTGCGCCAAAGTGAGCAGGCGGCGGATGGATACAGAGCTCATCTATAAAATGTTGCGTTCAGAGCGCCGCCTTCAGAAGGCGTGTTCACCGCCACGCCTCGGCTCTCTGGAGCTTGTGTCGTGGTGGTGCACTCGAGTCACTTCTCTCCCCCCCACCCTGCCTTCTCTCCTTTTTGACATTTATAAACAAACTCCCGGGACCTTCCCCGTCGGCGAGCCACCGCCCGTGATGGGCGACGCTTGCTCGCCCGGCCGAGCGACCGCCTGGCGAGAGGTTTCGCATCAGTTTCATTGCCCCAACGATGAAGCGCCCTCAAGGCACCGGGCAATGGCAGCAGCAGCGGTAGCTGCAAACGTAACGGCAACCGTGGCAGCAATCGCAGCAGCAGGGGGCGAGTCTGGGTTGCAACCGATGCAGGCGATCGTTGATGACGAACGGCACGTGGACGCCAAGCGTTTTAAAAACAGGTCCCACCAGCAGCATCCTCACAAACGCCAGCAGCCTTCCCAGCGCCATCAACAGCAGCCTCAACTTCGGCAGCAGCAACTTGAGCACGAGCAAAACAGGCGGCAGGAATTTGAACGTGAGCAAGCTCACCCTCTCGCCATGGACTCCAATCCACTGAAAATCCAAGGTCAAGACATTGGAGAAGATTCCGCCCCAAAGCGGCAGCGGCATCATCATCATCATCAGCAGCAGCAGAATCATCAGGGCCGAGGTGGTGGCAGGCGGCACCGCAGGAAACAGGGCAGGCAGAAGCGCCCTCGCCGCTGGAAGCCCTACACCAAGCTCTCATGGGACGAGAAACGGGAGCTCGAGGAGCGAGACGCGCGCCGCGCCGCACGCATTCGCGCCGAGATGGAAGCCAAAGGTTTCCCCGTGGCCCCGTACAACACCACGCAGTTTCTCATGGAGGAACACGACCTCGGCGAACCGGACCTGAAGCCCCCTCCAACCTGCCGTGGGCACCGCCACTACCACCACGGCTACCACCGCCGCCGCCGTCGCTCCTCCTCCTGCAAGACGGAGGACGAGAGCTCGGGAGACGCCGCTGCGGCGCTTAGCAGCAGCAGTGGCGGCTGCTCCGGGGACGAGGGAGGTGCCTGGGCCGGGGGCGATGACGCCCCCAACAGCGGTGCCTCGGACGGGGGAGGAGGAGGAGGAGGAGGCGACTTCTTGCTGAGGGACTTCTTTGAGACCTACGAACGCTACCACACCGAGAGTCTGAACGCCATGAGCAAGCGTGAACTGCTGCAGGAATACCTGGAGCTGGAGAAGTGCCTCTCGCGTCTGCAGGAGGAGAACGCGCTGCTGAGGCTGCGCGTGGAGGGCGTGCAGAATGGAGATGGAGGAGGAGGGGGAGGTGGTGAAGGTCACGGTAGTGGTCGTGAGCTTGTCGGCAAAGGAGAGGCTCCTGGTGTTGAGTGTAAAGGTCCGATTGGTAGTGATGGAGGTGGTAGTATAAGTGTTAAGCAAGATGTCGCCGAAGCAGCAGAAGGAAGCGCTGGCCGTGAAGATGCAGTCGATGGTGGTGATGAAGACGATGCGCATGCAGAGCATCTTGAAGGTGGCGCAGACACCACGGTGGCAGGAAACGGTGGTGGACAGGGGGGTCCCAGCAGCAGCAGCAGCAGTCTGACGGCGCCCCACCTGCAGGTAACCTGCTGGACCCAGGGGTCCTCAGAAGTCCACCGCATCGTGGAGCTGGAGAACGAACTGCAGAGACTGCGAGCCGACAACGTGAAACTCAACCGGCAACACGAGTTGCTCGTGCAACTCACGAGCACGGGAGGCAGCGCCGAGACCCAAACGGCGTTGTAGCGGGTTCAGGTCAGTGGGTTAATCGGTCAAGATCAAGGTGGCGTCGTGGCCAAAACCGTTGGTGATGTTCGCGCTACCATCACCACACCTCTCGTCCTGCAGATGCCACAGTTGCTACGCAGCGATTGACATAGCGGACTCTCTTCTCGCTTTCCAAGATCTGCCAGAGAAGTATCCCTCGCGAACCGTCCTTAGACAGTTCCTTTTAAGGTCGGCGGACTAGTGGAGCCATTGGGGGCAAGAGGTCGGTGGGTCACTGGACCGCCCACGTGGCAACAATACCTGGGATGAGGTGGGGGGTCGGAGGCAGTGGTTGAATGGACGGTGCGGCGAGTATCGCAATTTGTAAACATCTTATAAATGTTTGTGTAAAAAAAGTTTTTTTTTATATTTTTGTTATGCACGTGCAGTGTATGTGTATACTGGGGGTGGTCAAACGTTTTCAGAAGAGGAGTTATACAGTTAAAGTACAAAATTAAGTTCAGGTCTCGCTCGGGATATAAATTATCAACACGTGCCAATAGAGCAAGAGATTGTTGATGGTCTCTACCGTATTTTCTGGATTCTAAGATTTCCCTCCTACCACCACCACTGCCCTATATATTAAAGCTAAAGTTGTCGATTTGCCGGGTAATGTGCCCGGTGTGTGTGCGCGTTTATCCAGGTTTGGGATTTACTGTCCAACCCCGGGCTCAACGTTTCGGGTGCGTCTTATTTTGCTGACGTGTGTATAGTCCAGAGAATACGGTAATGGTTCGTTTAGCGTTGAGCGAGAGTTAACGCTTGGTGTTTCGTGGCGTCTGATATCGATTACAATGTTTGATTGCCCCTCGAGTGTGCATAGTACACGTGTTCTATATCCAGAGCCTTTGGTCAGTCCACTGCTAGCTGAACTGTTAACGTCGTGCAAACCGTGGAGATTGACAACTTTCTATGCCGAGTTACTTGGGTAATTTTGGACGTTTTGACGCAGGAATCCCGCCTCTAGAGCTTGCAAGCTCACTGGTTACTTTCTGCTGTAATAACAGCAGTCATTGAATATACTTCGGCAGGCTGGGTCAGGCAGTACGTGGTGGGTGACTCAGAACCCTTTTGGATAGCGCTTCACCACTGATGTTAGCGGTGGTGCGGACTCTGTATAGGTTACGGAGTTTATACTGAAATGGCACCGCTGCACCATCTCAGTGTGTGTACACATTGTGACTACAGGCACGATTCCCTAATTGATCTCTTATTGGTGTTTAACACATCGTAGTGGAAATTCCACATTCCCTTGGTGGAAATCGAGCCATAATTGGACAAACTACGATGGTTGAAATTGTACTTATTTTATCGACCCCCAGTGAATATGGTCCGTTGAGTCGCCCACCCCTCATACGCGTGTACTATACACATTAGCATTTGCTATATACTGTTCTTTGTGCAAAATGTTGCGTTTCGTCTTCTCTCTTATCAATCCACTGCTGGATGGGGGCCTTCCCACGCAGCAGTCGTGTGTCAAGTGGGGAGGCTTATTTTGGTCATACTTCGCCCTTGTCATTGCAGGTTGATAAAGGTGTATCGGAGGTTAGGGGTGGGAGGGCAAAGATAAGGGAGAATAGTGCAGTCCAACAGTGGAACTCGATGCACTGCCCTCTGCTGGCCGCAGCCTCGGCTCACGCAGAAGCCGATATCACCTGCTGCCGACGTTCAGGTGTGGGTGGTGACTTATTACAAAAATTCCAGCGATTGTCAATTCACTGCTGGATGAGCGCCACGCCGCATGCCGGCCATGTTTTTTGTAAGCATACTTCACCAGGCTGGTCATTGTAGGTTTGAGAAAGGGAGGGGGGGCGCGCAGCATTGTATATACAAGCGAGGTCATATGTTGTATTTTGAGTCAAAACTAAACGTGTACAGACGTGAATTGTTGAAATGTCTCGGGTCGTCCGTGTGGTGTTAAAGGTGGAAATCTTGGGAGACGAGTATGTGTTTACACAGTCCTGTGATCTGTGCAGTTTATTAAAACTCATACACCCCCCCACTCACATCTTAACTTCCCTAGGTTCTTTCCCAAATAAAATTTGTGTGAATTCTGAATCCCTCCGTCGTGTCATGAATCCACTGCTGGATGATGACCTTCCTTGAAAAGCCGTCGCCAAACTCGCACCATCGTGCGAGCCAACAAATCCACATCCCACGTGCACCCCAGCTGGTTTTTGCTGCTCCATCTCGTCGATGGATCTGAGCTCGGACGCGTTCCACCGTCGCTGTCTTGTCATTCTTCCTGACCATTGGCCAACATCCAGCCGTGTCCGATTTTTGTTAAGGCAATGTTTTTTTTTTACCGACTTGCGTGTTCACTAACCAATAGGAGCCTCTGTATCATTTGCATTGTGCATCTCCATGTTTAGCGGGCTTTTCATTTTAAGCTACTCAGCACACCACATCTTTAGGATCTACAGAAGCGTTACGCTGCTTGAAAGCATAAGGATGACACCACAGTAACGACACGGGGTTGTGTGATTTTAAATGTATTTGAGCTGTAACCTCGTATGGAACTGTCGCTAGACAACAGCCTGTCACGGAGGTTAGCTAGAATGTGAGTTCCATCTCTATTACCTTGCAGCATTATCTCCTGGTTATGTGTGATGAGTGCTCTCCGGCTTTTTGCCAATCGGAGCACAACTTTATGATGTTGGCCAATCAACCCGATGTAGCAACACCCCTCTTTAAAAAGAAGCTCGAGACATCATTATTACACTTCTGTCTGTTGATAGTTAACCTGAGCAGACACCCTTAGGTACTATTTACATAATCCTAGCTCGAATAATAATCCGCAGGCCCTCGAGGCATCTAAATAAACTACGTAATGTCCGCAACCCTTTTTAATCCACTGCTGTAGGAAAAACTACCGTTTTTTAGTGAGGGCGGTGTGGATTACCGTGACCAGGCTGGCCAAAGTGAAAACTGGTCCCGTAGGACCAGTTTAGATGTCATGACTGACGCTAGTCACAGCGAGGACTCAAAACCCAGATGCCTGGAGTCGTAGCGCGGCTCGAGAACTCGAACACCACCACTCTCTTACATTGGCGGGCCCTGCTCGAGTGGTGTACATTCCACAGTCTCATGGAACAGTTAAGTGTTTACTGGACACACGGATTTCCACAATGGTGACAGTCTTGTCGACCCTATACGAAAATAATCACAGGAATGTACTCGATTTCATCATATCTCAAGCTAAGCGGATTTGAGCCTGGGTAGTGCCTGGATTTTTATCAATGAATGGCGACCACTATGCGTGCAATAGTTTTCATTAGGCTCCGTAGCGGCGTGGAGGTATTTGTGCAAGAAAAACTTTACGGTATTTCTATGCTCCCACGTCTGCTCTCTCCACCTCAATCGACTCGCACTGACTGCTCGGCGTGATAAAATATGGTCAAATGACACACAAGACCAACTCCCATGGCGTCATGGGAAGATAGGTACCCATCCAGCAGTGGATTAACAACAACATGCAGTACAATGCTCAATTGACTTGACACTCGACAGAAACTTGAGCTCACCGCTTAGTTTAAACTGAAATGTGTGCATTGCTGACTCGGATAAATGTAATGCGTGTCGAAATATGCATGCCAATGCAATAGTCATAAAAATACATTAGATCACCTTTTGCGTTTGCATGATACATCGTCAGTTAATTGTGCAAATGTTATTGTGCTTCAAGCATTTATTTAGGGTTTAAGAAATTGGTCAATGAACTCAAAACATTGCCAAAACAAGGTTGGCGTTACTTCCAGTATATGATCATGACGGTTGCCTTGAACTGTATTTGTTTTTTACGCCACATGGTCCTGCTTCCTGCCTCAGTGTAATTTCAAGCACAAGCATGCATTTTTGTTTCTCCGCTTGTGTTCTATTTACTTTGTTAGTATTTGTTTATAATCCTGCTGTATGCGGAGAAATCGGCAATGGCAGCCCACACTGCAGAGAGACAACAGACAATCGATTTTGAGAACGTGCGTTTACTGCCTGCAATCGGCCACAAAGGCCCAAGATTAATCCGTGAAGTAATTGAGATTCACAAGACACCAAAATTCATGAATCGCCAGCAAGGAATGAGAATAAAACGCAGCTAAACGCGGCAGCTTTAAAATTAACAGTAAATAGCTCGTAAAATGTACTCTCTGTTAACAACTCGGCAAACACAGATAACGCAGGGCAATTTAAAGTTATTGTTAAACTAGGGGTGGGATCGGATTAAGTTGAATTGGAGTTGAATTGGGCATAAAGACAATGGGCCCCGGCAAAGAGGGAATGGGGGGGGATCCTGGAGGGGAGGGTGTGATAAAGACATAATAGGATAGTCATACAGAGTTCATTCAGTCACAAGCACTCAGCCACAGAACGTCTGAAGATGCCTCCAACGTGGGAGGCGGAGAGAGGTGACGCGCTCGACACGGCCTTCCTGAAATAACAGCTTTGACAGGCAATCATTTAACGTATTGTTACGTCCTATTATAATACAGCTATGATATAGCTGCTAGCTAGACATAGCGATACTGACCAACTGACTCGGAATATGGTTGAGTGGATAGTACTCGAATGCTTGACGAGATACAAACAGGTTGTCAGCTTTACAGCAGGGTCTGGTGGTGGGGAGTCAGTGTCAGTACGTGCTCACAAACATGAATATGGCTGTACTTCTATGCTCCCTAACCGTAACCCATACTGACTGACGTGTCATATGGCCAAATATAAACCCTCATCTAGCAGTGGATTGACAAAAGCGCTCTGCATGTTCAATGCCATGTCGGGACATATGCGGATTGCAGTCCTGGGTCAGTGTTGGGAACTCCACATTAGTATGGCGGGGCCGAGTTATTCCATCGCGTTACTTCTGTTAACGTACAACAAAATGACAGTATTTGTATCCATCACGAAGGCACAATGGGCTTCATCGCTCGTTGAAGTATCGCATATATATCTCTATACATCTATATATCCCTAACGTGTGACCATTTAAATCAAATGTACACTACCATCACAAGATCGTAGACGCATTTTATCGTGCCTCACTCATATTTGCGGATGAAAAAAAAGTAGCTGTTTTATTTGAAATCAGCGAGGAACGTTTAAAAAAAGGAACGCATTGAAAATGCAAATAAATATAATTTGGCAACTGGACAGCATTGAAACCCAAGAATATTTAAATGAGCCAGGAGCCATTTAAACCGGAACAGCCGGAGCTGCCCCCGTGATCACAAATCCTCTCGCTCATTGGTCAAGAAAGTCACACAGCTGGCGTTTTCCGTGATGTCATCAGTTATATGTTAATAGGGCGCCATGTTTGTAAGGGAAATCCGCACAACAATTAAGAGCCTCTTTATGTAATATATAGAACAACACAGACGTTTGTCTCCTTTATATGTCTACCTCTATACATAAAACATAAAAAAAATGTTTCTTTGCACAACCCACCGTCTCCCAAGAGAACATAATTTTAGCAGCATTGGTTCGTCACAGACAAATCTCTGGACACAGGCTTCGATCACGCACTCTCTCATCATCAGTGGGCAGACTTTGCTGCTGCAGCAGCAGCTGCTGAGCCATCAGCTGTTCGAGAGACAGTGGCCCTGCTCTTTGACACCACTGATCAGTCACTGAATGTTGAAACCGGTTCAAGGGTTTGCTTGCATTGAACCTGTGCTTAGAAGACACTCGGTCTGATGGGATTTGTAAAACCAGCGTTTAAATTTAACCGGAATAAGACGCAAACTCAATGCTGATCCTTCTGTTGTCTTCACAAAGACGGTCTCATTCATGAACGCATGTCATACATTTTAACAAATTATTTCTTATCTAATAATACCTTTTTTGAAAAGTTACTCAATGCCTACTAATAGTGTGAATATATATGGCTAAACGCTGATCATCAGCATTTTGAAAAGTTCCTTATTGTGGTTTCCTTTTCAGGCCGCTGTTGTTTATAATTACACGTTGTAGTCGATCAGTCTGCGTGTTTCCACCATCAACGCGTCGTCAGCAGAAAATGTTTAAAGCAAATACAAGCCTGGACGAGCTTCGACCTTCTGGGTCTCATCAGCAAGAGTCACGCTCGACTTTACTCCCATTGATATTTTGTGTCAGGTCAACACAATCCAGGTCCCCCCCTAATAATAGAACACGCGGGGCCTGGTGTCGAACCATTGACCCAGTGGTTCTTGGTGTCGAACCATTGCCCAGCGGTTCTTGGTGTCGATCCATTGACCCAGCGGTTCTTGGTGTCGAACCATTGACCCAGCGGTTCTTGGTGTCGATCCATTGACCCAGCGGTTCTTGGTGTCGAACCATTGCCCAGCGGTTCTTGGTGTCGAACCATTGCCCAGCGGTTCTTGGTGTCGAACCATTGCCCAGCGGTTCCAAACGTCTCGGCTGCGCCAACCTGGGCAAGTTGTCCGAGAGGGGGCGCTGTTCGGAAACGTGACGCCGTCCGCTCGTGCGTGAGCCCCACGTAAGATGGAGTCTGTGCGGTCTCGCTGAACCCCCGCCCGCACAGTGGTGGACGAGGAGAACGAGGAGGAGAAGGGGTCTCGGCTCTATTTGGCCCTGGAGAGGCCATGGCGGTCGGGAGGGCGGCGCTGCGGCTACGCTTGGCGACGGCCGTGCTGGGCTTCCTGCTCGGGGTGGCGGTCTTCTGCGTGTGGACCTTCATGTACCAGCAGATATGGACGGCCACGCTGGGTGGCTTCTCCGGTGAGACGCGCGACGGGGAGACATCCGCCGCTTCTGTCACCGGGGACGAGGGGACACCGGCTCGCTGTGGAGCGACACAGCAGGCGTGGATGGGATTCATGCCCCGTGGGGATGTGAAGATAGGTGACAGGGCAAGGGGAAGGGGGTGGCAGACTGTAACGGGGTAAGGGCAGCGCTGTAACGTCCTGCGTGCTGCCCTGTTGTCAAGCCACTGCTGGTTGAGGACCACAGCTCGTCAGTGTGGGTTGGTAAAGATATGATGAGTATGGAAGTGTTATATAATGTTGATGCACTGCTACTCACTGCCTAGCTTTGTACAGGGCATGAATACCAGGGAGGCACAGGGATCATGATATGTGCAGGTATTAATGGGGGAAACTAGGCCCGAATTCAGGATCGGATGGAGATGGGCAGTGCGAGCAGCACAAGTGAGCAGTGCGGTATGGATGACTGACAGTAGACAGGATTAAAAGCAAGGTTACAGTTAAGGCAGGAAAGCTTAACTGCGCTGTCGGTCATCATTTTCAGCAACTGTGATGATCGTGTTTACGCAGACAGTTGTGGAAAATTTGCCAAGTCCAAAAAACAACTTGATGATCCGCAAAACGACCGTTGTCCATACAGTAGAGTTTTTTGTTGGTTATTGGAGAATGAACGAACCAATAACGCGAAATTGTCCGCCCAAAAGGTCTGGCCCTACTCTTTTAATAAACAAACATATCAGAACATTGTTTGTTTTGCGGGTTTTGGGGCGCATTTATCGATATAGTATTTCTCTGGGATTTTGAGTTGAAAGTTAGTGACCGATATATATTCCAGTACTGTAAATAAAGAATAACACTGATGAAGGCGGCAGTATAGTCCAGTAGTGTATGGTGTTCAGTTTTTTATATAAGACTTTATGTTGGTAACGCCCATTGTCGCAAAGCAAGCTGGTTTACAAAGACGACCCATTGCCGTTAAGTTATGGAAGTTGTTAAACTATAACAAAGGTGAACTGGACAAGTTATTAAATGTAGTACAGAGTAAGACACTAACCTGCGGCTTTTTTTGCCATACAAAAATAATTGGGACCACTTTGTTAACATTAGTATGCTGTTTATGTAATTATGACATTATCGTGTACCATACGAAACGTGGTGTTTTAAGCGTTATAGGTTTTTTTTTACACGGTAATCCAAGGTCTCCGCCATAACAAGGAAATCCCGTGTCTATGGGCTCTCGGCGGATTGTACAATTCCTTTATCTCTGTTACCTCGTCGTGTGTGACCACGTTGAGTCACGTTACCTCCGCTAAGTCTGTCAGTGTGAAACAATAGTTTTGTCAATAGCCTCTCACGTGGTTATAAATATTCAATCTGATTTATCAAACAGAGATGCCTCGTGTGTAAATAGAACCCCTACTCACAGGCCTTCTCAGTTGAGCTCCATTAACAGGCCAGCCAGCTTGTCACCGTACTAGATGACTTTGGGGATTTGGTTTATGTTTGTCCGATGCTGTAATTTATGGCCCAAGATTTTGTGAAATTGCTTCATCGTTGACGCAGAAAAACAACCGTTTAGAGTTTGTGACAGCTAGCCAAGACTCCATACAATACTATGTTTAATCTTAAAATGGATTTTGATAACTTCGTAAGTCCAAAATTCCAGTACTGATGTTAGTCATCCTGTCCAAAAGTGTCCACAAACAAACAAAAAATTTCTGAGCTTTAACAGTTGACCTTGTGTGACTCGTCAAATCTAATGGATTGTCATGAAGAAATTCTGGCCATTCCCAAGTCACTTATGGGATGTCAGTCATGGGTTGTTTGAGATCATACGTTATACAAGTTTTGCCATTGCTCTTAATTGTAATAATTATTAATACCTGTATAATTGTCAGAAATGTATAATTTCCACAAATGGTGAACGCCTTTTATATTTTGTTACGTATGTATACTGACAAAAATACTTATAGTTAAAAAAAGGATGCTATGCCGTGCAGATGTTGACATAATAATAATTGCACTTGTCGACAAGTGCAATTATTATTAGTAGTCAGTGCGGGTCGGTAAAATTATTGGGAGGAAATGGCAGGACTTGTTACGATATAACTTGCCATTGGTGTCGTCAGGAATAGAATTTGGTTCGCTGAGTTCTTAGCACAGTGCCAATCCACCTCTAAAGAGCACATTTTGGGTAGCGGATCTGATAGAAAGGGAGAGTAAATGCATAGGGAATACCCAGCAGTGTTTAAAAGAGACAGAGGTTGTGTGGGAATGGAATCGAAAGCTACATTTTTGTAATTTAATGAACTGAAAGAAACTACAGCCATACCAGAAGCAGAGAATAAATACTGGCCTCTATACGTGTGACTAAGCCAGTTACAACAACATCCTGCATTTCTGCTCTGTTTTGTCCCATTATTTTCGATGGAGATGTGATCTGGTACAGTGTTTGCCAAAACTGTACCTAAGGTAAAGACGTTTCTGGTGACCTAAGTGAATTGTCCATTTCTGCCAGTCTTCTTTTTGTCTTTCGAGGCTTGAGTTCAACAAACGCATTCAGTTTCATAAGCAGAGCTGCACTCTCATCCTCTGGACCAGATTATGTCCGTGACGGATCAAGAACCCAGAGCGTAGGTCTTGGGGAATGAATAGTCAGAGAACTGGGATTGGTGGGTGGGGAGGCAAAGGGAAAGGACTTAGGTGGGGGGCTTGTTGGCGTGGAGACTTAGGTTTAAATGTTTCTGCGTTTTTTTCCACTTTTCCGACCTCGAGTAAATCCTACCCTGGTTCACTTTCAAAACATTCCGCTGTCCTACCGTAATTTCCCGATGTGCGCCTCTGGACCGACCCTGGCGTATGTGAATGTGCTCACGTGCTGGTATGTGTGTATATAGGTGTCCCAATGGGGGGGGGGGGAGAGTCGTGGCGCATGGTTAGAAGATTCCCTGTATAGGCTTTCACAGACTGTTGGCGCAGGTGTTTGCGCGCACATTTAGGCTGGAATGGTGGCATGAGATGTGGCTGTGCCCAGTGCAATGTACAGCTAACTATATTTGCACCAAATATCTACGTGGGCTTTTAAGGGGATTTATACCTCTGTGAGTGGGTTAGTACACTGTGCAACGCACCCAGCGAACTTCGAATCCCAGCCCCTGCCAACATAAGCGTCAGTTAACCGAATTGATCTTCAGCCTGTGCTAAGTGACATCGGCAAAGATAGTCGGGAGTATTGCTGGCCACCCACGCCCTCGTGTACCATGCCGGCTTTCATAGGTGCTTGCTAACAGTAGTTTCCCCACCAGTCAGGTTAAATGGCTGTACGAGGGATCATTGTCTTTATATATTAAAATAGCCACGTGTGATCAGATTTTGGCTTCAGAACAAACGTGTTAGGCGCCGCACCCTGGCTAAGCCCCAGCAAGTCGGGCGGGTGCTCGCTTGTTGACAGGCGTGCCCACGCTTGCTCTTGTGAGAAATACAAAGTTACGCCATGTAGCCTGCCAGGGTAAATTAAGTGCAAGTAATGTTAGCGAGCGTCTTTCAAAGCCAGCAGAGTGCAGGAGGTGGCAGCGTGGTCAGTACCGCTTCCAGCGGACAGACTTTGCACAGTTTCTGATGTTTACACACTGCACCAAGTACTCATTTGAGACCGAGTCGAAATGGGGGAGGCCCAGGACTGGTTCGGAAAATCGCTACTAATGATAGCCTTCAGCGTGAATCGAGTTAAGATATCTGGGTTCATAGTGCAGTGCATGAACCACTGTGCCACCTTTCCACCGTACACCATCCCTCCCATCCACTCAACTTCGCCATAGCCTGTGGATTTTATGGCGTGCAGGTTTGATTATTCTATATCCACCTTACCCCTACGCTACAGTAAAGGTAAATGTGCAGCCGTGAAGTTTCTTGCTCATGCCACTGCAGTCAGCTCGAGCTCTCGAATGAGCACCTCTTGAAGGTAGTCGGCCTACTCTTCAACACGAGCCAAACATTTTTAGAATCGGTAGGAATTCCCGCACGTTGCCTCCGTATACAAGATCTGCCCATGGACAAACTGCAGTGTATGCACTTACATTATTTTTATACGATAAATGTTACATCAAACCATATCCCATTATATGTATTATTAACACTGATAATTTTTCATTATTAAATTATAATTGAAAGTCAGATCATATTTTGCATGTTGTTCTGCAGCGATGAGTACATAAAAAAAACCCCAAAAATGTAATTGTGGCTGATTTTCCGTTCTAATGTCGTTGTTGGCGTGCCGTTGCCGCAGCTCTGTGCAGCGCTTTGTGATCCTCTGGTGAAAAGCGCTATAAAAATACAATTATTGTTATTATTGATATTGTTAGTTGGCAGAGACGGGGCCAATAAGAAACTTACACCATTGTGTCAACTGATACGCCTGGAGATGGAACTGGCCACATCTGGATTGGAAGTCCTGTGTGCTAATCATTACTTGGCAACAGCATTTCCCTGTCTGCAGACCGGTGGTGGCAAATGGAGGTGTCTTGGTTACTTCTTGCAAATGTTGCTTAATTTTCGTAACTCCAGTCTGCAGCACCTCCTTACTCGACTCGTGCACCTATATAACCTTAACAGGTGCTGTCTGACAATCATCTCTGCAACCTTAACATGGACATTGCTGTCTCCTGCTGTGTGTGCGCAGGCGTGCTAGCATTGTGGGTATGCATCACCCACGCCATGTACCTGCAGGACTACTGGCGCAGCTGGCTGCGAGGCCTTCGCTACTTCATGGCAGGCGGAGTGCTGGCATCGCTGATCGCGCTGACGGGCAGTATCGCAATGCTCGCAATTGCCCGCCACAAACAGCAGAGTAAGGCCACACCGGTCTGTCCACCCTGCGGTGGCCACAGTGCACTCCCCACTCCGCGCCGCTCACCCCGCCCCGTCGACGCTGCGTCGTCTGCGCCGCACACTCTCCACACTGCGCCGCACACTCTCCACACTGCGCCGCACACTCTCCACACTGCGCCGCACACTCTCCACACTGCGCCGCACACTCTCCACACTGCGCTCCTCACCCCTTACCATCTCCTTTTCCCCGTGCACACCGCGTACTTCCCACGCTGCATTGTTCACACCGCGCCGTCCAAACCGCATCATCCACACCGTACCGTCCTCACCGCACCATCCACATCGCACCATCCACACCGCACCATCCACACCGCACCGCCCTCACCGCACCGTCCCCACTGCACCATCCACACCGCACCGCCCTCACCGCACCGTCCCCACTGCACCGTCCTCACCGCACCGTCCACACCGCACCGTCCACACCGCGCTATCCACACTGCGCTCCTCGCAATGCACCATCCTCAGCACGTTAGCCGCATTGCCTCCAGCCACAACATTTATTTTCAATAACAGAGAGGGCCGGATAAAACCCACCTTGCCTGTCAGAAAAGAACGCACGAACCTCCGCACAGATAGATCACCAGCTTCATAGTGCATTGTCATGCCCACGACACTACCACTTCCACTGTCAAACACAAAGATGAGGGTTCCCCACATAACTTTCAACAGATAGTTAAGCAAGTAGTCCTAGTATTTTAGGCTGCGTTTACCTGGCGCAGGACAAGGGCCAATTCAGATATCTTTCACTCCTGATGGTTAGTCTTGGTTGGCAGTATATTTCAGGTCACCTGGCTCATAGCACAATGTGCTAACCATTATGTTTACATTATTTTGCTTTCATTTGCACATCGCGGGTCAGTAACACAAAATTGTAAACATATAGATTAATATAAAAGTCTACTCCAATTACCACTGTTTGCAGTAGCTCACCGATAGGGTGTGTGATATTTGTGGTAACAGCTCATTAGGCGTGAAACCCAAGCTGCAGCACATTGCCTATTCATAGCCCATCGGCAGTGTCAGGCATTCCGATTCAAAAAGGAAAGTATTATTTATTTTCTCACTTTGTGAAGGGGATCTGGGGGAGTTACTGACTTTTTTTATAATGTCTCTTGATAATTTTCTCTATTTCAACCATATTTCATTTGTTACATTGACGTCATGTGGCCTTGGAACAAACACATTTTCATTCGAACCTTTTTGTAGAAAGCATAAGTAATTTCCCAGCGTCTAGACTGTATCCAATCAGAGATCTGCTTGTGAAGTCTATTCATTTACCTCTTATCCACACAGTCCCATGCCGTGTCATATGCACTGCTCTGTAAGAGTTATCCGACACAAGGAATAGCTCATATTTTTCATTGCGATGTGTGACGATCTGCCACACGCGCTCGGGAGATTTTACAGGGCTCAAATTTAGTGGCATATTATATTCTCTTCTCCAATTTGAGCTGCTAAGCGCACAGTTCATGAGGTAGCATGTGGAGCAAACCGTCAGACATGCTGAAGAACACAAGTTATAAACCCGAAGGTACATTGAATAGCTATTTGTGCAACTTCATTTCCGCAACTGTATTTCCGTGATGATCCTTTCAACGTAGGCTTGAGAAGAGTAACACTGATTACAGCATAGTTTCTAGACACACTGTAAAGTGAAGGAGAGAGGAGGAAGACTTGACACAGCAATCCCAAAAGACCAGCTCTTGAGAGCAATTTTCATACAGGAATCCTGTATCGCAGTGCATCGCCAATCATTTTGCGGAGGGAAATGTGGCTCCACTATTGCGAGTATAATGCTTGTTTTAAAAAATAAATCTTCGTGTCTTCCCACAGCGATGGATGACCCACAGAGCCTGTACTGGAGCGCGCTGGCAGGCGCGCTGGCGCTGCTGTGGGCACTGCTGCTCGCAGCCTTCTCATTTTGCTACCGCCGTGAATTCGCCGAGTTTAGCCTCCTTATGGACTTCTGAGATGCGAGGTCTCGGCCCCCCCATCATCGCCTGTACCACCTCCCCACCCATCCCCTATCCACCTCAGAAAATACAACCTTGCGGTCAAAGCACCGAGATGGCACTGCTGAGGTGCTTGGTTCAAATTCAGGTGTTGGTTGCCTGTGATTTAGCTGGGTTTGCAAGTTTAGACAATTTATAGTGTCAACCTTGTCAGCAATGACTGTAAAAACGAAGTAAACAAAAGTAAATGCTTAATAATTTGGCTGTGCTCTGAATTTGGTAAAATTTCTGCTCTTGAGACTATAAGCATCAGTGTAATCATGAATGCGACGAACGTTATTCTCATATGTAGAGTGGGTGAAAGAGCATTGCCCTTTAATTTGTGGACCCAAGGTCACTTAAAGGGATCTCAAATATGGTTCTGTGGTATCTGCTTCTGTGAACCGTTCTGTAACACAGCAGGATGCACTGCTGAGAAATCCTAATGGATTCATCAGTTCATGACACAGTGCTGATTGCACGACAGGCTTAAATGAAAAAGGGAAAAACATAACCTCAAGGCTACCATTTCTACCTGACATCGCAGCGAGATGCCAGGATCAGTTACATGTGTGGGCGGTGAGTGCTGCTTGCCACCCAGTGGAGGTCGAGTGTTTATGCAGTCGAAGGCTTGGCAAACAAAGGTTTGCGGCAGAAGCGCTTGTACTTTTAAATATTAAGGCGTGTGCACCGGTTTTATGTGCATACGTATTTACATGGATACGGGTCGGTTTGTAGTGGAAAAGTGCTGTCTGTTTAAGGAACCCATTTACAATATAAAAAAACGTAACACAGCGAAATAGTGATATTTTGGTACGCAGAAAGTAGATGTTTCTCCCTCACCCTTAACCCTCAACACTGTATCATATAGAAATTCAAGTAAATATGGCTGGCATATCATCTTTACAAATGGCACAAAGAAAAAAACCATTCTCCCGTTAATGACATTTATTTTATCATAATCGATTTCATCATTATGAAAAAGGGACCTTTTAATTATCTGTACTTTGTGACCGCTAATTAATTAGTGGCAAACGCGGGTGCGCTCGTCGCACAATTGATAATTATTTATTTGCTGTTATTGTAACCTATGTTGCTGAGACCTTCGTTACTGCTATGCAATGTTAATTTTTAAAAATGAAAAAAAGGGCTTTGCGTTGTGAGCCCCGACGGGCGGAACATAACGGGATGGGCTCTGCAATATGGATCTGTGATTGAAGGTGGCGGCAGATACGGTCAGGGCTCCAGGCCACCACTTTAAGCCCAGAGGCACTGTAGACGGACAATGGCCAAGATTTGTGCCATCGAGGCTGAAGACAATGATTGTCAGTGGTGATGTCAAAGCTGTACCATCATCTGGAAGTATACCGCTTTGGACAATTACATGTGCATCCCGTTATTTGTTCCACTGCTGGATGAGGTTATTCCAGCACCACTTAGGTGAGGGTTATTGACCCTAAATTCACCACGAGTTGGTGAATGTGAGGATACAAAACCATAGCTTTCTCTACACTGATATCTATTGGCCACGATCCATCATACACCTGCCTTTTGTCCTTAGAGGCAGCTCATCCAAGCACTGTCCAGGCTCATACAAGCTTTGCTGTTAACTTTGAGGCGCATTATACCAGCGCACTGTCATTAAAACTGGACAGCACTTAATTCTTATATATATAATTGGTATGTTACATATCTGTACCAATATAACCGATCAAACATAGAATGTTTTGTATATAGCTTTCTGTATGGTATACGTATAGCAGGGTGGCAGGAGTGATTTGAGAAAGAGATTGATTCAAGATGGGAAGGGTTTCAAAAAGATGGAATTTTTAGATACGTCTGTGTTAACGATTCTAGTTTTGAGGCTATTATTTGAAAACCGTTGGTAAAGTAAGAGCCGCTCTCAAAACATGGTGACCCGCCCCTCCTGTCAATATTTGTGTTACTTCTTAGGTTATCACGTTTGCGATGTATATTGCTCTTCCCTGTGTTTTGGTTTGTACAGAATATTGTCCGACATATGTGCTGTGAGCTTCATCATTTCCTTCTGCTGTTCCTGAAGAAGCTCTCAGCAGGTGGCCGCATTAGTGTAGAAGCTCCCGGTACCGAAATATCTTACATTTTGCCGAATAAGACCAGTGTTACAAACTCCCCGGGTTTAGCTGGAGGTATCTGCGACATATTTGGCTCGTTATGTAGGGAGAGAAGGCCCGAGGTGAGACGCCTCGTAGGGGGGAACTGAGGCCCGATTGCGAAGAGAGGTATGATGCTTCGCTGCCACATACACATCGAGAGGCGGTTTTACGATTGAATCACAAAATCAACTTAACACCATTGATATGTTAACAACCTATAAAAGTCACTTGTCGAGTCTGCGGAATTCGATATGTCCTGTACTGTGCTGTATAGCTTATATTACGTTTGAGACCTTTCCAATATGTGGCGAAATAACAAAGTTTCTAGTCTAAATCCTTAGGGTTCCATATATTATTAATGTGGCAGCGAGATTCTTGGGTTCTTCAAGGTGACAGAACAGCGTGTGCTTGCGGGTGTACGAGTGTGTAACTGTGACTTCACACGCACACCGTCACAGTTAGCAGCCTCTTGCAAACTCTGCACGGTTGTTGCTGAGAAGGCTGGGTCGGTCCGAGATATGCAAATTATATGCCTTGTTACATTGAGGCTGGTGAACCGAGAGACTACCAGCGAGAAATACGACGAAACGAATTGAGTATTGACCAGAATTGTGATCCTGAATTGGGGGAAAGTCATCGAGTCATTGGGGTGGGGGAGAGTGAATTGTTACATCCTCGTGAGCGACACCGGTTCAACTCCACATTATGAACAACGCCGTTGTCAGTTATCTGAATTTGATTTGTGCTTACTTTTTATATCAGGTCAAATTTGTCAAGAATTTAAGTTGAAATCAAATTAAATCATGAATATTAACGGTCAAACGTTGATGTTAATTCCATCTTTGTATGATTGTATCCAGTGAAAAGTAATGGATACTGCAGAAAGTATAAAAAAATCAAATTCTCGAATCAATTAATTCGCGAGAGAGCTGAATTGTTAGATCACCTCGTGGTCAACATGGAAACCTCGTGAACCTCTCCTTGAAGGTATCTTACGTGGTGATGATGATGGTGATATAATTCAGGACTATGTCCAAGGTGCTAAGGAGCTCACAGAGGACAAAAATGTGCAATTTACTAAAAATGTGTGACATTGTGGAGTAAAACAATTCAGCTGCTCGGGTTCGTGATGGCGTATATGCTAAATGTGCACACCTCTCGTGTAATTGGTTATTTTGCGCTTTACTCGTTTCGTGCTGAACGTGTTTTTTATAGTCTCGTGGTTTTTTTTATTTCATGTAGTGTTGACACGTGTCATCGGACCATGTGCGTTATAACTGAGGGCTGACAAGCGCGTTTTGGCAAATGCATGGGGCATCATCGGGCCACCTGTGGATCTGTGCGTGTTGTTGGAAATGCCTTTTGTATCGTTACATTTTATTTATGGAGTGACCAACATTCTAATTAAAGCTTGCAATAAGAACATGTTGGCATATGATGTTGCTTCTTAATTCAGACAGTTGCACTTCTGTCTACCGTTAACAACGTCTTTGGCTAATCAAACGAGTAATATTGATTTGGGCTACGTGTTCAACATTTCTTTTGACACGCTTTGGCCACACTACTGTGGACATTTTTGGCATTGTGGCGAAAGGTAAAATGTATGCCCACAGTTGAGTGGCTACACCTCAAGACAATACTTGGCTTACTTGTGGCTGTGAGCACGTATCTACTGTAGAGTTACACGTTACTTATGTCTGATTACTTCCTTGTAATATCGAAGTACGTGACCCTGTTTTAGGTTCCTTCCATACTTACCCTGGTAGTTTCCATCATGATACGATCATCATTTATTAAAGATGTCAAACAGTGCCTTCCTTTGTCTCTCTCATGGCCTTTCCCCCAGCCTCCCAAGGGATTCTTTACACCTCCGCTTAGGACAATGTTCCTCATCCACCACACCGGATGCGTTCGTTCCTATTCGACAGCTCATCAACTGAACCCATTCTAGCACTACCTCTTGTACAAGGAACTAACGCTGTAGAACTAACATCTCAAAACATTAGACAACGATCGCCCTTTTGCTTAGTTTGTATCACCATTAACAACACACTTCCAAATCAGGGGTCAGTTACGAAAGTAATATTGACTGATTTTACAGTAACATTGTGACTGCGATTCATTGTGAATTACAATTGGTATTTACCCTGGCTCAGTTCAGTTTTTTTCAGTACGAAACTCCATAAAACGCTAAATGGCTTCAAAAGAAACGAAATGGCGCTCGCATCTGGACTGGATGACGCATGTTGGCATGACGTGCATCAGCACCGTGAGCCACAACTTCCGAGCTTCTAACATTGAGACAAGTGATTTGACGGTTTGAAAGCCAGCGTGTGGTGGGCTGAAGTTTTGCTATTGCCACATATTCTGAGATGTTTGATCATCGTTAAAAGGTTGGCCAAACACCATGAGTGGAGATCTCCTTCAAGTGACGGTACTGGAGTAATAACATTGAGGCCTCATGGGAAGAGGGACCTAGGTTAGATTCCCCACTTGGGCACCTCTATGGAGTTTGCATGTACTCCCCCTGGTGTGTCGAGTGTGGAGATGCGTGAGAGAGAATGTGAGATAACTGGTGAGTTTCAGAGTGCTTGTGGGTATGTTAGCCTGTTTTACAGAGTGTGGGTAAGGTTCACAGCGTATGGAATGTAGGGTTGAGGGAGACTGATGTTGGATCTTCGTCCCCTCGTTTCTTCCCATAAAAAGAAAAACTCCACAGAATGTAGTCGTGGTCTGAGCCAAAAAATCCCAATGCTGAATATGTCCCTGCATTCCATTCTGGATGACACGCAGCAACATCCACGGTATCCTGCTACTGCGACAACCTGACAAACGCTCGTGAATTAAAAGCTCTCGAGAATCCTTAAACGCCTGGCAGTGCCAACGTTTTGCGCTGAGTGTTGGGTCTCCTCCTCCAATGACCACGAGGGGGCGCTCGCCGCATACGGATGGGGGGGGGAGAGCTGTTGTGAGGGGCGAGTTTGCAAGAGGCCTCCTTTAATCAGAAGACCGAATGTGAAACATTCCGTGAGCGTGAAAACGGCCGGGCGGATCGTCTTTAAATGTTGGTTATTTTATTGAAAATTTAAACCGCTTGCTATCTTACAACATAAAGTAAAAAAAAACCCGCTGCCTTGCCCATTGCTTTATAGCTGAGTGGGGAGTTTGCGGGGTTAGAAATCATGGGGTCGCCGGTTCAAATCAAACTTATTTCCTTCTTCAAAGATTTTTTTTTTTTTGCAAATGTAAGTCCGCAACAACAGGCATTGAAATGAAAGGGTAACGGTTGTATTTTACATCATGAAATTAGTTTTATGTCATCCGTATGTAAAAACACAATGTTTTAATAACCAGCGAAGAGCAAGGATCTTCGCTAAGACCACGTGGCGTAGCGGGTGGTTTTACGGTTTCGAACAAGGAGACTCGGGTTCGAATCCCCTACTTTTTGGCATTATTTTATAACAGCGCGATGACGTCATGTCACCCGTATGTCGACCGGATGACGTTTGCGGTGACATGACGTCACGGCGCGTGTTTATATGGCCACGTGTGCGCGAGTGGCAGCTTCATGGTGCGCAGAGCGGCGCTGTGTTAGTGTGAGGACTCGGTGGCTCCGAGCGATGCGAGGCGAGCCCGCAGTCTGAAGGTGACGAGTTCGAGTCCCCACTTGTGACCGAATATAAAGCTGGACGTGTGGCGGCGGACACGGAACGAGGGCGCAATGCGCACACAGATCCTGCGAGTGGAGCGATAACAGAGCAAACATTCCCGGTTACCCCGTGGTGCAAGGGGCGAAAAGCAATGGACGCTGCGCTAACCTCCTGATAACCGACGAGTGGTTCGAGCGAAACACGGACGAGGATGCAAATTGGCCTGGTGGAGACGGGACAAGGGACCAGAATGGCTCCGAGACGGACACAGGGGGAAGGAGACCCTGGCAGACAGAT
>JAZEWT010000023.1:2499005-2511836 GCA_036362905.1 Mordacia mordax
CACCAGCAGGAGCAGCGGGGGCGACACTACATTCAGTCAAGAGGGCAACTTAGGCAACAGCAACTGCAAAAAAATCACCTGGATATTAATCAGCAGCAAAATCACCAACCACTGAACAAATCGCTGGGCAGGGAGGAGGGGGTGAGCCATTGCAAACCTGCTCCTGTCTCGTTCCACGTCTGGGACTTGCTGGGCTGACTCGAGACGTGTCGTTGCACGTGCAGTGCAGGCTGGATGAGGACAAGAAGTTTGTGTTGGCTGAGCACAGAGAGAAGATTAACAGGTGAGTTATTCGCTGCTCAAAAGCAATTTGAAAAACCGAGTTCTTTGTCCGATCCAACTCACGTTACGGGAAAATTCTTTTCTTAAATCGGGATTTAAGTTCGTGCAATATTCTACATCCCTCTTGTTCATTCAGCTCTGACTTTATAGTTGTTTCGTTGCAGTATTTCATTAGTTATGTCATGTTGGTGACCTGGTCTCTTGAATTTTTACTTTTGGTTTACAAGAATAAACTCAGGTGGTGGGATGATGCGACAGCGTGCGGTGGAGTCATTGCGAGTTGCTTCCGTGTCCCTGTGAACGTTGCGAGACACAGCAAATGCCTAACGGTCCGTCACAGTTTCACATGCGCGCACGCAGGTCGTTAGCCAGTCCACTGCTGCACAGGGGCCTCCGCACCCCGTGTGGGTCGAGCGGGTTAGTTGACCAGACTGCACGCTGGTGTGTGCGGGTTGGTGAACGCAGTATGATTGTCAGTGTTGCAGTGCTGTCGGCTTACATGGCTTGATGCATGGGAATTGCTCTCAAAACATCTCTTTCGGGATATCCGTGTCGAGGGTTTCTCCTTCACGATGTGTTGTCTCACACACTGGAGGCATTCCCCTGATGACATTGTCTCCAATGTGGGAGGCAAAACATTGTGAAGGAGAGAGGAGGAACGCTCAACACAGCTATGCTGAAAGAGCAGCTCTTCCTAAGCGTTGTGCTTGGTGTGTGCGCGCATATCTTGGGCCGTCAGTCTGGTACTGAACTGTCTCCTCCTGACTGCTGACGCGGACCAGGCTATTTTTGGCGGAGAGCATGGAGGAAATAATCGCAAACCTGGAACGCGACGGCGGGGAGTGGGCCACCCAGCAGCTCCAGGTTCGCCTGTTACTCTCCCACTGGCTATGTCACACGCCTTGATCTGTCTGCGACTCTCCTCTGCACAACCGGTATTTACATAACTGCTGTGGGCTTGTGTGTTAATACATATTATTGTAATTATGTTTTTTATTTAGGAAACCTTCGTTGTATTGTGAGACTCTGAAGAACAGCTTTGTGGCATTGTTTGGCCAGTTATTTGTGTGTGTGTTAAGAGTAAATCTGAGTAAAAGGCAAAGGTATAACCCCACACTTTCTTGCTCGTGCTACTGCTTGTAAAAGTGCCTTCACTTCCGAGATAAAACTCTGCAAGGAGTCCCACGATAAGGTGTTTTGGCCGACTCGCCCACACTGGACAAACGTGCGGGAGGTGCCCTCACATTAATCCACCACACATAACCTGTCGATCAAGTGTCGTTTACCCATTCACACCAGCATTGTAAATGTATAACACTGTGTACGTGGAGGGGGCGATTCATTGTGAGCTCGGTGTTGTGCGCGCGCGCGCGCGCGCGCGCACGTCTCGTCTGCCACACTGCCCACCTCTTCTCTCCCGCCCGTGCGCAGACGCTGAAGCAGATGTCTCCGACCTCCATGAAGCTCGCGTTGCGGCAGCTGGACATGGGAGGGCGCCTCAGCCTGGCCGAGGTGCTCAAGATGGAGTACCGCGTAACGCAGGGCTGCATGGTGGGGCTCGCACACGTGTACACAAACGTACACATACATGCACGCACACATACATACACGTGCACAAACCTCCCTCGTATATACTTTTAAAGTATTATTCACCATCGTCGATCCTCATCGATTCGAGGATGAGGGATGAGACTAAGCCTCAGTCGGTAGCGCTGCCGCCTCACAGCAAGAAGGTCCTGGATTCGATACCCAACTCGGGTAACTTTCTTGTGGCATTTGCATGTCCTCCCTGTGTCCGCGTGTTTCACTAGGTCCTCTGCTTTCATCCCATAGCCCAAAAACATGCTGCTGCCTAGGTTAATGGTCCTGACTAAACTTGCCCCGGACAATTGTTAAAAATGGCTGCACAACTCAACAATTCCTTCCAGCTGACGTAAAATCTGACCCAACATTCTCCGTGAACATCTACGCGCTGAGCTCACCATGACCACAACCATGGGGACATTTCTTGCGAGCATTACTTGACCATAATCAATCTCACTGTGCCAGGTTCACATTGCAGCTTCACCCTTCAGTGCTTGCACCAGCAGTCTTTTAGGGGAAGTTGTTCATCATTTACATTTCCTCTCATGTAAGCGACTCCATGAACAAATTTAGGATCTCGTGTAGACAAACAGCCACGACCACCCTCCTGCCCAGCACCTATAAACACTAACGTTCGATTGATTGCAGACCCGAGTAGTTTTACTACATTATGGGATTATGTTTGTTTTTGCAGAGAGGGCACGACTTCTACGAAGGCGTCCGTGCGGGTGAGTGCTCGAGACTATATCTGGTTTATAAGCAGCACCAACTTTGTCACAAGCTCAAGTCGTGACGCCCATTTTGTTTTGAGTACGTCGTGAATTCCGCCAACACCGGCGGTGGTGACGTGCGTTTGTGTTTCAGTGCTGATCGACAAAGACCAGAAGCCGCTGTGGAAGCCCAGCCGCCTGGAGGATGTCTCCGATGAGGACCTCGACTCGTACTTCCAGTCACATGGGCTCAGCGACCTTCAGCTCTGAACACAGCGTCACCCCGGTCTCCGTGAATGCGTTTTGCGCTGCTCATTTGACGGGAATTGCTCTTAATAGCCATGGCGAGCGTTTCTCCTCTCTCAAGCTGAGAGTTTGAAGATGTCTCCTAACGTGAGAGGTGAAATGTCACAAGGGGGGGTGGGGGGGAGGGGGAGAGATGAGGCGAAACCCATACTACAGCTATCCTGAAAGAGGAGCTGTGAGTACCTCCATCATCACAATAAATACTGGTCAACACTTGACATTTATTCGCTCTCAGAATCATTATTTTCGCAGTTGAAGCTGGTAAAAATATTCACAAGGGGAACCAATATTTCCAAACATTGGCTCCCCTTTTGAATATTTGTACAACATTTGGTGCGTGGTGATGCTTACTATGCACTTGACACTTGGTTTTGCCAAAATAAGGTGACACTGTTCATGATAATTGTATCGTCCGCCTCGTTTAATACGACATTTTGATTACTTTTTGTAAATTTCTTAAATTTTTACTGATATTTTTGAAACGGAAAGCTCAGAATTCACGGACGTAAATGAATAGCTGAGATACATACATTAGACATCTGCAAGATTCTGGAGTAATTGACAGCGTGGCAATTATGATGTCAATTTTTACAGTTTAATTATTCCTCTACTACGAGTGATGATGTGCACTGTTACACGTACTGTTTGGTAATACCGCGATTTAATGGACTAATACTGTGAAAAAGGTGTCCAAGTAGTTAAATCTGGCTAATTTAAAGACGTTCTTGTATACAAAATAATAACCATAGCTTATAACTTCCTATATATTGTCATTAAATAGTATCTAATAGCAGAAATAAAAATACAAATGAATGTTCCAATGCAGATTGCTGTCTCGGAAGTAGTGGATAGCGTCTGTTGCAGACCAGTTCGATCGCGGTTTTACTGTATTAAGATTGGCAGTGCTTGAGTGAACTGCAAGTCGAATGTCTTGCATGAACCGTTTGTTTTGTACGTGAATTCGCGTTGCAAACAGGAGAACGATTTCACGATACTCGTCGTCATGGTGCAACCGTACGGCAGAGCGCGGCCGCTGCGACGAGCTTGGGTTCTGGCGCTGCTGTCGCGTTACCCGTTGTGACCCCCCGACGGGTGGCGGTGGTTTGGGTGGCGGCTGTGTAAAGCGAGGAAATCAAGTCGCGCGCGCGCGCCCTCAAGTTGTATCTGGCTACACAGCGCCGTCTTAACGCACGGACACGCTGGGCGGTTACCCTGGGGCTCCACGAGCATAGGGGGACTCCATGCTAATCTACGTATGTTGTGACTTGCTGTCAAATAAATAAAAAAATACTCCTGCGCACTGCTCTGCCCAGGGGCCTATAATGCTCTTAAGACGACCCTGGGTGTGCAGTATAAATTTATCATTTTTTAAATGCACACATTAGGCAAAAATTACGCCAAGTATATTCAAAACGACAGCGGTTATTAACATGCCATTTTTTGGTCAATGTTATAGATTTCTTGATGATATTCTCTTAACACATTTCGCAGGTGTAAAATATAGGCGCAGTTTTTTTTGGGAAAGTCGAGAAATAATGTCAACCGACAGTGGTTTGCCATTTGTCAAGAAATGTATAGCTATTTCTCGTGATTTCAATCTCAAAATAAGTATATTTAGAAGTTGCGCAGTGATTATTTGCAGTTTAAAAATATATATATTTATATAAATGCACGCCTATTCACGCCACAGGTTGCCTGCAGTCCAGAGCTCGGCCCCATGCGCGAATCCTCGCTTCACCCAAAACGTCAATCACCAGCGTTATGATGACACTGCTGGGGAACGTGCCCCGTTATCGCGGAGCTATGCAGGCGAACACGGCACACGAGAGGGTGGCCATCAGCCCGCTCGGACACAACAGTCTGCTTCGTGGCGATGCTTCACACACCACACCAACAACTGAGGAGGCTCAGTCGGCCTGCGGGTGGCAGCACCGCTTTACAAAGTCCGTCACTGGTGCTGCTGACCGTACCGCAGAGCGCTCTCACCGCTGCATCACCGCCAGCAGCAACGGCATCACACGAACAGCAGAGGGCGCAATTGTAGTTTGTGAGCGGCACAGGTTACTAGGCGAGTCATCCTTGACACTGACGCCAGTTCGTCGCAGGGCAATTTACTCAGCAGGCAAATAAACCTAGGCAGCAGCGTGTCTTTGGATGGTGGGAGGAAACCGGAGTACCCGGCGACAACTCGTAAACTCCACACAGAAAGGCATCCGAGCAGAGGGACACGAACGCGGGTCCTTCTTGCTGTGAGGCAGCAACGCTACTCACTGTCACCGTGCCGCCCCATCCCGGACTCTGCTTTCAATCATTAAGTGCCTTCATGATGGTGGACAGGCTCGAGAAAAGCTGCGTGGCTGAGAGTCCGAGCCATTCTCTGTACCGATGTAGGTTTTTACGGCTCGATGCGTGATGATTGCTTTGAAAAGCTGCTCTCGGGAAAGCAGCGTCGATCGCTCCCTCTCTCCACCTCGCTACGTAGTACCTACATATAAAGAGTCACACACGATACACGCACACTGCGCTTGAGGATGCCTCCAACGTGAGGCGAAAGTCGCGAGGTGGAGAGAGGGAGCGATCGACGCGGCTGTCCCGAGAGAGCAGCCTTTCGAAGCAAGCATCAGAGCCATTCTCTGTCCACCTTGGGGTGTTGCAGTATTATCCTCTGGCTCCTAGATTATGCAACATCTTCGACCACGTGGTGGGAGAAGTTTTCTGTGGCTCTACCAGTGGAATCCCCTTCTGGTACAGGTACGAGAGGTTAATTGATGCCCGGGTACGGTTAAGGGATGGCTCCCTGTTGGGCAGCCATGATGTATATGTCTGCTGATAATCTGGTGATTGTTGCTCACCGAGGAGTTGGAGAATCTGCCTTGCCCTCGTCGCTCTATGGTTTCCTCACAACTCTATAATGATGTAAGTCGGCCTGGAAAAGGGCGTCCGATAAATAAGAATAATAACCTGGAACGCGCCACGAAGAGATGGGTCCTTGCCACCAGCCCCACCAAATCAAGCACCTCCCTGCATATGTTGTGTTACCAAGCACTCTACCACCTCAGCTTTCCATGAGTGATGGGACAGTTGTGGCGGGATTTTAGACGTTTCCGTACCTGGGTAATAATAATAATTGCACTTCTAGAGCGCTTTTCACCCGGGGGTCACAAAGCGCTGCACAGAGCTGTGGAGAGGATGGCATGTCAGAAACAACAAGAACATATGAAGGGCAACTCCACAACAATAAATCTTATGATCGGCCGGTTCCAGTTTGGCAGCAGGGGTCTCACTCTGAATAAGTCGAGCGGTGTTATCCTTTCATCAGCTGCGTAAGCTTGTGTGGAAACTGCCTGGCCTGTCGCTTAAGACGAAACTCTTGTAGGCATCAGCAATGTTCTCTCTTTGATGTGGTTGTGCAACGCAGGCCCCTCTGAGAGAACGTCTATGCTGACTTGAAACGTTCCGGCTGGTCTTCCTACGATGCGTCCTGGGTTTATCCAGACTGGATTCTCTTCACAGCTCGGATTTGTAACAATGTTGCCGATTTAAAATCGCTCTAGAAATGCAATTATTATTATTATGTGAGTAGCTCAAAGCTCCTTAAAAGATCAGGACACCTTCCAATCAGTGAGTTCCTCCATCAGGCAAGGTTGCGCTGGCTGAAAAGTTGATGGAGCTCGAATGCCCAGCCATCGATTGCTCAAGCAACTTCTGTTTGATCAGATAGAGGGGGCCAAACAGGCGAAGTGTAGACTGATGTGGTGCTGGTGCAGATGGAGGAGATGGAGATGATTGAACTTGCCGGTGACTAACAGTGTGAAGGAGGATGCGTTAAGGACGCTGAGAAGATCGATGCCGTCGCTCTCCAACAACAGAGGGCGGAGGAGCGACGCTCACAACAACGAAGAGAGCACCGCGAGCGGATAAAACTCTGCGAGCTGCACAGTAGGGGCAACACAGGTGGTCTCTCGGCCAGAAATGTTATCAGTCAGCCCACTGTATCTGGGTCCTCCCGTTAGCGGGCCTTCAACACTTCGCGTGGCCTCAATGTGCACCAGGCCTGGCACAGGCGCCGTGGGGACGTCACCACCACTTAGCGAACTGCGATTGTTGTTCGTTGGCGGATGAGGTTGTGGGGAGCGGTCGTGCGGCGCTTGCCGCGCTGAACGTCGAACCCGACTACCCGAGTTCGAGTCCCGCTCATGGCCAACAGTGACGAGTTTCTGAACCGGGCTGGGCCTCCCCTAGGTCGTCTTAGCCTCAAAGGGGCACCCAGTGCGTTGTGTGAAATATCGCTGCTATGGAGACGACGGCGGCCAGGTGTGGTGCTGGACCACTAGTGCCACCACCCGTCATCGGGTGCCGTCCCATCTCTTGCAGCTGCTGCTCGCCAACAGCACTTGACCCAACAGTCTG
The DNA here is from genome assembly GCA_036362905.1 of Mordacia mordax. Taxonomy (NCBI): domain Eukaryota; kingdom Metazoa; phylum Chordata; class Hyperoartia; order Petromyzontiformes; family Petromyzontidae; genus Mordacia; species Mordacia mordax. The sequence goes on from JAZEWT010000023.1 coordinate 2,506,298, forward strand.
TTAAGGCTACACGGGGGCACTTTGCCTTTCGTGGGTGAGGTGGAAAGAACGAGGCGCGGCGAGGAGCGATGCTGCCACTTTAACGATGATGATCATCACCCTTTTCATTGCCATCATTTTCTCAATTTTCCTCGAAAGCTAAGCCAGCTTTGGGCCTGGACAGCCGTTGTGCCCATGAGAGACGCGCAATAGGCGCTGTGGCCAGTAGAGGGCAGTGCGGCAACATCTAATGTTCCGCCCTCTCCCCCCCCCCCATCCGCCTTCTCCAACCCGCATTGACCGGCGTGGTGAAGTATGATCAGATAACCCTCACGGCCCCAAAGCCGTGGGGAGGCCATCATCCAGCAGTGAATTGACAAACCAGTGTGTGTAGCGCAATGTGTGTACACAATGTGTATGTGTGTACACAATGTGTATGTGTAATGTGTACACAATGTACACACGTGGAATTGCGGTGGTAGGTACAGGTGTACGCTACATCCCCCATCTAGCCTCTAACAGACACACGCAACACACACACACACGCCGAACCAGGTGGACTCATCATCATAATCAGATTTACACCGGTGGATAAAAACAATTCAAATGCAACCGCGGTGACTCCTGTTCCGTAAGTCAACTTGGCTAAAACCAACATCGAATCATGCAATGGCAGCTGCTGCTGCGACGCTGCGCATCATCATCATCAGTATCAGCAAAGAGACAAGGGCAGTAGCAGTCAGTCGCTACCCGTTAATGTGTCCACCACTACCCTTTAATAGGTGCTCGCCAACTGTAATAAAGTCGAGACTGCACACACTCAGACCACACGAGGACACGTGCCTCCATACACTGCGAAGCGCGGAAACCGTGAGCACGCCCCGGATCTCGGCAGAGCTAAGCCGGGTTGCGCCTGGTTAAAGAGAAGTTCGCTCACTGACCGGCACGGAGTACAGCGAGAGGTGACCACGAGGACCACGAGCGCCGCACGGCGTGAGGAGGAGGAGGAGGATGGAGGAGGAGGAGGAGGAAGAGGGTTGGAGGGGGAGGTGGTCACGCCTCGGTCATTGAGCGCCGAGCGAGGAGCCAATTGGGGGGCAGCGATGCGCGTGTGTGCACACGTGTCTGTATGTCCTGTGTGTATGTTTGCATATATAGAGGTGTGTGAGTGGGTGCGTGCATGCGGGAAGCCAGCGCGATTACCCTGTGCCCCAGAGTGCGAGATGCAAGCTCCGATACCCACGCCTCTGGGACCATGAGACGGACCACCTCTCGACCCGCGTCTCCTGCCCCGCCGATTCTGCTCCGATTTGCGGCCGCCTGCGCCGCGCTCGGCTCCACCGCGGCTTACTTCGGGTAAGGATCCGGATTTGTTCCCGATATCGTTTTCGGAATATTGCTCTCTGCAGTTTTAGAGGCGTGACCGACAAGTGAGAGCTAGAGATGAAAGCAAGGCAAAGAAAGTATTCGTGTCGTACAGCGTAAGCGTCTAAGCGCGTTTCGTGGGCAGCGTGGGGATCCGGCTGTGCGCATGATTCCGTTGGACAGCGGCTGCAGGGATTGATGCAAAGCCAAGGGGGAGAGGGCGGTGGGGAGTGAATTAAGGGGGGGGGGGGTCAGTCCAACAGTCCATACTGAAAGCTCAAATTCCCCCCTCCTCCCCCAAAATGTAGTCAAGTTTAACACGACTACTATATTCTCTCTCGTATGGTCAATGTAACACGATCCGATTCGCGGATAATTGGTCATTTGTTTGGCTGTGTCGGGTGGTGGAGGGACTTAATGACACAGATTCAGGGTTGAAGTAAAGTCTGCTTAACCAAGCGGGAGGGACTCTGGAGAGACCAGGAGACGCACGGGAAGCCTGGCTCACCGACAACGTGACCTAAGAAATGACCATTTTTTACCGCAGTAATGTACTGCAGCAATGAGCGCAAATAGAAATTAGCGCAAAAACGACGGGCGACGATGGAGATATTTTAAACGCGTGCTTGGATCATTAAGTGGCCTAAACCCAACCGTGTTTTGACAAATTTCACAGATGCGTCAACCCGTGCTGTTTCTCCAGCGCTGAGCTCCTGGGGAAGATTTATAATAATTATGAATAGCACAATGTCTCAAGTGCTCTGAGAGCGCGTTAGACTTTGATTCGATCAATGTCAAAGGTAGTCGTTCGAAAAGAGATCGACTCAGAGTCGCGACGACACCGCAAAGAGACGGGGAGCGGCAAGGCAGCCTCGCGGTCGACTAGACACTGCTTCCTACATACCATGATGTTATCGGCCGATTAATTAAAGAGCTATTCATTGCTTTATTCCGCGCCCATCCTCGTGCCCACGTGGCCGATGAACTCGTTCTGATCGTTCCGCGTGTGTTGGACGCCGTTCCCCCCGTGCCCACGTGTGTACTCCGTTTTCCCCCCACACTCGAAGATGCCCCCGGTGTCCTGACACGCTTAATCCTCCACTGAACAACTCTTTTAAAATCCCAACGTCTCCTCCCTGTTTCAATACAACCGGTGTCGTGGCACCTGCGCCACTTCCAAGCGAGTGTTCCTTACACGCCGTTTTTAAACACGGTGACGCTACACAGGCCTGGGACTCGTGTTCACATCAGCGTGATGATGATGATGACCGTCTCCCATGTCAGCTGTCACCGTCGTCACCATCCTCACTCACATCCCACGCGTCACCTGCATCGACCAGTAGCGCAATCGATATCTGGATCTCAACCGCGCGCCTCGAACGCCACCTAGTGGTCAGTGGAGACCAGACCCGAGTAGGCATAATCACAATCATTAATCCATCTGCGGCATTGTCAATGGTATCTGCATTAACATCTGCATCAGTCTTGACATCTATACCAGCGTGCCCATAATCCGTATCACATTCTGTGGGATCTGCATCAATATTCCCATCATCATCACCGCAGTCATTACCAAAGCACTATGAAGACGACCACACTACGGGGTTATTAAGGTTACACCATCATCTCTGTAGTGGCACCTAAATGCGGACTGGCATCATCCACTTGGCACGTGCCCTGCACATCAGCATTGCCTGCAACATCAGCGTCATCCACATCAGCAGTATCCGCATCACCCGCATCATCGATATCATCCACATCAGCAGCAGCATCCGCATCACCCGCATCATCGATATCATTCACATCAGCACCACCGGCTATATCAGCATCATCATCATAATCTGCATCAATTATGAGTGTCTGCTTTACATCGGCTTTAGCGTCACACTCCACAGGAGGGCCATTATCTGTGTGTGCTGGTGATGGTGGGCATGCATGTACAGCTGTGCCTCTGTACGTGTGCCTGCCAGTGACGGTACCAGCGTGGGGGAGCGGTGGCGCAGTGATGAGCGCGCAGCACCGCGAACCCAGACGACCCGAATTCGAATCCCGACCACGGATAACAGCATCATCGGGGGAATATGAGTGGCGTCTGAACCGGTCCTGGACCTACTGACGACGGTTGACTCAGCCTTGAATGAGCACTTGGTGTGCTGTGTAAATATAAGCAGTGGGGAGACAAAGGCGGTCGGCTGTGGTGCTGGCCACACTATTCCCTCGTGTGGCGTTGCAACCTTACTAGGTGCTCGCTAATAGTCCTAGCCCCAGAAGTATGTTTTAGGCGATAGGGGGAGAGGGGGGCTCTGTATTGTATAGTGTTTATTCGGGTGTGAATGTGTAGGTACGTGGTGCCGGTCGGTAACGCTGTGGTGGCTGCTCTCACAACTTCCATAGGGGCCAAGGGCGCTCTGGACGGCTGCGGGGGACTAGTACCCCCCCCCCCCACTACCACCTTCAATATAATTACCACTAAACCACGAAAAGAAAAACTGAACTTTGTGCCGGAGGCTCCGAGGGGACAGGCGCTTATGACGTCTCCCGGTCAAAACCCATTTGGCATAGCCAGGAGACTGAGTTCCCACCCCCGGGGTTCCTCCACAAACAACAAAAAGCCGCTGCTTGTGGCCACGTGAAATGTTTGAACGCTCGTTGCGGAGACGTTGCCACGCTTGTCGGGAGCTGGACCGGCACCGCCTGGACCTCTGTGGGATTTAGGAGGTCCGGTGGACTGGTTCTGGTTCCACTTCCACTCATCAGGAGGGGTGGACAATCTTCGACTCGGGACAGGAAGCTCTCACGCAGCATGGAGTGGCTCTTCTTCTAAATAAAAAAATTGAAGGGGGCGTGGGAACGTGGTGGTGAAGTGTGGAAACCTGAGTTCCAGGTTACTGTGGGCTCGCCTCCCTATAAATGGGAGGCGAGGGATGGTGGTGGTGGTGGTGGCTTGTGCTCCCAGTGAAGATGACCATCAGTAGAGGGATGCAGGCAAGGCCTATGAGTCAGATGCCTTCTATGACCTCCTGTCCCAGGTGTTGGCTAAAATGGCCCCTCGGGATAGAGTCAACCTACTGGGTCACTTTAATGCCCGAGTGGGTCATGATGCAGACACCTGAGCTGGAGTGATTGGAAGGCATGGGCCAGATCAGCTCAACAACAACGGTCAGAGGCTGCTAGACTTCTGTGCAGCCCATGGGCTCGTAATAACCAACTCGCTGTTCCGTCATCGGCGCATCCACACATCTTGGGTGCATGTCGGGTCCAACCTCCGAATTAGTCGGGCGGCATTATCGTTTCATCGGCCACGAAACGCTGTGTGGAAGCTGCCTGGCCCTGTCGCTCCACAAGAAGCTTCGGGCTGCGGTCATGCCCTCTCTTCTCTAAGCTTGCGAAACGTGGACTCCCCTGGCGGAACATCTGCGCCGTCTTGAAGCTTTCCGGCTGGGCTTGCCTACGATCCATCCTGGGTTTAACCAGGTTGGATTGTGTGAGGAACTCACAAATTCTCGAAAGATCTGGACAAATTCCCATTAGTGAGCTCTTCCGGAAGGCGAGGCCTGATAGAGGGGGCCAAACGGGCGCGGCACGGGCTAGAGAAGAGATGGGCTGATGTGGCACAGGAGGACCTGGAGCTGACTGGACTTGCTGAAGACTGGTACCAGCGGTGTCATAATCGACTTCTGTGGAAGAGGATCGCGAAGGACGCTACGGAGCAGTTGGAGGCAGTCGCCCTCCAACAACAACGGAGGGTGGTGGAGCGACGCTCACAACAAGGAGTGGAGCGTCGGACGGCTAAAACACAAGTAGGCACAGGAGGGAGTATAATAATAATAATAATTGCACTTGTAGAGCGCTTTAAACCCAAGGTCACAAAGCGCTGCACAAAGCAGGAATAAATGTGAGCTAAATTAACAGTCCGAGCCCAGGACTTGAAAGCCTTATTAACAAGTGAGTCTTGAGACGAGATGTGAGGATGCATAGGGACTCAGCTGATCGAATCTCCAATGGGTGGTGCATCTGCCAGTCATCTCAGTCAGGAAAGCTATAGCACCTGGGTCTGTCCCGCGATCTTCACGTGGCCTCAAGGTGCACCTGGCCTGGCACAAGCGCCGTGGTGACGTTACCCGCCACTTAGTGACGATTGTAGTTGTCATGTAGGTATATGTGTATGTATGCGTGGGGTGTGCGGAGGTGAGTG
>JAZEWT010000023.1:2536763-2551348 GCA_036362905.1 Mordacia mordax
CTGGTGAGTGATCAATCGAATGATTTTGCTCAGAGCACTCAAAGCTCACCGTCACGCTGCTCTCTACAATCCCTGCTCGTCAACTCAACCCACCATCCCTTACGTGGCAGATAAAAACGAGTAGTACCGCATTGTGATCATTACAACCGCCGAGTCTCAGGCTCTGCTTCAGCGCAGGCCTTGCCCTGCCATGCGAGACCAGTTCCTTGTTCGAAAACTCCCCCTTTAAGAGCCGCTCCTTCGGGATAGCCGTGTCGAGCGCTCTTCCGCTCTCCGTCGCGACGTTTCGCCTCCCACGACGGAGGCGGCGTCGGGTTTTTTTTCGGAGGAACGCTCGCCACGGCTATCGCGCAAGTGCGTCTCTCGGGAGCACTTCTCGTGGAGCGTCTCGCAGCGACGCGCGGTTCCGCGTCCCATTCGCCGCGTGCTCTGCGCGGCCGTGACCATTGTCTCTAATTCCCCCCCCTCTCTTCTCTACCCATCCACGCTGATCCCCAAGCATTTCCGCCCAACCCCCGGGGACCCGCGTCAGCTCAAATACGGCAAGGAGCGATTAAAAAAAAAACACTTAGAACTTTGTATCGATACGTCAGCAGTGGACATAAACCGCGGAATGGGAGTCCCTCGAGCAGTGAGTTTCTATTACAGCTGGACGGAACCGTTGAGCTGTGCAGCTTTTTTCAATAGTTGTCCAACGGGCAGGGCTAAGCAAGTTACAACATCTCAGGGCACCAATGTGCAAATTAGACAGGACAATTAACCTAGGCAGCGGCAGCAGCGGCAGCAGCAGCGGAGTGTATTTGCAAGGGAGCACCGCAGGAGGTTGAGAACCCTTGTTCTCAACCTCTGGCGCCTCAATTCCCACTTGGCCGGCTTGGTTCCTGTCTCCACAAACCATTAATAATAAATATATTTGCCCTACTGGAGCGCTTTTCATGCAAGGGTCACAAAGCGCTGCACAGAGCTGTGGAGAGAACGGCATGTCAACAACATGAGGAGATCAATCAAGGTTTAAAAAAATGGCTATAAATCAGTGAAGGACATAAAACAACAGATACAATCATTGTTAAACAAAAAAAGGTAATAATTGTTCCTGAGCAGGCGCAGGTTAGCAGTGAGCCATCATCCAAGCACAACAACAGTGAGTAGCATCAACAGTCCTAGCCGGAGGACTTCAATTCCTTTCGGAGCGAGTGAGTCTTGAGACGAGATTTGAAGATGATTCCCAGGGACTCAGCTGAGTGAATCTCCAATGGAAGGGAGTTCCAGAGTCTGGGAGCGGCGCAGAGCGAGAAGGCTCGGTCACCCACTGACTGGAGGTGCGATCTGGGCACACGCAGGAAGTTGCCCGTATTGGAGGCTCTAAGTTGTCGTGTTGAGAAGGGCGCTCGCTGCCCATCGATTGAGAACGGCGGTTCGAGGCTGCAGCTGTGTCGGACGATGTTTGAGTGCAGTCCCCTTCGGCTCGATTTCCACCTTGAGCGCCTTCCTGTGTAGAGTCTGTTTTCTCCCCCTGTTCTGCGTGGGTTTCCTCCCAGAACTTAAAAATAAAGCAAACGAATTGACAGATGATCGCACAATGTATAGGACGCAGTGTCTGGCAAATGTTGCCGCCGGCTGGCTGCGTGGTGCCTTCCCCGCCGCCTGCCGTTCCTTCGTGCTTCCAAATCCGTGTCTCATCCATTACGGGGTGCGCAATTTGCATTGTATCAATCATCAAATCAACATGGAGTTTCCTGCCACCAACGAATGGGCGCGCAGCTCTGCACGTGAGTTCGATCAGGGAGACAAGGAGACTCATGCTGGAGACACCGAGTCTTCAACGAGACACCCGCGAGAATGCGGCCCGGTCGCTCAATGTAGTCTGCTCCTATTTACACTGCAAGGAGCCGTTAAGCTATGCTGCCACTCTCTTTAACAGTTGTCCTGCGAGGAGGGATACGAAAGTTACAACATCTCAGGGTACTGGGCACTATTAAGTCGGGACAATTAATCTCGGCAGCAAGTCTTTGTACTGTGGCAGGCAATCAGAGTACCCGACGCAAACCCATGTGGACACGGGCAGAGAGAACGCGTAAGCTCCACACAGACACCCGAATTAAACCCAGGACCTTCTTGCTGTCAGGCAGCAGCGCGATTCGCTGCACCATCGTGGAGCCGCTATAGACAGCGCCATCCCTCCATACAATGCGTCTCTATATATTAATATATCGGCCAATATATTATGAGTATTATTTTAGTGGTGGGAGGAAACCGCAGAAGCGGGAGGAAATCAACACCGAACAGGGGGAGAACACACAAACTCGGCCATACAGAGAGGCGTCCCAGGAAGTCATCGAACTGGGTAAGAGTTTCTTTCAGCGAGGAGACGTGAATGTTCATCCTGCAGTACTCCTTGCAACCCACAACGGCCGCTTCAGGGCACGCTGGTTTCTCCATAGATAAGGATGGCGTTCCCTAAAGCATTCATTACGCTTGTGAATCTGTTTATTGAATGTTTGACCTGCTGCGTAAATTGCCCCAAAAAGTATTCCCTGCAATGTACTCGTGGGGATTCCTCCTCCGCCTTGCGCCCTCTGTCGGCCAGGATAGGCTCTGCACCCCCTCCTCCCACGACTTAGGAGCAGGATTAAGCGGGTATTGATAATGAATGATCTACTCTGTTGTTGACGTGACGTTCTCTCCACAGCTCTGTGCAGCGCTTTGTGAGCCTCGTGTGAAAAGGGCTCTAGAAATGCTATTATTATTATTAATTATCCAAACGCATGGTGGTGTTATCAAGGTAGAGCACGGGATAACTTCGTATATCAAAATGTAGTCCCTAATTACCGGTTTGCGTTATAGCGAAGTTACGAATACAGAATTTCCGTATATCAGGGATGCCAAAACAAACCGGCACCCGTGAGTCACTTCGTTGAAATCCGCTTTTGAGCCGCGCCGTAATTAAACCGGGCTCTCAAGTGTGCCGGGAGGGTCACCAATGACTGCGCGGAAACGCGCGCCCCACAAAACCGCATTTGCCTCCTCACTTAATTTGACAAATTCCTGGGTATGACTCGAATCCTCTCACCTCCACGTGAGCAACACCTGTTCAGAGCTGGGCAGTCAAATGGGCGACACTGACGAGCTCAGCGTGAGAGGCGATTGAATCGGGGTGTTGTCACGGCTCGATTTGTGATGAGAATTGGTCCCAATAGTTGCTCTATCGGGACAGCCGTGGCGAGCGAACGCTTCCCTCATTCGCGATGTTTAACCTCCCACGTTTGGAGGCGTTTACGAGCAATTCTCAACGCAAGCCTCGAAAGTGGAATTGGGCAGTCACCCCAGGCCAAGGTCCTCCCGCTAACGAGTCTTGAGACTCAATGAGGCTTTCCTGGATACATTGAGGGCTTTGTTATTAGTTGGAAATGCATTGAGGGACAGAAAGAGGAACACATGGCTTAGAGAACAAACGGCATCATTCAAACGGCCGGATTACGAAGATTCAGCGCGCTCGGGCAGGAGACAAGGGGTGCTGCCCAATGGTCAGGAACAACAAGACTGACCGACCAAGATTGCGGTGCATGCGAGGGATCGTCCACCGGGGAGATGGAGTGATGAAACCAGCTCTTGTTCAGGTTCATTCATGGCCAGTACTCGTTTATTCCCGTACAGGGTCATGGGGGTAGACACAGGGCGCATGGCAGTGCTACACCCTTAATGGAATGCAAGGCCATCGCAGGACAATTTAATCAGCGGGCCAATTAACCTAGGCATCCGTAGAATGGCTTTGCACTGTGGGATGAGTAACGAGTACCTGGTGAAAACCAACGTGGACACGGGGAGAGCAGAGAAACTTCACACAAAGACCCCTGAGTCGGTAATCGAACCCAGGGTTTCCTTGTTGTGAAGGGGCAGCGCTACTCACTGGGTGATTTATTAGACCGCAGGGTCAGAGCCCTCCCGCCCATCGCCCTGCCATCCCAACCCAGGTGGCACGGTGCTGCAGTGAGTAGCGCTGCCTCCTCACAGCAAGAGACCTGTGTTCGAGCCTCGGCTCGGGTGCAGCCTCTCCGCGTCACGTTTGAATTCATTCCCCGTGTCCACGTGGTTTTTTCACTGGGAACTCCGGTCCAAAGACACACACTGCCGAGGATAATTGTTTTCACTAAATTACCCGTTTGTTCTGAAATGTTGTAACTCCCTTACCCCTCCCCGCTGGTAAACTATTAAACAGAACTACACGGGTCAACGGTTCCTTCTAGCTTCAATAAAAACTGACTGAACTCACCGGCGCAGCAGAAAGGGGCCTCGCGACCCCGGCAAAGGCCCGGAGGCCGCGCGGCCGCGATGAGAGGCGGCGCGGCGCGCTGCTCTAATCCGGCCAAACCCCGGGCGGCACAAAGCCTCGGAAGTCCTCGGCTCAGGTGCGCGCACGGTCGGATTGTCCCCCGTCTAAATTTGGCTCCCGGAGGAACCCGCTGGACGCTGCGGCGAAACCGCGTCTCCATTAATCCGGAGCACGCCCTGCCCCGGCCACCACCCGCTGCCGGGGGGCCTGGGAGGGCGACGTGGGGCGAGGGTGAGCGAGAGAGAGAGAGAGAGGGAGGGAGGGAGGGAGCCGTGCGGACAGAGACGGGGAGACACGGAGATACAAGCGGAGAGATGGAGGGGCAGACAGACAGGTGGAGACACGTGCAAGGTGCTGTAAAAACAGGCAGGCTGGCAGCGATGCAGATGAGCGGACAAGAGGTTGTAGGTAGCGATACAACTGCGAAGGTAGACCGGTAGACAGGCAGGCAGAGGGGTAAGCACACACACAATGTACAGAAACACACTTACATACAGAGGTACACAAACTGACACCCATGTACATAAACACACTTCACATGTAAACAAGGTCACACACACGTGTATGCACAGATATTGGGTGTGTGCAGCTATGCACGTGCCTGAGCTTTCGAGGCAGGGGGGAGACGGGGGTGGGAAGGCAGGGAGGGACAGATGAGACGGAGGTGAGAGCAGTGAGATATGAGAGGCCAGGAGAGAGGGGTGGCGAGGTGAGTGACCTTAGGTAAGAGAGGCCTGTACGAGACTAAGAACGAGCAAGAGTGAGCGAGAACGGAGAGAAACGCGTGAGGCAACCGGAAGATTGAGACGCTCGATGCGACTGCCCCGATGCAGCAGCTGTTTAGAGCAATTCTCATAGAACGAGCTGTAAAACAGACATCAATACAAATATGAGTGGTGTATTTCTGACAATACGAACTGAAATGATTACCAACTCACACACGCATATCCACACACTGTGGCAGTGATGATGGTGTTTGCGCCAGGCTAGGTGTACCTCGAGGCCACGTGTTCAGTGGAAGGTTTGCTGGCAGGACGTCCAGAGCCGCACAGACCCAGGTATTAAGCAGACGGAGATGATTGGCAGATGCGCCACCTGTGCCAACTCTCTGCATTTTAACCACCTGGCACTCGAAGCAAACACATGCATATACCGTACATACACAGACCCATATAAAGCTAAAGATCCAGCTATAGCCTCAACAGACTGTCGGGTCAAGTTCTGTTCGCGACAGCCAGCACAGCACCCGAGGGGATGGGTGGCACACATCAAGCCCACTTGCCTGCGTCTCCCGAGTGGCAATAGACACCACGCCAGCTACTCATTTGAGGCCGAGTTGACTTGGATGACTGACAGATGCACCACTTGGTGCTCCCTCCTGTGCCGACTTGCTGTGCTTTATCCGCCCGCCGCTCCGCTCGTTGTTGTGAGTAATGCTCCTCCGCTCTCAGCTGTTGTTGCAGGGCGACTGCTTCCAACTGCCCCGAAGCGTCCTTCACGATCCTCCTCCACAGAGGTCGATTTTGACACCGCTGGTTCCAGTCTTCAGCAAGTCCACTCAGCTCCAAGTCCTCTTGTGCCACATCGCTCCAGCTCTTCTCGAGTCCGTGCCGCGCCTGTTTAGAGCATGCGGTCTACATGACCCAGCCACCGCAGCCTCGTAGCCGGAGAAGTTCCCCCGCTGGGCCCTTTCCAGATCTTTCGAGAATTTGAGCTCCTCACACAATCCAACCTGGTTAAACCCAGGGTGGATCGTAGAAAGGCAAGCTGGAAAGTGTTGAATCAGCGCAGATGTTCCATCACGGTGGGAGGGGGGTCCACATTTCGCAAGCACACAGAAGACAGGACCTGTTTGCAGCGGAAAAGCCCCAAAGCTTCGTGTGGAGCGACAGGCCAGACAGCTTCCAGGCAGCTTTCACACAGTGTTATGAAGCCCGAGTCAATCGCAGCGAGATCTCCGCTGCCGGCCATAAGTACACTCGGTGTGGAAACCTCTCCACTCTCTCTACAACTGCCCCATGACTCAGGGGGTGGAGTATTTTTGGTGGCACAAACTCCCCCGGCAGGTGCTTGGTTTTCGTGGGGATAATGGTAAGACCCCACCACTTTTTGTGGCACTCTCCAGCGTCAATAGCAGAGCCCCCAACTCCTCCTCAGATTCAACAGGAATCACCAAATCGTCAGCATGCATGACATGGTTGGCCAGTGAAGAGTCATCTCTTGACTGCGCCCAAGTATCGATGAGCCTCCCATTGTACCTGCACCAGATAGAAATTCCACTGGTACATCCGTGAAAAGCCTTTAACCACGTAGCCAAAAAATGTTAAATAATGTAGGAGCCAGAGGGCATCCCCGTTGCACCCCAAGGTGAACAGGGAATGGCTCGGACTCTTTAACCACGTAGCTTTACCCGGGCTTACCCAGCACCCTCATGAAGGTCCTTAATGGTTGTGAGCAGAGTCAGGGACCCCAAAAGCATGAAGAACAACCCACAGTCCTGGCCTACTGATGGTATCTTAGCGCTTGACCACAACACACAAACACACCCCCATACACACAAGCGCCCCAGCACCCCCCCCCACGCACCGGAAACCCCCAAGACAGCTGATTCAAAGGATGCGTCTCATCGCGTGACGTCGGTCAAAACGTTTTTAAAGTCCGAAAACAATTAAGGGCTAAGGCTCGACAGCTTTAATATAAATGTGCATAAAGAGCCTGCCCTAGGCAAGCCCGTCGGGCAGCGAGAGAAGCCAGATAAACCATAAAGCGAGGGTGAGTTTCCATTCCTCACCAGGCAACGAGAGCCCGGTGCTAAGAGTGGATTGTTCTCCAGAGTTCACACGGAGCCCTAGCCCTAAGGCCAACTCGAACCACAACACAGAGTCCAGTGAGAAACCACACCGGACTATAATCCCAAAATGTAATGTCAGCAATATTTAGCCCCAACCATAACCTCCAACTGTAATCCCAATGCCGTGCCTGTAATACCAACCGTTGCAAAACCCGAACCCCAATAGCAACAATAAACCCAGTTCCCAACTGTGATGAAGCAATGCTCATCAGACACCGAAAACCCCAACTATCCCCCTATGAGAATCTGTAATACCAACCATAACAAAATTATCACCTTATATTAGCCCTGACAGAGTTTATTACACCAGTACCATGTCTAACCACAACAGCTGAACGAAAAAATAGCCCTAAACGCAATCGAACATATCACCTCCACTACAATGATACTTCTCAGAGAAAATCAGCATGTGTTTTTGACTGTGGGAGGAAAGCGGAGTATCTGACAAAAACCCACACGGAGAACATAAAACTCCATACAGAAAGGGTACCGAGCCAGGAGTCGAACCCGGGCCGTCCTGTTGCGAAGGGGCAGCGCTACTCACTGCTACATCGTGCTGCCAACCGCACGACCGCTTGAAACCAACACGCTCACGCTCACCACATTCACAACCGTAAGTGCGACTCTGACCGGAGAAAACTCGCAAATAACCCGACCCTTGGCCGCAAAACCCAGGCTCAGCACAGCTCACATCGTCACAACTGAGTGAACCCGAAGGTTCACGAGGACAAGGGTTGCCACCTGTCCCGGTTTTAAAAAGGATCGTCCTCCTTTTAGGGGAGGCAGTAGTCCTGGGGAAATCTGTTCGTTTTCCTGGCTGTTGCCAGTTACCCGTCAGTTACCCGTCAGTTCGCTCTCGCTTGTTGTTCACCCCTGAGATCCGTTGGGGTGTTTCGTGCCTTCGAGGTGGCAACCCTTTACACACGGAGAAGCCGCGATACACGCGGCCACGTTTGCAAATCAACTCATCTGTTTATTTCACATTTGACGAAGACAAATATCACAGTCGATCAAATGAAATAGACGAATTTTCAAACGCAAACCGTGCACGTGTTAAGGTGGGTTCACGCGAGGTCGCACCTAAAGGTCAAGCCCAGGGGTCAACTCGCAGCTCCTCGTGGAGCCCCTAGAGGTCAAGACAACATTGGCTGCACAGCAGCGGCAGTGGGCTCGCAGGCCTGATGTCAGGACGCGCCGCTTCTGTGAAGCCCCTTCTCTGCCCTCGTCCCTGCAGCCAACATCGCGATAGTGGGAGCTGCTCTATGCACGGGGAGCAGTGGTGACCGCATTGCACTGCGACACCCCCCACACCCCTCCCCTCCTCCAGATTCCCAAGTTGGATTCCTGGCCATGGCTACCATCAGTCAGGAGCGATATCAGTCGGTCTGTGGTCTCGTCTAGGTCGACTCGGCCTGAAATGAGTACCCACAGTGTTATATAAACATCAGCAGTGAGGAGAGACAAAGACGACATGGGCGATTCCGTGAATATAAATACTGCAACAGTGTTTGATCACCAAAATGAGGTTGCTTAAAAACAACTCGCAACAAGCACCACATGTTTTCAATATCTCACCACGCGCATATCACTTTGAAGCCACACAAACACACCTTCAAATCACAAATACACGTGGAGCGTCAGAGAGCTTCCCTTAATGCAAAACTTCGCAGGGTGTGACGAGATCATTTCAGCGATGTGTGTATTTATGGCACGAATCTCCCGAAAACGTTAACATTTCACCCTGGGCTCAGAAGCAGCGAAAACGTGAAGACTGGCAGACCGTGCCAATGAGGCTCTTCCACCGTTACGTCCTGAGAAACGACGACCAGGAGACATGGTGGCCCGCGAGGGAGAGAGCAGCGAGGAGTCTCTTCTTAAACGCCACTGCCGCAGCCGCTGGCCACCCCAGATGCTGCCGCCGAGTGCTCGCCCAATTTGACAATGGCCATTCACCACGACGAAGTGACGGCAACCTCACCATGCGCACTTGTGCCAGGCTCGGTGCACTTCGACGATTCGCTGGTAGTCACAAGACAGACCCGGATGTTTCGGGTGCAACGAGAGAGAACAGCGGCAGACGCATGCATACATAGCACTCACGCAGTAATACACATGTGTGCACATATATATCAAAGGTACAAATGAATTTCAGGTATTTAAAGAATGGAATGACTTCTCAAGCCACCGCCACTCTCGACGAGGCTCGTCAGGTGTAAACAAAGCGTGTGAAAAAAAAATTCACGAATCGACGTGTACGTACATTTTCCTGTAATGCCGCAGCTCAGACACGGTCTCGCTCAGTTTGTCCTACGCGCATCCGTTGTAAAATATTCAACGTTTTTTTGGTCGCACGGTCGAACCGCGAGCGATATAAATGATCTCCGACCACGTTCGTTAAAATTCGCAAGAGGTCAGAGGAATTCAAGTGGACTTGCTCACGCAAGTCGCTTGATCGGCCGAGTCACGCGGCGGCGCCAGTCGCGCACCTATCCGAGCGTAGACACAGAATCGTTCAAAAAGTGAGAGCGCGCCAGGTGCGCGCCAGGTCACGCTCCCCCACGACAGCAGATGTCCACAAGCAGCTCTCGTGATGTTTCACAAAGCTCCAAAAATATCGCTTTTACCGACTTCTCGGTAAATGTCCACATTTGATCGAGGACGTGTCTCGTGCTAGCGCCGGTCTTCCCCGCTCCGCGTCGTCCGTGTAAACTGAGTGGCGCACCCGGGCTCCGAGGCAGGGGTAAAACGGAGACGTCGTCGACCCTGCTCACAATTAGGTGCCAGTGCAGGCGGGTGCACCAAGTGCAGACATTTGTCCACTTTGCAGCGATTCTGATGACCCTGTAATCAAGTCTCGAATGAGTACTCATAGACACATTGTTAATGTTCCACAAGGATACTGAAAACTAAACTGAAATGATGCCAAAACTCCAGCAAGCCAGGTCAGCTGAACCCAATGCAGGGCATTTGCTGACCGCGAGAATGGGCTAGACAGGAATATGAAAACTCAATTGAACTGATGATTGCTTCGAAAAGCTGCTCTCTCAGGAGAGCCGTGTCAATCGCTCTCCCTCACTCTCCTCATTGCGACGTTTCGCCTGTTCGATGCCTCTAACGTGCGAGGCGAAACGTCGCGATGGAGGGAGAGGGAGCGATCGACGCGGCTGTCCCGAGAGAGCAGCTTTTCGAAGCAATCATCATGCATCGAGCCGTGAAAACCTACATCATTGCACAACTGAGCCGCAAAATGATCCCAGACAACAACACGCCAGTCTGGCTGCCAGGGCCACCCAGGGATGCTGCCAAGCTGCAGTAGCTCTGGACTAGCAACTCTCACTGAGCCAGTTCGATTCCATCCCATGACCCAACAGTCAAAACAATCACGTTAGTTACTCGAATCCACTGTCGCTGCTATCTGTCCATGCGGCAAAATGTGTGACACCGCACTGTGATCACTTGCCCGGTCGTGTGCGGTCGCGGTCAAGTGTCGATTCTTCTGCTTATTGTAAAGTCGGTCAAATGCCCTCCTAGAGTTGCTCATGCGCTGCTGCAAGTGAGCAATTGCAGGGCTGCACCATGAACTTTCCGTGGAAGACGCCGGATGCGATAACCACCCCATGCCGATGGTCGTGAGATCATTCGAGCCACACACTCTATGCTGTTGGGCCTTCTCGAGGATAAGACTATCGCGCTCAAATGAGCTGTGCAGCGAATCAAACAAACGTAGCACCAAACACAGCTCGACAGTTGAGAGGTATGAACATGGAGCCAGCACCGCTGACATTCCGCCAAGCAGCTGCCACCTGTGATTAAACCGAGTTCCCAAGCGAGTCGGCGGTGCAGCCCGGTCGCTGAAAACCGCACCAAAAAAAATGCACCACATTCGTTTGCGTTCTGACTCCATTTGGCTAAATTCCAGCTCTGAGAATTCAAATATCAGTTTGACTGTCACCGAAATATTGGTTGACAAACATTACTCTCGCATGGCACAGCAGACAAGAAACTGCTGCTCCCTACTAACTGAACCGAAGGTCACTCGGTGGGATTTCAGAAGGAGTTCTTGTGAAATATCCTTTCACAAGCCATTCTCCTAATACAGAGTGACACACTGCCGTGCCGTAGTTCTGAAAGGATACTTTGATTTGTGACAAGACGTCGAAAGAACAATCAGGACAAGATTTTTGCAAAATACACAGGATTTTTGGCCACCTCGACCGGTAATGAGAAGCCACATATATAAGTTTTGGAATATGGTGCAAATCCACATCTCTAATAAAAAGCTGAAACAAATCACACACTCGCGAGAACCCGTCTCCCGTCCCGCCGTTCGTGGTCGGTATTCGGCGCTCGGCCCAGATCGCCAACGCGCTCCTCAAGCCCGGTTCAAGCCGGGCGGAGTACGCAGTCACACAAAGCGAGCGGTCGACCGACGGAAGATGCCCTGACATCACGACCAGCAGCACGCTTGCAAACCCACCGCCGGGGCAACACGAGAAAAAAAATCGCGGACATAAATTAAAAAAGCACGGCCTGTGGTGGAGCAGCGGCGGGGGCCTCGGTGGCCATACATAATCGTTAAGCACGACGGCTTGCATCCTCAGCACCAGGGCACAGATATATCTATTCAAAGCATTCTTAGGCGAGCGCGCGGCGAACGGAGAGCGGCGAGCAGGAGCGGGGGGGGGGAAGCGGGGAGGCTCTGCGAAATCTCATGCCGCCGCCGCGCTAGTGGTGACGGCGCTGGTGGCCGGGCCCGCGCGGGAGCGGGGCGACAGCCGTGCGGCCCCCCCTGTCTGGGCCGCAAGGCCCACGACAGGACCGAGCGGCCGTACTGAATCACGTCAGTGTAAACACGAGGGCGCCCGGCCGTGACAGCGGCGGTGACGGCGGCGGTAGCGGCTGCAGCAGTCGGCTCGACCTTCCAATCGCGCGCGCGCGCACGCTAGCCATTCCACGGGGTCAACCGCTAACCCCTGAGAAAAGTGTCACCCAGCAACACAGGAAACGAGCACTGGAATGAAATGGAAAAATATATATATGGGTGTAGAGCGAATAAATAATTACTTAAAAAGAACTAAAGGGAAGTAGACAAATACAAAGAAAACGATAATTCAGCACTATCTGGCGCATACCACGCGCTTGCATATTTGTGGACCCAGACGACAGTCAGTGGTCAGAGGTTTAAGGCAACACACACAAAAGAAAGGAAAAAATAATAAAAGGAAAAAACCCAAAACCACTCTGAGAGTAAACATGCCCCAGGGAGATGGAGCGCAGGCTGGGAGAGCGCAGCGCGACACAAACACTCCGCACCCACAAACATGGCCTCGGGGGAGCGCGCGCGCGCGTACGCACGGTGGCCCCCACGGGAGCCCGCCCGTGCAGTGGTTGAACACCGCCCCGCTCCCACCGCGCGCGGCGGCTCAGCCCCCTGTCAACACCCACCGTCGCAGCGCACCTTCTTCCCAGGTGCGGATAGCTACCTCGGACCGCGCCGCTGTTGCATAGTAGGGGGAGAACGTTCCTCGATCTCGCGAGATGCGGCGGCGAGTCGGAGGCAGGGCTCTTTGGAGGTGTGGGTCAATATGACGTCGAGGGGTTCTGCGTAGAGTTGTCAAGCGATGCCGCCTACGCTCCCGGTTGTACAAAAGGCTCAGTGGATGGCTGGGGTTTGTGAGAGCGCCAGCGAGCCGAGGCTTGAGGTTATCCCACACACCTGGGGCCCACACACCTGGAGCCTTGATGGGACAACCTTTTCCGGTTCATCCGGCTGCTTCGCATGAGACTTGGCTGCCCTGTAAACAAATATTGGTTGGGCTGATCACAAACGGGAAACAACTTTGAAATGGCTGGGAAGATAGGTGGGATTCAACCTACGATGAGCGTAACGAAAATCGTCATCAACGAAGTGGTGTTGACTCTTGGCAACGAAAATCACGACAATGACGAAGATTGCTCATAAAAGAACAAAGTGCGATGAAGCATATTTAGAGTTCACTGATGGGCAGACCTAACAATATTGGTGTGGGGGGTGGCAATTGCACACCTCTCAACAACACCGAACAACCCAAGAGACCCAACGCTTGCGCTACTTTTGCCGACTCAGCTCAGAGAAGAAGAAAATCAAACGTACACGAAAACTTCAGCGACAATGTACAGGTTGTCATGTCCCAGACGAGCAACAAAATGAAAAATCGTGGACTAAATAAACAGTGCGTTGATTTGAGCCACTCGGGAAGCAACCGAGACACAGTAGTGCGCCGCTGTTTGCCAGGGTCGCTGACGAAATGGCCAACCTCATGAGTGAGTTACCGCTCTGTTTAGAAATTAGTCGCACTTCATCACAGCAGACGGCCCTTAAGAGATGTGACCCCAGCCCTAACCTCTACCCCGAACCCCGACAACAAACCATAACCCTTAACAGACTGGAGTCGGCTACAACTGATGACCCAAACCCTAACTATAACCCTTAACCCTGACTACCAATCATTACCCTTAACAAATTTTAGTCATCTTCAACTGCAATGGCCCTAATCCTACCCACGAACTGCCATCCTTACCAGGCTTTCTGCTCAGCTACAACTCACGTCACAAGTCAGCTACCGCTGACCCAGACTTTACCCAAGGATCATGGGCGGTCAATGGCTTCCTCATCACTCTTGAAAATGAACCTCATCCGGGTCTCTTAAGTTTTCACCTGTTTAAAGATAGATGTAATAATAAACATCTCACCGGGTTGAAGATAGATATAATAATAAACATCTCACCTGTTTAAAGATAGATGTAATAATAAACATCTCACCTGGTTAAAGATAGATGTAATAATAAACATCTCACCTGGTTAAAGATAGATGTAATAATAAACATCTCACCTGGTTAAAGGGACAAACTTGACCAACTAGACTGAGGATTGCTTCGAAAAGCTGCTCTCTCGGGACAGCCGCGTCGATGGCTCTCTCTCGCCTCTAACGTGTGAGGAGGTGAAACGTCGCGAAGAGAGGAGAGAGCGCCATCGACGCGGCTGTCCCGAGAGAGCAGCTTTTCGAAGCAATCCTCATGCATCGAGCCGTGAAAACCTACATCGTTACAACTCGACCATCACACGTCCCTACCACCCTTGGAACGGTGACGCCCTAGTGAGCGTAGGCCACTGTGTGTCAGCGGGAAAGTCCAAATCTGCCAAATGTTTTAAATGATCGGCAAATTACTCGGTTGGGTTGAACATAAATCAACGACACCTACCGCGAAAACGTGGCAAGACCCTCGATGAAATGAGTCATGAGACTCAGTGAGACTGTGTAAGGTACACAGCCACATTTAAAATAATGATAATACCGACTCCCACGAATGTCACTGCTCGATACCTTCACACTGACCGTTTTGCCTCATCCACAGAGCGTTCAG
>JAZEWT010000023.1:2555074-2568899 GCA_036362905.1 Mordacia mordax
CCCCCCCCCCCCCCCCCCGTGTGTGTAAGGCTTCATACCAAGGGGGCAGAGATTATTTTTCACGAGGGCCAGTTATAGATAAAATAACCGAAGAGCCATTAACTCCTGCTCCCTCCGGATCTCCCCTCCCAGTGCAAGCACGCAGAACGTTTAGAGAAGCCTATAGCGGCGGTAGAGGCCTGTGTCAAAACACAAACGTATTTTGGTGTTGGCCAAAAATCTATCAAATTGTTTTCATTGCAATTCAATTGATTATTCTTGACAGGTTGGATAAAATGTACTGCCAGGCCAGACATGGCCTGCAGGCCATATATTGTGCACTCTTGATTTATAGAGAGTGCCGTGCCAAGCGCTGTTATAGAGCAGCACGTTTGAAGGTTGACAAGGTCAGCGTGGCGTGATGTGGCCAACTTCACATTCTGGCCGCCTTTGTCTGCCTAGTGGTGATGTTCAGAAACTGCACGGGGTGTTTATTTAGAGCCGAGTCAACCTCGGGCATGTCCAGGGATGGTTTAGATGTTCACCACGGGTGATATCTGTGTCCAGGAATAAAACTCAGGTTGTCAGGTTTGTAGCGCACTCGCACATGCTTTCACACGTGAGGAGAGAAGCCAGCAATTGATTGAGGGGAGTCAGTGTCAGTTTAATAAGGTCTGGTATCAATGGAATCTGGACACAAGAGTCCAATGTGCAATGGCTCCGAATTTGTAAATTGTGTACAATATTGGCTTTGATTCGTAGATTAAGTTTTTAAAGCCCTTGTCAATCCACTGCTGCAAGTTGTTTCCAAACTTAACCACAGTGGTCATTGAGATTTGGTGAAGGTAGCTAAGGACAGGTTTGGATATCACCTGCCTACAATCGTCTTAGCTGCGGATGGGTAGTGAACTCATATCGCCGGATTTATGGTAATGTAATAACCACCGCACTGCCAATCCACGCCATCTGTTACGAGCTGGAGTACGTAATGTATTGCACTGAGTGACTGGAGCCCGACGTAAACATTTGATGCAGCCATGTTCTGCCCCGAGTCAATGTGCAGACCTAACATTGCATTCGTTTTCCCACCGATTAAAACAAACTCCTAGGTCCGCATTGATCCCAGATTGTGAGCACATCCCAGATTAATTGGCTCACAGACTTAATTGCCCTCCGTGCCCAGTGATGGACTGGCGTCTCATCGTGGGTATATCCCTGCTGTGCACCCTGTGTCTGCCGGGATAGGCTCCGGCTCACCGCGACCATGGACAGGAATAAGCGGTTCTGACAATGAGATGAGATCCCAAATGGGAGGCTAGAAATTCTCATCGAAACAAAGGCACTCACGCGATGATGGTCTTGACGGAGATATCCTTAATCTGCTCCCATATGGGGCGCCAGTCGACTCCCTTGTCGCACAGGTAGCCCCACAGCGCTTTCAAGGCCCTGCCACGTCGCAGCACACAGCAAACGCGCCACGTTGACACCGCCGCCCGCTCTCTGCACAATGACATTCCGTCAATGTCAGTCTTCACGGCGCTCCAATTCAAAATGTCGCCCTGACCCCTTCCCTCACGTGCCCGCTGTTCGTTCACAATGATCCCATGCGTGCGTGAGTGGGTGAGCAGGTGCGGCGTGGGTGGTGCCCATGGGCGATACGCCTATGGCAGGAGCTTCAGATCCAGCGTGGGGAGGCGCTTAGCACGACAATCGCGTGCGCCGTAGCCAAACATCGTGGTGACAGAAACGTTTGATGGTGGCGATGATGATGATGGGAGTAACGCTGATGGACGGTCACCCCTTGTAACAAAGTCAGCCAGCAAAACTTGCGAGAGTGGCGATGGGAAACCCCACCCGGACCGCAGGAACAGTTAACCTTCTGGTGCCGATTACCCACCCAACACGACATTCGTAAATAAAGCATTGACACGACTGCCTACTAGCCAGCGAGCCAACCAACGTTTGTGAAGCCCTCTTCCCTGCATAAGGTCTGGCAGTTGCACTGTACGGAGCTCGCATGTGTTTCCGGGAGATACCACGTGGTGTTCACTGTATCTCAGTGAAAACACTGTGACTACAGTGCCCTACTCCTAACACCAACAGCAGCTGGCAACGCTACACAAATTGAACAAGAATTTCCGGAGCTCTATTGAATTCCTGAAGAAGCTACCAGCACGTGGGCGCGACACGTCGGCGTAACCTCGGCGTCGTCGGTCTGACCAGAGAACGCGATCGTCCACGCCGGCGCGATCGTCCACGCCGGCGGGCACGGGAGGTCTCGTCTCCTGGGCGGCCTGCGTGGCCGGCGCTCACCACTTGTGACCCTCGCACTGCATACGGTCGCCGTTGCTCTTGTAGGCGGCGTTGTTCTTGTTCACGCTGTAGTTCGTCAGGTGCATGAAGCGGTTGCCCAGGGTCTTTGCGGAGGGGGAATACCTGCGTGTGTCCGTGCGTAAGCGAGAGATGCAGCGGTGGCAGCAGTCCATGAGGCCTTGTGAGCCGTGCGAAGCTACGAAACACTGTAAACCACCACAAACGGTGTAAAAACACTTATATAACAAGTCGTTTTGAAAGCTGTTCTCTCTGGATGTGACTCTCATGCATTGAGCCATGACACCCAAGATCACTACAAACACGTATATAATTAGCCAACACCTACCTGGGCCACTCCTGCTGACAGCATGCACAGGGAGACAGGCAGGGGTAATTACGATGCGAAACACCAACAAACTTCACACACGTTGTCATTGCACCACATTGTTGCATTGTTACTAACGGTGGCCTCATTGGAGAACCAGGAATCGAACTCTCATCTCTGGGATGGGGACGGTATGTTTAACCATGCTGTAGCACCCTGGGAGTTGGTGAAGGGGATGCCCAGGATAGTTTCAGATGTCATCACTTATATTAGCCATGGCCACGAATGGAACTCAGGTAGCATGAATTTTATGCTCATTAACAATTGGGATTATGTGATTTGTTGTTATCATGCTGTACAGCCATCGATGTAACTTCATCCCTGTGGGGGCCTGAAGTTTATCTCCGGTGAAAAAGGATGCAAGAAAGGGCCATACTTGGCATGGGAGGCCAGTACATTTCAGGACACCAGGGGCAATGAAGTAAAGAGGTCACTTAACCTCGGCAGCCGTGTATCTTTGGACTGTGCGGAGGAACCGCAGCACCCGCAAAAAACAACGCAGATACGCGCCTATGCTGTATTGCACTGCGCAAAAATGAACAACCCAGAATGCACCGGATTTCGTTGGATGTGCGAAGCTAAGCAGGGCTGAGCCTGGTAACTGCTGGGTACGTACTTGCAGCTGGCGAACCGAACAAGGCCGTCCTCGAACACGTAGATGCGTAAAGGGTCGTACGAGGTCACGTACACGTACACACGGAGGTCGAACTTGCTGCCATCTATGAGATAGGGCTTGTGCAGGTACCTGCGGGTGCACACGTTGACCCGCGCGCGAGCACACCCGTCAGTCACCCGCCTATCGCTGTGTCGCCACCACGTGTAGTTGTTGTTCCCGGAATTCCTGTTCAACAACCACAACACACTCGCCCACGACACACTCAGCAACAACCGCCATTCGTCACCACATGTCGGTGACTGTGCTCTTGCCAGGCCAGATGTACGTTGAGGCCACGTAAGGTGGTAGTAAGCCTTTGACAAGTCACGGAGTAGACCTAGGTACCATGGCCCGATTGACCGAGATGAATGACTGAGGCACCACGCGTGCTCTGTACCGTGCCGGCCCGCTGAGTTTGCATCACTCACACTGCACTGCATTTCACAACTCTTCCCTTTTCCGCTTGTTCCCCCGCACTGCTTCACTTTGGAATTTCCTGTCAACGACTGTCTTCCAAGTTTCCAACAACCTTGCACAATTCTTGAAAAGTATTAACGCTTATCTATTACAGCTTTATTTGTGCTTGTTGATATCGATAAAAGTAATTTTTTGGGTTAGGTCATGCAAATATTTGTGTTGTAACCCCTCTACCAATCGACACAGCCAATCAGCAAGGTTTGTCACGTGAACAGAACGTGCCAATTCTTCATGATCTCAGCACACTGGTGTGTGGGAGAGCAGCTCACGGCATCTACAATGAAATACGACGTTTCGCTGATAATTACGAGCGTGGAGTTCCTGACGATGCTGATTGTAATTATTTACAACGGAGCTCACCTTTGTACGAGCAGCGGCCTCTTCTTGGGAAGCTGGCACCACTTGCTGATCACCTTGATCCCAATCCCCCTCGCTGACGCCGGCTGGAGGAACACACAGACGCACGCCACTATACCCCACGGGGCATGGAAACTTTGTCCGAGGGGGGTGGGATTTACTACATGGAGCACGGATACCTCGTCAGAGAGGGGGGCTGTACTCCACACAGCCTGGCAAGCACATTGGAGGGAGTGCGGTGTAACGTGACCTAGTGATAGCACATTTGGGGTTTCGTGTTGTGGGTCACGGTTCGAATCCAGCGGCCTCCATGATTATCACCGTGGGTGTATTATTAACCATAAACAAAGCACACCACCTCCTTCACAATGGACATTTAAGATGGTGTCACGTAAGTCGTGTGAGGAGGCCGTTGTGTGCACCAGCACCGCGGTCTCCATTCGGCAATTTTGAAAAATACCGCGATAACTTAGTGTAAGGGAGTAATAAGATTGAGGCTTTTCCTGGGTAAACAAACGTAATGTATATATAAATGGACAACTGTTCTTATACGTGCCCACATTGAGGAAACCAAGTTTGAATCCTTCATAAGCAACAAAAGTTATCTCCACAACACCTTTTATGTCTCAGACTTCTGTCCCACTTATCAATCACCATTCAGAAACTTCAGAGAGCCAGCGATATTCTCAATAAGACATCAGCAATAAACCCAGCTCAAAGCAGTCATGTGACCATAAAATTTCATCAACAAGGAGATGTCAGAATGACATCATATCCTCATAACAAGAGCAGTTACTCTGCCAGTAACAAGTGAAATGAATAAAGCATAACGGCACACCCTGCACTATTCCACCGCCAGTGACGGCACAATCGTCGCAAAGGGGGATTTCGCACCGGCTTCACGATCCAGCGATGGCGGGCGCCGGTGCCGGCGGTGGCACCCCGTCCGTCCCACGCGAGCCGGAGTGCACGCGTGTCCTGTGGCAGCACGAACGAGCGTGGCACAAAGCCAAATTCGCGGTGGCCGAACCGTGCCCGCAGCCGTGACAGGTTCCGCCACAGTCGGTCCTTGCGCCCG
This sequence comes from Mordacia mordax, assembly GCA_036362905.1. NCBI lineage: Eukaryota > Metazoa > Chordata > Hyperoartia > Petromyzontiformes > Petromyzontidae > Mordacia > Mordacia mordax. Next base: position 2,560,319 of record JAZEWT010000023.1, read on the forward strand.
ATTTGGAAGGAGCCGGGGAAGTGGTTCAGCTGTGGGGTGGACAACAGGGATGAGAGAAGACGCAAAGAGACGTGCAGGAGTTGTATGAACGGTGAGAATAAAGGAGCACCTCTGTAACTGCCTGGACACGCCAGATTCCCTCTACAGCAAGTGGTCTCAAACCTTTTTAAACACAAGTTCACTTTTAGGATCTAAATGCAACACAAAAGCTACCCCTGCGAACTCGACTTTACTAAAACCCAAAATAAATCACTGCTATGCAGAACGCTCACCATTGTGAGTGTGACACCTGTGCTTGCACACGATCTTTGCGTGCTTGCACATTATCTCCAGCAGCCTGTATTTGCGACCCACGGCCACCACAGTTTTTAAAACAACCACCGTGCAGAATCTTAGTTTTTCCACTCTTTTTCTTTATATCGTGTTTCTTTAAAATGTTAAGATGGATGTGTTTAAGACTCTGGGACTGAACGGTCGATTGTGATCAACTGGTTGGAGACCACTGCTTGAGAGCAGTGGTTTTCAAAGTACGGGTGCAACCCAGTTGCCGAACATTGAGCCCTGGATCGCCTGGTTGGTATTGTTGTAGGATTTACTGTAATGAAAGCTCGAGTTAAAAGAGTTTGTTGGGTCATGGACATGAACATTTATTTTCAACGGGCTCAACGTGAAAATAGTCAGGGTATTGGACCTACTCTCGTCTTATTTAAAACCCTTTTTGTTTCCTGTATCTATTTGTACAATTCTATTCACACCAGATTGAGTAAGAATGGAACACACAGGTCATCAGGTTCACAGCACAGTGCGCTAACTACTCTGCCACTGCTCCACTGCACATTTCTGAATTTAAACGCGTCGGTTCAAATAAAGGAAAGCCTGCGAGTGAGACTTACCTTCTGGTACTCGCGCAGCGCTCGGAACCCCGGGGACTTCATGTGGCGGCCCCAGCAGCCCAGCCAGTCGTGGCTGTCTGCGGACACAGCGGAATCGTGCACGAAACTGAACAAAGCCTCGAGAATTCATCCTTCGCAATCGAACCAACCAGGTGGTCTGGGCACTCACATCCGCTTCCTTTGCTGGCCGAGCAGGCATGGGCCACAAATTATAAAATGAAATGTACGATCACAAACAGCCATTCTCAATCCACTGCTGGACGAAGGCATCCCCAAGCTCTCTCGTAGAGTTCTGCGATGTAACAACTCGCACATCACCTGCACACGGGATAATGCCAGTGTCGGTAGAATGACTGACAAGCATGATGCCTCCTTTTGCTGCCACCCTGTTGTCAGTCTTGACCATTGTCCCTTCCAGAAATGTGTGCTGTTAAAGCTCATTTACTTTCACAAGATGTCGTCATCATCATTAGCCTTGATTACTCCACTGCTGGACAAAAGTCTTCCCACGTAGTTGCCGTGTAAAATTTTAAGCACCATCCACACTCGTTTGCCTGCAGAGTTGTGGAACCGCTTTTGAATTGGCACAAAGTGACACTCACTGTACGGACCCTGGGGTGGGTGCTTCTCCATCACATGGCCGTCCGGCCGGAATAGTGAATGGGTGCAGCACAAGTCACCGGGTCACAAGGCTGGTGTTTTGCATCATGCGGCCACACTCCATTACCGCCCTACGGGTTATTAACAGCTGCACTTGTGCCACAGCAACCGGCGCGACAACGCCCCCCTCTGCCCGCTGCGCATCCTGCACAGCTGATCCGAACGTGCGGCTCTCTCCGACGCGGTTACGGGTTGTTCGGTACAGTGCCCGACGTTCTGGTTCACCGGCTGGAAACGTTGTCAAGAACTCGCTCCGCATGCGCAGAGCTTCGTCACAGAATGGTCTGGAGAGGCTCACGGTTGCGCTAATGAGCAACGCGGCATTTGTGCAGCGCCTTTCAGGATCAAGGCCTCACGACGCGAGATAAGAATACAAGCGTACTGTACATTGTAGTTACCAAACACAATTAGTGAAGGGAATAATGTGTGCTCAATGAAACACTACTCACTGCTGCCAAGTTAAATGTTCTTAAAAGCTTCTTTGAACTATAACTAAGCCGAATGCCCTACTCAGAGGGGTACAAGATTCCATTACCATCAAAACACGAGTCAATCTATGAAGAAACGGTCATTAACGTGGAACATGGGACTCTAGCTACAGGATAACCAATGGTCACATAAAACTAAGTGTTGTTAACCCACGCCTACCTGACAGTCAATCAGTAAGGTTATTCCTTACTACTGCAGCATGCCTGTGTGCTGGAGAGCAAACCCACAACTTTTGCAATCTTGTGGCTTTGCGTTATCATGATACTTGTTCTTGATGGATTATGTATTTAGTGAACCCCGAGTGGATTTGAACTTGAGCATTGTGACTGGGAGCTGCACGCTGACATGGAGGCTAAGTGGTCCAATACGAGCGCTTAGAGCTGCAAGCATAATGATGCCTTAACCGCGGCAATGGAAGATGAAACTTTACTCACAAAGAGTGTAGTTAAGCACAACCAGGACCGGTGCAAATCACCGGCGCTCGTAATCGAGAGCGAATCGCCCAGACATTGCGATCCCTCCACTAGCTCCCGATTTCATCCGGGCTCAATCTCACGAAGGCACTTCCTGTATTCAGGATCCCCCATTGACTCTCCACGCTGCCTACTGCTCCCGTCACAACCCGTTTCACAGCCGCTATCCACATTTGCCAAGGTTGGCTGATTTGCCCCCAAAATCTCCTTTGTCCACCTATTGCGACACTGGGCATTTTCGGGGGTGAGACTTATTCTATCCATATCATCCTTTACCACCTCCAACCATATAATTATCATCCTTTAACACCTCGTCCCTCCACCACCTCCAGTAGAGTGCATCTCTCTAACCTTCTTAACGCTCATCTTCTCCCGTCCTACACACACTCCAAAAGCAACACAAGAACTACCCATAAAAACTCGACTGAAGCTTTTAAAATGTATGCGCTGCACAACGCTCATTGATTCTAAGTGTGACACCTGTGCTTGCCGCGCACTATCTCTAGCAGCTTCCATTTGTGACACATGGCCACCACAGTTTTAAACAAAAGAGCCACACACAACCTCGGCTTTTCCCACTCTCTCTGCATGTTTATGAAAGATTTTTGGAATATTCAGACCGACCGTTCAAGACTCCGGGGGATCAACCTGTCAACTGGGATCGAATGGCTGGAGACCACCGGCACAACCGGACAAGACAGAGAATACACGGGGGTTGACGCACGCGCTTACTGTTGGTGGGGCGGAAGTGGGAGCGCGCCACCGTCCTCTTCACGACCCGCGGCGTCACCGCGCTCATCTTCCACTTAAGCCTCGTGCGCAGGGCCCTCGGCAGCGGCGCGACTGCACGCGGAATCAACGCACGCGCGCGGACGTCAGCAGAGGGGACCGCGGCGATCCCCATGCCGGTGTCGTCCGTCTGATCCGGTCCTTGGCTTCAAGGAATTAAACGTAGCCCCTCCAGGCCCCCCTGCATTGCCCATTCTCTTCGGAGCATAACACCTGCGCACCGGCGCAGCTGCAACGCCTGCACACACGATAGCTACGCCACTGCCAGGGTGAAGGACTGGCGTTCAGCGGAATCTCAAAATTCTTACTCAGCTCTTCCTCGGTGCCAAAGTATACGGTGGGTGGCACGTTGTCGAACATGCTGGGCACGAGCGCAGGTTTGGGTTTCCCGTCCTCGATACCGTCCTGCACACTGCAAGGGAGACAAAGACAGGGACCGTATAACTGATGCAATGAGACCCCTGCACAGCACATGCGCGTGTCGAGATTTAAACACCAGATGTGGAGACGTCGTGTGAGGTGTACGCACAGCACGGCAATGTCACTCGTTCATTGACATGTGGAAAAGAGATATATAATAGATTTTTTTTTAAAAATCGCAAGCGATTGATGGACAAAGCGACATAATTACTTGGCCAAACATGCAGTCAAGAGCTTTCATCACCCCATATAGCTCGTCAAATTAAATTGCCAATTAGGAGCTTGATAAATTGTTACCTCCCAAGATGAGGTATGGTAATGATGCGCGGAGGTCTTAATCCAGCTGTGGATAAATCACAGCTAATGGTGATGGACCGTTGAGGGCCGTCTGAAGCCATCATCACTCATGGGAGACTCACCTGCAGAGGGTAGTGCTGACGGCGAGGTCCAGAGTTGCGGTGTAGTCGCCTCCATCATCGCCAGAGCTGGCGTCGTCACTAACGTCCACCTCGTAATCCCCCTCGTCCGGCCCATCCGGCAGCTCCTCCTCCTCATCATCATTATTGCCATCGAGGTCCACAGACTGCGCGGACGAGTCCTCGGAACCATCAAACTCCACCGCCTCGCTCCCGTCTTCATCCTCTGTCTCCTCGCCGTCCTGCCCACACTCTCCGCTGCCCACCGAATCCGGGCTGACCGCCCTCCACGCGCGCCGCCCCTGCTCGCACCCGCTTCTGCCCTGGCCTAAGCGCACCACCGCCGCGCCGCTGCCCTTGCCGGCAAGCCGCACGCCGAGCCGCAGGACCAACGTGCCGCCCGGGCAGCCCCTCACTTTGCTCGCGCTCAGCTTCTTCTCGGAGGTCTTCGTACCACTCACCTTCACCTCACCCGAGCTCGGCTTCAGCTTGCTCGCTAGCGTTTTCGGGCGGACGAGCAAGGTCGACCGCGGTCTGCCCGTGGTACCGCCCGGAAGGGACTCGCGCAGCATTGCGACCGGGCCCCTCGTCGGATTGATGGCCCGCTCGCTCCTGCTCCTCCCGGTGCCTGCGGTCAGTCTCTGCACAGCAGCCGTCAGCTGCATTGCGGGCAGCTCCGGGCAGCTCGCTTCAACGTCGGCGCCAGATACATCCGTCACTACGGCACACGCAGTGGCTCCCACGGGCCTCCCCGCACCGTTCGCGTTCGCTCCGATCGGCAGCCGGCGGTCCTCGACCGGCTCGCAAGCCTGTGCGGTTTTGGTCCCAACGTGCAGTCTGGCACGCGTCTGTCTCGGGCAGGGGTTCACGTGCACCGGTGGTATTGGTGGAGTGTTGTACGAGGGGCCAGCCCTGGGATTGCGCGCCACCTGCTGCGTAGAAACAGTTCGCGGGTGGCGAGGAGCGGCGTGCGGACGTGCATTCAGCCCCGAACCGATTCGAGGCAAAACACCATTGCTGGTGCCGCTGCTCACCCCCTCTGTGGCCGTCGTCAAATTCCTCTGCAAACCTCTCGCACGCAATATATCCAACTGCCGCCGCTGAACGATAAACGCCGTCTCTCTAAGCACCGGCGAGGCAGCGCCGACGCGTGGAGCCGTGCCGGCGAACGGCCGCGCCGATTGCACCCTCCGTCTTCCCATTATCCTCTGCTGGCGCTGACCGGTGTGGGGTGTGAGCGCCGTCAGAGTGGGGCCGAGGACGTTCTGTGCTGGTGACCCGAGGCGGCGGCCGTCGTGCAGTGGGCTGGCGGCGTGAGTCCGGGGCAGGGGGCTATCGTCCGCGAGCCGTAGGGTGGCAGCTCTTGCCGGTTGCCCCCATTTGGGGGGGGTGCCCGTGACCGCGTCAGGGCTGTGTTCGCAACGCAGGCTGGCGCTAAGAATGGCGGACGGCGGTGGCGCCAGCGCCATGGTGGCTCATTCCGCGTGTTCGGGACTCTTCCAAGTACCTGGTAAATAGAGGTTACGTAGGTTAAAATTTTGTATCACCACCCACGTGCCAGTACCATCTAGCAGACTATACCCACCTGTGAAACATGGTGCCGTCGTGATCTGCTATAATGGTGCCAATACGGTTATGAATTGCATGAAACACTTAAGTCAGCTGAGAGTGTATTCGCAGGTCATTGGTCCAACCAGCAAAGCGAACCCTAGTAGGTTTATCAACCTGCACTCAATCGCACATTTCGTGGGCGTCTGGTCACTAGACTCGACACTTACACTGCTCGTGGTCCTTGCACAATGTGTTACAGTGCCAATCCCCTGGACTCGAGTGGCACCACTTCACTGGTACTGTAACACTTGATGTAAGGATCGCAAGCAAACAAAGAGTCTGGTATGGAGAGTGTTACCTATCCCCAGATCCCACCCTTACAATGCTAATCAGGAAGAAGGTTTGAGCACACCGTATACAAGCACAGTTCTGAAATAAACAACACAGTCTCACATTACACTGTTTGGGCGGGTGGGGTAATGTTAGCAACTCCTGATACAAGCCCTCCTTTGATACACGCGCATCTGAACCTGCTCCCAAAGGGTGTTTAAATCCAGCTGCTACCGATACGTAATCTCAATCGACACTCTGGTAGCTGCTCTTCAAATTCCCTATGGAAGGGAGATTATGACGCCGCATCTCACATACCCGCTGGGCTATATTTGCCCATCTACGTGGCTCTAATGGATAGAGATGATTTAAGCATGATCACTTATCGGACTTGCACGCTGCTGTGGTGTAACCGTTGGCACATCTAACTTGCAATCCAGAGTCTGGAAGCCCAGCTAAAACAACAGCGCACGCTACTGACAAATCCGCACTGCCTCTAACCTCCCACGCACGGTCGCTCTGAGAGGCCTGCCCAGCAGTACACAGCTGGGTCGACGGGCAGGCAGACAGCACGCCACGTGTGGTGCCACTGGTGAAGCGAGCATCATTTGCAATCCCACCGTTTCCTAGTCGTCTGGTCAGCGTGGAAGAGTAATAATAATAATTGCACTTCCATAGCGCCTTTCACCCGAGGGTTACAAAGCGCTGCACAGAGCTGCAGAGAGAACGGCGGCATGTCCGCAACAACAACGACACAAGAACAGCAAATCAGCAACAATCGCGTTCTTTTTTTTATAAATATGAGCTGCAGTGAGAACGCTATGTCAACAACATCAGAGCAGTTTAATGAAAGTCAAATAATAGCTATAATTTAGAGAAGATAAAATAAGCGACAAAAAAGATAATTGTTCAGCAAACAAGGAAGGAATAAATGTTCCCGAGCAGGCGCAGGTCGACAGCGAGCCATCATCCCAGCATGAGAGTGAGCCGAATCAAGAGTCCCAACAGTCCGAGCCAGAGGACTTGAAAGCCTTAAAAGCCGAAAAGATGAGGCCCATACACTCGCCGGGAGCTCTGCGCAACTGCCTCCATTGGAGACTCTTCCTCCAGGAGTGGAACAACTATAAAGCAATTCACTGACTGCGCCTTTACCTCGGGGAGCTCTACCTCTCTCTTGCTAGAGCCACGCGGTGCTCTGAGCTTCCTAGGTTACAACACACGTTGGTTATCAGAGCCACAACAGCGCCAGCGACTTCCCTAGGAACCACAAACATTCACAGACACAAACACGGCAGCTGTAGAGCTCTACCGAGGGGTGGTGTCAATGCTACGCGGGACCCTGTATGAACCAGCTCTTTAAGGGGGTTCAGAAGCGTCTGATGATGCCTGCAAATTGAGGCAAACATCTCGAAGGAGTGAGAAGGAACACTCAACTCGGCTATTCCGAAGAATCAGCTAAGGAGAGCAATTCTCATCGATTGAGCCGTGAAAACTTACATCACTCACACTACATGACCAGACCTAAGCGTACAGGGGATAAGAGAGCAGCGACATCAAGCCTTCTCAACATAAGGCTCACGGGTCAGGCCCAGCGATACACGGTCACCTAGCCCGTAAATACTAATACATTATAAAAAATCAATTCAATTGCATTAAAAACAAATTTGTTCATTTTTATCCTACGTTAAGATACAATTGATTTTGACATTGGCCTATAGTGCCGTAGCCTATTGTAAATAATCTGTGTGCTTGCACAGGGAGGGAGCCTCGGTAATGACCAGTTTGTGGGCCTTTGATTATTTTATTTGGAACAGGGACTATCAGTTCCGGTCTAGCCCCGGGCTACATACATAGCAGGGAGGTCAAGCCTGCCCACACTGGTAACACAGGCATCCTATACTGTATACGTCTAGGCTGCCTATTCCATTAGCATGAGTATCCTATACTGATACAGTTTAGGTATCAGACAGCTAATAGGAACCATATGTAACCCAGACTTTAACACAGGTGACACAGTGAACGCGGGTAGGTAAGATTGACACAGAAGTAACGGTGTCTCAACGAAAACGTTCAATTCGCGGGGGCAAGGAGGTGGTTGCGTTTGAATTTTCATTTCAATAAAACATGTTAGAAACGTCATGCAAACGTACAGTTGGGATATTTAAAGTAATCACGAATATATGTTTCTGCATGCACCGTCTCAGCAGCCTGCGTGTTGTTTGCATGGTATCTCAGTTTCGGTTTTTATAAGAACCCCAGCGACTGTTGGGTGAAACGTGCTTTAAATCAAGACTCCTCAACATTCTGCGGCTCAAGAACCACACTGCGTTTGGTTTCCACGGACCACAAGGCGGCGTTCGCGGACCACGGATGGGTCGCCACCCGCCGACTGAGAATGACGGCTTCACATTATTATAATTCTTAGATTCCCTAGCACTTTCCAAGGCACGTTAGTGGTCATGTATACTGTACTTAACGTCTCCAATGCGCGCACGCCGCCGCCGGCTATGACACGTGTATGATCAGAAGCGGTCGGACTCGGCGAGGAAGATGTACGACA
>JAZEWT010000023.1:2568933-2592036 GCA_036362905.1 Mordacia mordax
CCCACGGAACCGATCCGTGCTTGGAGTGACCGTGAGCGAGCGATACTCGCGTACCGGATTAGAGATCACACACACGTGCTACAGACAGCATTCGTACAAGTGACAACTTGCCTTGAGTGAGGACACAGCCGAGGCTCGAGATTGGTAACGGATTGGCAACCGACGAACGGAAGCCTGTACCTGACAGAGGGTCCAGGTACTGGGTGAGATGGCGGTGGCGGCCTTCATCCAGCAGTGGATTAAACCACAGCTGACCTTACAACTGTGAAAACGAACACATTCGCTTCGGCAATCTTACATGAGGCCAAGTTACAAATCTCAACAGAACGACCGTAGAGTGCGATGGAACCGGGCTACCCTCACTCAACCTACCTCGCCACGGGTCCCACCAACCAGAAGAGATGAACTTCAATACGAGCAACAATAACACATGCTGACGATAATAACAACGTTAATCACTTTAACAACAATTAACTTTCGATAGCTAACAGCGATAAACGACAAAACACGAGGCGCAAGGCCGCGCTAGGCGAGCGACTGAGGCGGCGGCCCCTTTATATAGAGGGGAGGGCGAGATGGGTGGAGTTAGCGAACGCCGGTTCCACTCTTGATTGGTCCAAATTTGTGACGTCAGCAAACGTCATTTATATTTATTAGTCAGCGCCTTTGGTGACTCCGCCCACTGCCAGTGAGTTCAATTCAGCTGGAAGGAACCGTTCAGCTGTGTGGTTCCTTGCTTGGGGGAAATTTTCATTCATTATTAATAAACCGCTCAATCCTGTAGAGGGTAGACAATTAACATTTTATAAACGTGCCTATTTTAGCAACTGCCACGCAGGGAGATCCTGTCGAAAAGGCGACTTCCACACTGCAAGTAATATTTACCATTACAATTATACAATAGTTCCATACTGTATATCATGTGCAGCGCTTTTGTGTGCCCGTGGCTGATGACCGCTCTACAAGTGCTGTCATTATTATTTTTATATGATACATGTTGAACGAAACCATTTCCAATATATGTGTTATATTCACGGATAATTTTGCATTTAAAAATTGTAGTTGAAGGTCTGATCATGTTTTGCTTAATGTTCTACAACGCTGTGTATATTAAAAAAAAATGTTGCTGTTGATTTTCCGTTCTGGTGCCGTTATTGTTGACGCGCCGTTCTCTCCGCAGCAGCTCTGCGAAGCGCTTTGTGACCCTCGGGTGAAAAGCGCTCTATAAATGCAATTATTATTAGTACGGTCTATTAACAAACAATACCCTGAAAAGGAAAAACCTCTCAATTGGCAACATATTTAGCCGCGGGTTTTGCAGCGTTAGAGATGATAACGTATAAGGGAGATATTGGAAAGAGAGTCTCCATGCCACCCTTTCTAAGGTGGTACAGCCCAAGTCCAGAAACAGAAGGGGTCGCATTCTCCTCCGCTTCATCGCGTCCTCTCCGCCCCCCCCCTCCTCAACCCCCCTCACTTGGTTTCGCCGGTTGAGAAGCTTGGATCTCCAGAAGCTCCGCAACGGTGGCTGGACGCTGATCCATCTCCATCATCTCCATCATCTCCATCATCTCGATCATCTCCATCATCTCCATCATCTCCATCATCTCGATCATCTCGATCCTCTACCTCCTCCATCCAATCCCGCGCAACCACCTCCATCGCCTCCTACTCATCTCCCCCCTGCAGCGCCATCAAAAGAGATCGACATCGCTCCATCAACATCACCATCACTGGCATCGGCTTACGCGTCCATTCCTGCCATGGTGGTGGGAGGCGGAGGTGAGGAGAGCGCGGAGACACAGAGACAGATGTGGCATGCGAGCGATCACGTGCGTGGGTGATGATGATGTGCGCGCGTGTGTGTGTGTGACGCTCTGTGTGTGATGTGCGCGCGTGTGCTGCTGTGTGTCATGCTGTGTGTGATGTGTGTGATGCTGCATATGTTGTGTATACTCGTTCGCGATTTTCCGAACCGGTGCTGGCCTCCCCCTAGGTCGAGTCAGCCTCAAATGAGTACCTAGTACAGTGAGTAAATATTGCCACTAAGGAGACAAAGGCGGTCGGGCGTGGAGTTGGCAACCACCCCCTCGTGTGCCATGTGGACCTTCATAGGTGCTCGCTAATTGCACTCTAACTCAACAGTTAAGTAAGGCTATATGGGGGATTTTTTCCATTGTGAGTGATGCTGTTCGTGTGTGTGTTGCCGTCTGCACGGGATAAGCTGCGTGGGTTGATGTGCGTGTGTGTGCAATGCTGTGGGTGTATGTATGTTTATCAGTAGGTGCTGGTTAACTGCACTTGACCCAGCAGTCCGTGAAAGACTCTAAGGAGATATTTCTTTCTTGTATGTGTGATAGTCTATGTGTGAGGTTGTGTGCTATGTTTTGTGTTGGTGGCTGTACACATGGCCTGTAATCCAGCGCTGTGAAAGTGAGGATTGGTGGGATCACACAAATGTTGCAAAAGTCTGTTCCCGTTTGGCGTGGAGGTGCAATACTCTGACACGCCAACAGGATGCAGCACAGCAAGTATGGACTAATACCATCTGTTCCATCTGCATGGGATAGTGTCTCAGTCTACTCCCCGCAACGCACTTTCCTACCTCTCCCCTCTCATATCACTGCTCCCTTATAATCTCACTCCCCTGCCCGCTGTACAACCCAGGCTTTCTGTGAGAGGACACCACTCCGATGCTCCCTTCCCCCAGCCGCCCGTGCTGTCAATAGCCTGCCCCTGTTGAAGCAGCATCAAAATCTTCGTGTTCATCCCTCTGTCGAGAAACCGTGCCTCGATAAAAAAAATTCTCCGGATGTTCCTGTGCATTACCTTGTCATGCGGTAAAGCATAGGGACCTCTATGAAACCGCATTGTACTGTTTGTGTGTGTGTGTGATGCTGAGAGAATGCGTGTGGTGGAGTATTTATCCTACTGCTAACACGGTCACCTCCGTTTGATTATGGCCCACGGCGAAAGTGATCGTTGATCATATGAAGCAGCCGTGGGCCTCTCGTCGGTGGACTCAGCCTTAATTGAGTGCCTGGTGCGGCGTGTCAAAATATCAGCGCTGGTGAGACAAAGGCGGCCTGGCGGTTTGGCGGCCTCCTCGTCGGGCCGTGCCGACCTTAACCGATTTGTGTACAAAGTGAATGATCGCGTACTTCCACCATGATGCCCGACCTCCCGCTCCACTTGCCGGGAGCTTCGTCAGCAACTTCACCGCCACAACCGCGGGAGATGGGCGGAGGATGGGGCCATGGAACTGTGGGGTCGTGGGGTTGGAGGATGGGATTAGGTCGAGTGTGTGATAGATATGAGATGAGAGAACGCAATCTCACTTAATCCACAGCGTTGGCAGTGTCAATTAGCAGTGTCAATTAGCAAACAATTAGCATGCATCAGTTTCTGTGCTGACCACGTGTCGCGCCAGGTTAGAGAAGGCGCGTGCGCGTCTGTATTATTGTGTTCAGAGGTCTGTGTGCGCGTGTTTGTGGGTGTGCATGTGCGCATTCGAGTTCGACCTAGGAGAGGCCCAGAACTGGTTCTGGGCCTCTCCTAGGTCGACTCAGCCTCAAATAAGTATCTAGTGCAGTGTGTAAACATCGCCATTCGGGAGACAAAGGTGGACGAGCGTGGTGCTGGTCACCCACCCTCTCGTGTGCGGTATCGACTTTCATAGGTGCTACTCGCTAACGGCATTTGACCCGACAGTCTGTTGAGGCTATATGGGGTATCTTTGTTTTTGACTTGTTTGTGTGTACGTGTTTGTATTGTGGGGAGCAGTGGCGCAGCAGATAGCACACTGCGCTACGGACCCGACTCTATACCGATCGCCGCTCACATTTCCGAATATTTTAATCGCTCATAGGTGCACTCAGCTCGCAGCCTAGATTGACTCAGCTGGACATCCACCCCCTCATATGTGCTACTAGCCTTAATAGGTGCTTGCTAACTGGACTTGTCGGAGCAGTCAGTTAAAGGCTATCGTGACTTTTTGTCGTTCTGCATACTGTACGCAATGTATTGGTGTTTACATTTGTGCATCTCTGTACATCGCATGTGTATTCCCTGCATTAGTTGCAACGTGAGTTCACAAGTGTCATGTAATATAACAATAGTAGATGTTAGTCCTCCATCACAATGGCCGCTATCCCAAAAGGGCAGCAACTGAGAGCAATCCTCGTACATCGATCTGTGAAAACCTACATTAACAGCGCCCTTTATCAACCCAGTGTTTGACGTAGGCCTCCTATCGCCATTAGTAATAGGGCTGGGAGTTGTTTGACCATACTTCACCACGCTGGTCAGTGCGGGTTGTTGCTTGAGGATAGGCGTGGTGGTAGGAATGGGGCGGAGGGTGGACCGTGTCATTTATCACTCCCCGCTGATGCCCGCCGCATTATGCTCCTACAGAGTAGCGCAGCACGCGCGTCCATAAACACACACGTGCATCCTGCATAAGAGCATGAGCAATGTTCGGAATACATTGTCACAGGCTCACTCTGCACCTTGCATTTAGCCGCGATACCAACAATGCCAGCGTTACCCAGAAAATCTCAGTCGAGTCCCGCTCGGGGCCAGTGGCCGATTCCATGAATTCAACTTTGGCTTCATTCGGGAGGAAATCGGAGCAACCGGTATCTGCACAGATAGAGGCACAATCTGAGACACAGTATTTATGGAGTGCTTTTCACCCGAGGGTCACAAAGCGCTGTACAGAGCCGAGAATCACCTCCGGCTGATGTCGAGGCAATACTCTATTGCGACGGCACGGTGGAGCATTGTCACAGTGGGTAGCGCTGTCGCCTCACAGCAAGAAGGGCCCGGGTTCAATTCCTCATTTGGGTGCCGCCTTCCTGTGTAAAGTTAACATGTTTTTCCCATGTCCGCGTGGGTTTTCACTGGGTACACCGGGTTTTTTTGTTCACAGTCCAAATACACACTGTTACTTAGGTTAATTGTTCTGACTAAATTGCCGCCGGTATTTTCAGATGTTGAAATTCGTTTACCCCACCGCGCTGAACAACTGTTTTAAAGAGCTACACAGCTCAACGATTACCTAGAGCTTTAACACAAACTGACTGACAAGACGACAGCATGTGGTATTCCTGGATGATCCCTCATCCAATAACGAATCAGGCCCAACACAGTATCCGCGCAGCATTGGGAAAACGTTAGCTCGCGGTTGGAATCGTTGTTCTAATGTTGACCGAACGATCATCCGATATCCACGTTTACTGGGAAGCCTGCGGTAGCTCACGAGATGAGAGGCGATTGGGCACATTCAGGGTGCGTCGGCTGTCTCGGGATAGCACTCGACTGGCATGAAGGTGAATTGAAGTTGGGAGCAGAGGAGCGGTCCTGGTTTCATGTGAAATGTCACCTTGTCTGGGAAAGCAGATGAAAAACAAGTGTGCAGTGTTGTGCAGCTGCACTATGGACTCGGCGACCTGACTTCGATTCGCCATCACAGCTAACATCAGTGGCGAATGATAACTGAAACGGTGCTGGGTCTTTCCCCATTAAAAAAACCCGCACTGACCAGCGTGGTGAAGTATAATCAAACCCGCATGGGCCACACGGCGTGCGAAAACCTTCATTCAGCAGTCGATTGACACACGGATGGTTCTACGATACAGTGTTTAATGGGGTTTTGCTCCCTCGTGTTACGCGATGACGGCGCCACGGATCGAAGGTGCTGCCGATACCCAGTGTGTGTGTGATCTCACAAAGCGCCGCCGGGTCTCACATTCCCACAGTCTGTTGCTCTCTCTCCGCTTCATGCCCATAGCGGAGAGTTCAGATTTCCAATCCGGGAATGCTCACTCAGACGATCGCTACTTGCGCTGTTGTGCCGCACGACTTAACCCGAACGCGTTGCTCCTGCTGTGCAGGAAACTCGAATGAATGATTCGATTGTCACGATTTTGGGCTGCAAATCAATTGACGTTCACTCTAGTTGTTACCGTTTTGTAATATAAATTTTACTTATTTATCGGTGTTATAATGCGTATGCTCCATTAACCTTCTTATAACATATAATTTGTATGGACATATACACACGCGTGTATGCATGAGTTATAATTATATAAATATATCGTAAAGTCACCGACTCCTCTCAGAAGTACGCATCGAGAGCACAACTCCTCCCACGTTTCACGCCAACTCAATGGCGGATCACAGAGTCCGAGGCCAAGTCTGCCCTCGGACTCATGGGGTTTCAGTACCTTGGACAGCGACATTGACTCAGTGACTTGTTTAGCAAAGCAATGGCCTCTTCTCATTACCAGCCACTGTTACGGTTACTTAAATTCTGTGTCTCGCGTCTTCGTTGGCGGCTTTAAGCCAGTGGTGGAAATTCCACGGTCCTATGACGGGGGCAGTATATTCATTCGACAACCCATGTGGACTTTCCACAAAGTGGTGCACATTTTAGAGATGGTGGTGATTGTGATCATGATTAAATTTGCAACTTTCTGATTGTACGGCAAGTGCTCAAACCATTTTCTAGTCGGTGAGAGGTTACTCGTTCTCCTTTGTTTCCCCAATTGTTTAGAACTCCCCCCCCCCACAGCCATTCGTGCGTGGGCTCCCTGTCTGCCCCTCCGGCTGAAGAAACGATTACGTTGAGCAGTAGGGTGCCTCGTAGTAAAACGCTCTTTGGTTCGTCTTCCAACCCTGGGGCGCCTGTCGGTGTTGTATTTGTATATTGCACACTCGTTTTGCGTGGGTGGCTGAAATCTAAATGCTCAATCTAACTGGAATTCGTTAAACATCCCAATTTAAGACCCTCCTGGAAAATAGTTTTTCGATTCAGTATTTCCTGGGTAAAAAACATGATATTATCATGGCCACTGTTTCTGCACAGTGTCTTAAACCGCGGATGCATTAGGTAACTATGTAAACCCACGGTGACTCAGCGGTTAACGCGCCGAGCTACTAAACCAGTGACTTGAGTTCGATCACCGCTCACGGCCATCATCAGTGGTGATGTTCTGAATCAATCCTTGGCCTTCCCTAGGTCAGATTGCCACTAGGGAGACAAAGGGGGCGGGGCATGGTGCTGGACACCCACCCTCTCGTGTGCCGTGTCGACCTTCATAAGTGATTGCTAACAGTACTTCACCCTACAGTCTGTTGAGGCCACACGGGAAATGTGTGTTTTATAACCCCACGTGGTGTCGTGGTTCCAAGTAAACGCCACTGTACAGGGGTCCGGTGAACCCACGTGCGTGGCACGGAGCACTGCAGTGGGGATATTTTCAGGTGTCACCTGCGCTTCCCCAACCCCTCCCCTTGCTCCCCCCCTCCCCCCACACGCTGTCCCCAGCTTCCCCAAGGGCATTCACCTGTGCTTGGTCCTCATCGCCATGGAAACACAGGCGAGTAAATTACTGTAACCGGTGCTTCCTTGTTGCTGCTGTCACTGTCCTCGAGCGAGGAGAGCGATGAAGTGTACCGCCCCG
Source organism: Mordacia mordax (assembly GCA_036362905.1). Classification (NCBI taxonomy): domain Eukaryota; kingdom Metazoa; phylum Chordata; class Hyperoartia; order Petromyzontiformes; family Petromyzontidae; genus Mordacia; species Mordacia mordax. Next base: position 2,576,400 of record JAZEWT010000023.1, read on the forward strand.
AATCTGGTGACGTGTCAGCTGAGGGTTGGTGGATCAGGGTGTGGCGATGCTGATCATCATTCCTACATGTGTGCGCACAGTGGTCACAGCTGTTGAGAGCGTGGAATCGCTTTCAACAGCTGTTCTTTCAGGATAGCCGTGTCGAGCGTGCCTCCTCTCTCCTTGGCCTAAATATGCCTCCAGCATGGGCTGGATGTGTCGTGGGACGGTGTTTTGGGATGGCGTCATGAGCTGGCGTGCTGGTGCCCCGTGGGTGTGCAGACTGCAGTGTCGTGGGATCGGACTGCAGTGCCATGGGTTGTTATGCAAACGGCCAGTGCGCAGTTGGAGTGGTCCAGACTACCCACCCTGCCAGCTGGTGCGCTGCAGGCTGCTGGCGCAAGGACCTCTGTGCCACGAGCTGGCACTGGGCCTTTTTCAGACCCCATCAGACTGTACCACTGAGACGTCGTATGGATGCGACTCATGAATATTTCAACGTTGGGACGAACAAAGGCTGATTGCGGGGAGTGGGGGTGAGCCATACAGCGAGGCACGGGGGTGGCTGGGATGCAGAGGCGGTGAATGGAGCCTCACCCCCCGTGATTGAATGGAGCAGTCCAATTTGAGATTTTAAAATTGTGTGTTTTTTGTGGATATGGGGGGGGGTGCAGTCAGTTGAGGAGGTTGTGGGAGGGGGGGTTCGCAGGGAGGGGCTAGCCGACGGCGTTCCGCCTTTGCAAGGTAGTTGTTATGCTCGTTGCGTGCCGCTTTACGCACTTACGCACACACACGCACACGCACGCACGCACACGCTCGGACCTTGCGATGACATCATCGTGCCAGGAGGGATAGAGAAGATGGAGGAGTGGGAAGCCGGGAGCAGAGAGAAGGTGTAAGAGACAGAGCCGGACAGATCGACGGGACGTGCGCAGGAAGGACAGACGTGTGAGTGACATGGAAATAGGGAGTTGGCACAAATGAGTGAATAAGCGGGGATTTTAGCGCGAGCGGGCAGCGACCTCCCATCCTGCCGTCTGCAACGAATATCGCCACTCCCGGAAACCGGTCCAGGAGCTCCACCGGCCAGCCGGCACATCCGTGATTAGCGACACGCACGCGAAGAGACACACACGGACACGCACGCGTAGAGACACACACGGACACGCACGGAGACAGCTGCTGAGCTTAACGTGGGCGGAACGCTGGGGCGTGCAGTGCGGTTGACCCTGCATCATGAAGAGGCTCATTTGCAAGAAGATCTGCTCGTGTGAGTTGCACAGCGACACGCGCCCCTACACACGCCCCGTTCGTGGTTTTAGCGATTGTAATATTGTTGTTTTTTTCTTATTTATATATGTTGTCTCTTCGTGGAGCGGAGAGGCGATTGCAATCGGTCGCTACGGCGTGCGCCAAACTTGGGTCACGATTGTCAGTACAAGCTGTGGTTTCCCTATAATTTCAGGGCAGGTGTGGTGGCAGAGATTGGCAGTGGCAGCACAGGGGCAGTGGCAATGGACCACGGCTGGTGTCAGAAATTACACGTTGGGGGCAAAACTCACCTGAAACGATGTATTAGAATTGCTTGCCAAAGGTGTTCTCTCAGGATAGCCGTGTCGAGCACTCCCCCTCCTTGGCGATGCTTCGCCTCTCACGTCGGTGGGCATCCTAAGGATTTCTGAGACTTGAGTTGCGATGAGAATGCTGTACTGTATGTTGTCTGATACCGCATCGAGCCGTGAACACCTCCATCAATAAAAATATGCATTTACACGAGGAAAAAAATCTAAACATATATATTTAAAATGTATACAGTTACCGACTGTGTGCAGTTAACTTAACCCAATATTCCGGCTAGCGAAATGTAAAAGAAGTGGATATTATTTAATAAGCAATGTATTTATAATTGGCTCACAAGACTGAAGTGGGCTGGGAGAAGGGTGATATTTTCAGCTCACAACTTTTAGAAAATAAGTCTAAAATTATTTAGTAGTTCACAGGTCATCGTCAATCCACTGCTGGATGAAGACTTACTTCACCATGCTGGCCAGTTCGGGTTAGTATGTTTTTATCTATGCTGGAACTGTTGAGGCATGCGGCTGTTTTTAACAGTTGTCTCGCGGGGAAGAGTAAGCAAACTTCAATATCTCAGGGCACCGAGGCCAGTTGAATGGGGACAGTGAAGCTAAGGTTGGTTAAGGCAGTGACCGGCACCGGTTTGGATTTCATTCTCCACTACGTTAGTCATGGCTGGGATTTGAACTCGGGTGTGTGAGTTTATAGGACAGTATGTGAACCGCCGTGTCAGTACACCAAGTATTTTCATGCACAATATGTACTTAAATTTAAATGTTCTTTCCTGAATTATCGATATATTTTCTCCCAGCTGAATAAGGCCACTAGCACCAAGGCTTGGCCAATTTAACTTAAGCCAAGTTCATCCACAGCCAAATCACCACCTTGTGCTTGTCAGTTCTGGTAATCAAAGAAGGACTCGGTCTGGTTCGTATGACGTTCAGTGACTGACAGGACCACGAGTTGTAGGCTTAGATTATGAAGAAGCTGCAAGATGGCAGTGCTTAGAATCACCTCGTGTCCTGGGTGGGTTTTCTCTGAGCTCTCGAGCTACCTCTTGCACAGAGCCAAATTCTCATTAATGACATGCATGGCCAAAGTTCTCAATGCAGAAAAATCCCTCCTGTAAAAAAAAGTCAGTGAACATTGCCTTGGCAAATCAATGGAATTTACTGAAAAAAAACCACATTTAATAACATGGGATATTTTCGTGCTGTAGTTAGCTTGCAAGCTCACTGTGTACTCTATGCTGTAATAATAAACATCTAATAATAATACACGTCTATTGTGGTGGAGCAAAGACAATGAAACCTTTAACTCGGTGTAAAACTGCGTGGGTGACCTTGGTGGGATTTGACCCCAGAATTTCAGCTGAGGTCATTGAAACCAGCCTTAGTGTCCTCACATGGCCATTATGAGCCTTCAGCGCCACTTAACACTCTCTAATGGGTTTGTGGGCCCGGCTGGATGAGGTTGGCTGCTGAAATCAGGGTTGGTTTTTAATAGGAAAGTGATCATCGGATATAATAGTGAGCACACGAGGTCGAGAGTTCCGTCGGATCTCCCGGCGCGGCAGCTGGAATGGTGCAAATATCTTTAATTGCCTCTGCCACCACCTGTCCATCCAGAAACGTGACACAATGGGTGCACTATGGGTTGGTCGATCGGTTTGGTCGGATCTAGTTGGGAAAAGTGTGGTTACTGACATTTTTCCATAGCTCTCTCTGGCTATTGTGGCAGAGTATGCCGCAAATCTCAACTCATCAGTGGGCCGCACGCACTCCCGAGTGGTCCGTGGAGACCAGACCCAAGTGGGCCTTGAGGTGCAAAATGTTGAGAACCCTTGTTTTCGAGCTGTTTAGTGAAGGGTCTTCCACCAGCAATATCATGATCAAGCAATTGCCATAGGAATGTGGAATTTCCACTGGCTGAGAACCGTATAGAACAACTGATTTACCACCCGTCTATTAGTTTTGACTTTTAAATAAAACCCATAAAATGATTCCACAATGCTGTAATGCATCCGTCTTCTCGACGAAACAGCACTACTGTACACATACATGCACACGCGGCATATATACAGCGAGGGTGCCGCCTGTCCCTGGATTGATGATGTCAGCGGGGCCTGTGAGCAGCACAAGGCCTGGGGAGGAGGCATTAGCATCTGTGTGCGGGGTGTGGGGGTGTGTGGTGAGGGAAAGGCAGAGTGAGTGGCGGTTGGGAGCTGTAGTGGCGTTGGCGGTACTGATTGAGTAGTCGCACGCAAGCTAAAAAGTCACTGCCACGTGATGATAGAAATGTGTCATTGTACCGATGTAGGTTTCCACGGCTCTGTTGAGAATTGCTCTCAAGAGCTGCTCTTTCGGTATAGTCGTGTCGAGAGGAGAAACGCTCTTCGTGCCGTTCTCAATCCTGCCGTTGTTGGTCATTTACCGTAGTGCTCTCCTCCGGGGGATGTATTCTGTCACAAGGTTGTGCACTGCTTGCTTCAGTTAGCTGTGGTTACAAACCTCACGGCCCCAGCTCATTAAAATGAGACGGACCCTCTCCGTGCTGTGTGTGGACCACTGTGCCGCAACTTGTCACCCACCCACCTTGTATGGATGTACGTTTTCATGGCTCGATGGATGCGGTCCACACGGCTATCCCAAAAGAGCAGCTCTTGAGACCAGTTCTCACCCCTAACCCACCTTGTCTCGTACTGTGCTGCCCAATGTGTTCGCTAACACCACGGACAGCGCCAGTCAGTGATAGAGGTGGCACGTGTGTGCAGAGTCACCATCACTTCACCTATTTTTAATTTGTTGAGATAATTGGTAATTTTTGGGCTCTACAATTTTGCCTGCTGGTTATGATTATCGATAGGGTTTCATCTTTGCACAAATTTGTGTTGCGAGTTTAATTACCTTTTCATTTGTACGTTTCTGCATTGGTCAGTTTGAACGTTTGTTGTATCGCATGAATCTCACATCCAGAGCTTGTAAACTCACGGGGTACTTTCTGCTGTAATAAAAAAAAACATCTATCTATTATCTACTATATTACCACTTGATAATGCCGTTTGTTGCTGGCCGCTTAGCGTTTTGTCCTTTACAGCACTATGTTTTACAAGTGTGAAACAAATAGGATTAGGGGAGGTAGATTTAACGTCATGGAGTGACACTATGGTGGTACTCGGGTTGCACTAGGCTGGCATCTGAGTGTCACTGGGGCGGCACCAAGGGTGGCACCAAGGGACAAGATCTGAAGCCACATGGCGGAAACTTGGCTCTGAGCTCGAGGCAGCGTGGTGAGATTGGCCACGATGACTTATTGACCTTAACCTTCGTGTGGCCATGGCCCCTCTCCCCGGCAGACAAGGCACACGAGGAGGATGAGCCGGTGGAAGGGAAGGGGCCGCCGGGGGGCAAGGCCGGACGTCGGGGCCCTGGACAGGGAGGCGCAGGCCGCAGGCAGGGGGCCTGGTCAGCGAAGGCGGCCACAGGTACGGCACGGGGCCTCTCAGCCTCACCTGGATGAGACGTACGCGTACACGCAGGTGCCTCCTATGGTCAGAGCAAACTGTTGACAGTTACTGTAAGCAAGCACATATGAAGGTTGGCATGGCACAAGAGGGGGTGGGTCGCCAGTACCACGCCCGACCGCCTTTGGCTCCCTATTGGCAATGCTCATACGCTGCACTCAGTACTCATTTGAGGTTGTGTCGATCTAAAGGAGGCTCAGGATCAGTTGAAGATATTTGTCATTGGTAGACGTGAGCGGGGATTGAACCCAGGCGTCGGGTTCGTAGCGCAGAAGCACACGAACCACTTCACTGCCACTTCCCACGGTGAATACGCGTTCACATTCACAGGGACATCTTCGTGTCTCAGTAACCCATGTCTACAGATCAGTCTCTGTGTCTCTCATCTGCATCTGTCTCCACGACTGTCTCCCTGTGTCTCCACGTTCCTTACCTCTTCATGTTGTGTCTCTGTCTCAGCCACGTCCATCTCCTTCTCTCTGTCCCTATGTCTCCTCGTGTCTGCATCACTTGCATCGGTTTGCATATTCCCTCTGTCTCTGTGGCATCACCTCCTGGCTTCATCCTGTCTTCGTGTCTCTGTCTCACCCACGTTTGTCTACGTGGCGCTATTTCTCTGTCCTCGTGTCCCTGCTTCTATATTTTGTCTCACCTGCATCTATCTCTATGTCTCCGCCTCTTCCTCCCCTTGTCTTCTTTTTCCTCATATCCTCGTGTCTCCATCTCGTGCCCATCCCATGCCCTCGTGTCTTCCCGTGCCTCCCCATGCCCTCGTGTCTTCCCGTGCCTCCCCGTGCCTCCCCGTGACAGGGCGAGAGGGAGCCGGAGCGGTGGATGAGGAAGATTTCATCAAGGCGTTCGAGGATGTCCCCTCCGTGCAGGTGAGAGTGCACCGGACATTCATCAACAAGCTGGCAGGCCAATCCAGAGAAGGAGCCTCCATTCTGTTAAAAGCTTCTCCGTAGAAATTCTCCAACTGGGGACCGAATAATGCCCCAGATCACACCTATAGAATGCTGCTGCCAGTGATAGCGAGCGTGCGTCTGTAATCTCACAAAGCGCCTCCAGGTCTCACAGTCCCACAGTCTGTTGCTCTCTCTGCTCATGCCCACGATAGATATTTCGGATTCTCAATTCGTTAATCCACGACCCATCTCCACCTCCAGCACGAGGGTCTGACGATCACGACTTTGCAAGGTTGTGCCGCACTGCACTGCGATCAATGTTCGGGGCATGCCACACATTCGTCGGTACAATGTCCGACGTTCCGCTACATGTGCAGGTAGCTTCTCCAGCAACTGCAGTGGTGGCCCAGGCCACTTATAAATGAGATGCAGCCTGGTGTCTTCAGTGCTTACCTGGTTAAACAATGCAAACTTAAACCTGACCTCGAGCTGCAAGAAAGCAGTACACAGTTGTCTGATCGTCCATCTTCTTACCAATGAGATCCATCGCCGGTCTCGAGCGCCCCCACCTCGTTATAACAAAACGACCTCGAGCGTTGCGTCTCTTGCCCACAGATCCATTCCAACCGCGACCTGGAGGAGGCTATGACCAAGATCCGGGACATGCTGTCGGACGACAAGCACGACTGGGAGCAGCGAGTGGCGGCCGTGAGTCACCGCGCCTGCACGCCCGTGTCTCCCTCCTCTCAGCCCTCCTGCAGCACTACGACGAAGTGTGCAGGCGGTGCAACTGCCCCGTGCCCCGTGGGCCATGGGTGCCGAGGCACTGAGTTAAGATGACGGCGGGCAAGAGAATGGAGAGGGAGCAGCTTGGTAAACTTATATCTGCGCTGTCAAAGTATCTGTACCTTCATGTTTAGAAGCGTTGCGTAGAATTCAGGTGTTCTCGACCTCTGCACCTCAAGGCCCGCTTGCGCCACCTGGGACTGGTCTCTACGGACCACCAGGTGTTGCTCGTGGCCCACCGATGGGTCAAGGTCCACCGGTTGAGCGTGGCGGGTGTAGGTGACCGCGTGAGAGAGGGAGGGGGGCAGGGTAGCCAGATAGCCAGTGGAGTGGCAGACAGAGTTTGTCTCCCACTCATGGTCAACATCATGGACGCATGTCTCAACCGCTCCTGAGCCTTCTCTAGGTCGACTCAGCCTCAACTGAACACCGAGTGCAGTCTGTACACCTGGCCACTTGGGAGACAAATACCGGAGGGTGTGGTGCTGGACAATAACACCTCCACGTGCCTCTCGCCGGGCTCCGTAGGCACTGCTCACTAACAACACCTGACTGTGGTCTGTCAAGGCTATACGGGGGATCTTTATCTTTGTTTACCTGTACCGGGCTGGGCAGGTGAGGGAGGTCCGCTCGCTGCTCGTGGCAGGAGCCACCAAACACGACTGCTTCCTGCCACAGCTGCGGCTCATGGACCTGGCGCTGAAGCTGAGTGTGCGCGACCTTCGCTCACAGGTCGTGCGCGAGACCTGCATCACGCTCGCGTGAGTCATCACCGTCATCGTCGTCATCATCGTCATCATCGTCGTCATCACCGTCATCATCGTCGTCATCACCGTCATCGTCGTCATCGTCATCATCGTCATCGTCATCTTTATCACTAATGATTACTTCCAAAAGCTGCTCTTTCGGGAGAGCCGCGTCGATCGCTCTGACGGAGGCATCCAGAACGCCTGAGGATGCCTCCAAAGTGGGAGGCGAAACGTCACGAAGGGGAGAGGGGGAGAGCTCGACACGGCTATCCTGAAAAAAACAGCTTTGAACAGCAGTTATCACTCTCACCGTCATCACTGACATCATCGGCGTTGTCATGTGCCGTAAAATCAATGCTACCTTTATCACAGTGATGAGTGTGTACGTGCATGCACGTGACTCATCAGCACGGGGGGTTGCTGGCCACCCACCCCTTAGTGTCCCTTGCCACCCTCCATAGGCTGCTGCTAAGAGCAATTGCCCCAGCAGTCTGTTCGAGGCTATGTGGCGGATCTTTGTGGGCAGCAGTGAGCCAGCGGTGGCTGAAAACCTCACAAACCGAGTTCAAATCCTGCTCACGGCCAACACCAGGGACGATTTCCCAACTGGTCCTAGGGCTCTCCTAGGTCGACTGAGCCTGAACGACGCAGTAGTATGGCGCATAAGCATCTTAACTAGGGAGACAAAGGCGGCCAGGCGTGGTGCTCACCACGCACTTCCTCGTGTGCCGTGTTGACGGTTCACAGGCGCTCGCTAACGGCGCTCAACCCTATAGTTGGTGTAAGGCCGTACGGGGGGAACCGCTGTCTTTGTGACAGGCACCTGTCGGCGTTGCTGCGGAACAAGTTTGAATTCACGGCGGAGGCCGTGCTGGCCGGGCTATTCGCGCTGGTGCCGAACAGCGCCAAGGTCATGGCCACGTCCGGTCTCGTGGCAATCCGCCTCATCCTCAAGGTAGATACAAAGCCTGATGTCTCCCGCGTAGCCCCAGCACTCTCCTGGAGCAGATGCAGTTGGCGAGGCTGCTCAGAGAAGCTGGACAATGCTGCCTCCTTGCACCGTGGTTTCCTCCATTTTTTTAAATGTGTTGTCGCGTTGGTCGGTTCAGACGCTTGTTGTGTCACAGCAATCCCGCATCTAGAGCTTGTGTTACGGATAGGAGCCAGTGTTAGAAATAGGAGTCAGTGTTAAAGATAGGAGCCAGTGTTACAGATAGGAGCCAGTGTTAGAGATAGGAGCCAGTGTTAGAGATAGGAGCCATTGTTAGAGATAGGAGCCAGTGTTAGAGATAGGAGCCATTGTTAGAGATAGGAGCCAGTGTTAGAGATAGGAGCCAGTGTTATAGATAGGAGCCATTGTTAGAGACAGGAGCCAGTGTTAGAGATAGGAGCCAGTGTTAGAGATAGGAGTCAGTGTTAAAGATAGGAGCCAGTGTTACAGATAGGAGCCAGTGTTAAGAGATAGGAGCCATTGTTAGAGACAGGAGCCAGTGTTAGAGATAGGAGCCAGTGTTAGAGATAAGAGTCAGTGTTAAAGATAGGAGTCAGTGTTAGAGATAGGAGTCAGTGTTAGAGATAGGAGCCAGTGTTAGAGATAGGAGCCAGTGTTAGAGATAGGAGTCAGTGTTATAGATAGGTGCTTGCCAGCTCACTGGGTACCCTCTGCTGTAATCATAGAGATCTATATATCTACCTTCGTCTAAACACTCAATAATAACAAAACCAAAAACAAACAAAAATGTTATTGTTGATTCACCGTTCATACGTCATTGTTATTGTTGTTTCACATGCCGTCCTCTCCACAGCTCTGTGCAGCGCTTTGTGACCCCCGGGTGAAAAGCGCTCTAGAAGTGTAACTATTATGAATTGAGTGGAAACAGCGGAATATATGGAGGACTGCAGAGCGTGCGTGGTTACTGGCTTGGTAATTGTACGGACCGGTGTGTGTGCAGAACACGACCGTCTCACGTCTCACACCCATCGTCTGCTCCAACGCCAACTCCAAGGCCGTATCGGTGCGCAGGTGAGAATCGCCCCCGACACGTGGAGTGGATCATTGCTTTCCAAAGCTCTTGCAGCAGGATCGCCGTGACGAGCGCTCCCCCTTATCTCCCTCCGCTCGACACGGCTCTCCCGAGAGAACAGCTGTGGAAAGCAATCACGCATCGAGTTGTGAAAACCTACGTCAGTACACGGTGAGCGTGGACTCAAACAATATAAAATAATTCGGCCGACAAATATCAAGCAGGTTCGAGCTTCGAAGTGGAGTTGATCCTCATTTGTTGTGTGCGTTGTGACGTACGGGCTTATTGTTGAGACGATCAATCTGGGCTTGAAGGTGTCATGACGTCGTTGGAAATGAAACTTTGCGAAGTTAATTGCCAAAGTTGAACTGCGAGATTCGTCCCCAACCCACGGGTGGGTGAGGCTGCGACAGTGATGACCGACGCGGCACTAATCGCTTGTGCATGTAATGACTGAATTCATGTGTCTGTGTCGGGTGGTGGAGTGGTCTCAGCTACACAAATTTGCTCGCATCATTGTGACACACAGCCCAACAATTATCAACCGTATAACTGGCTGCGGACACTGACTGCGTGTTAACTCTGTCGAGACTGCTGGACATCATATTAGGCCCGCGCAGTCACTTCCTTAACCGTGGTATAAGTGATGAACCGTGATGATGATGATGATGACGATGAGAGGTGAGCGAACGCTACGTAAACGTTTGCTGCGTTATGCATTTCAGACGCAGCTTCGAGTTTCTGGACCTCATGTTCCAGGAGTGGCAGACGGCTGCGCTGGAGAGGTGAGACGGGCAGCAGGGCATTGTGGGTAAAGCACTGGCATTGCCCCAGAACTGTACCAGTTATCGCTGAACCTCTGTGCAACTGAACTCGCTGCCCTCAAACCACGGGCGGCATTGTGACGCCACTCCTCAGTCTCAGAAATCCACCGTCACCGTGTAAGGCCGCAGCGGAAGCCGCCCCGCTGGCTCTCTTGCCAACCGGCAGGGAAGTTTTGGTTATGATAATGTCGCATCGTTCAGACATAATGAGCTCACCTCTGTGCCCGTATCTCGCTCTCTCCACTTGTCTGAATCTCCGTCGCTCTCTCCCCGTCCGATCGCCCGTCTGCAGACACATGAGCCTGCTGGTGGAGACGGTGCGCAAGGGCATCACGGACGCGGACTCGGACGCAAGACTCGAGGCGCGGAAGTGAGTTGGACCGCGTGCCGGTCCTCTTGTCGGATCCCTGGTCAGGCCGTCATTGGGCCCCCATTCGGGCCCCCGTAAGGTCTCCGGTCGGACCCATGATTGGTCCCGGGGTCTGACCCTAGAACTTGCCCAGGTCATGAAGAACCTCACAAGGCCTCAATTCAAACAACAACAACCGGTATTTGTGATGCAGTCAGGACGTAATACATCACCGGCCCCCACCCTGTGCTGGGTCGCAGGGCCTACTGGGGGCTCCACAATCACGCTCCCGGTGCAGCCAAGGCCCTGCTGATGTCGCTGGAGCCGTCGTACCAGCGGGCGGTGACGGCTCAGCGCGGCGGCGCTCACCCCAACGGATCGGGGCACCTGCACCCCCACTCAGACCGCTCTTCGAGCAGCTCCCAGGAGAGCCTCAAGTAAGGGCCGTAGATATTACATGCAGAGATGTTTATTATTATTATTACAGCATAAAGTGCCTGGGGAGCTTGCAGGCTCTAGATGCAGGATTCCTGTAATACAACGAGTATTTTAACTGACCACAGCAGCAGCAGCATATACAATCAAACGGTAAATAAATAAACCCACAGCACCAATGTGAGCAGAAATTAGGCCTGAACTATATTCATAAAGCAAAGAGTAATATGCAAAATTGCACACAGCACAAACATTACCAATTAATTAATGAGAGCTAGAGGAGTGTAACAATGCAATGGGAATTAATTAAGGAAGCGTTTTGTAAAACACAATAAAATATTAAATGCAAATCTTCAAAGACACCTAACAATGTTTGCAATAGCAGCCAGGCAGAATTTCTGATTGGGATCTAAGGTGGCTCAACGATCGATCTAAGCTCTAGGGTGGCTCAGTGATGGTAGTGACTGTAGCCTCAAGCTTACGGAGTATTGTTCCAAGAAGCAGGGGCAGCCGTTTCACGTGGAAGGCAGAGCCAGCGAAGATCGCGGCACGGCCCGCGTTCTCGATACTCAGAACGGTGCAGCAGTGGCATCATGGTACAGTGCGAGAGGGCGGTCGATTCGTACTGGTAACAGCGAGCCTGGAGAACCATATGATTCACGCCATGAGCATGGAGCTGTGGAGGTCCTCGCCTGGGTTACAGAGCCAGCCACATCATCATCATCATCATTGGCATCGTCACGAGTCGTGGTCTATCTACTGCTGGCCATATCATCCTGATGAGCCAGGATACGGGGAGAATGGCATGACACTGCAATGCCCTATCAGAACGACAACAACCGGGTTTGCCACTAAGTGGCAGTGACGTCATCACAGCAGTTGTGCCTGACTAGGTGCACCTTGAGACCACGTGTCGAAGGCTCGCCGCTGGCAGGAGACTCTCACGGGACAGGCCCAGGTGCCACAGGTTGCCTGACTGAGATGACTGGTATATGCACCACCTGTGCTCCCCAATATGCTAAAAAACAACTGTGACAGTCAAAAATATAACAAAATAACACCACGGAAAGCTAACACCACAGCTCCCGTGCCTATTCATGTGGCGTTTGCATGTTATGCCCATACCCACGTGGGTTTTCACCAGGTACTCTGGTTTCCTAACATCCAGACATGCACCAGATACTCAGATTTCCTCCTACCATCCAGACTCCCACGGCCAAGGTTAATCGACCTGCTGACTAATTTGCCTGCATTGCCCTGCAATAAAATAGCATCTCATCATGAGTATAGCCCTGCCTTTCACCCTGCGTCGGCCTGGATAGGCTCCTGCCCCCCGCGACCCTGACTGGGGACAGATAACGACGATCGTGACACCTCTACAGGTGAGCAATGCACCGACCAATGAATTCACCTGTGGTCACCTCCCCCCTCCCCCCGTCCATCAACCTCCTGTCCCCTCGCTGCTTCAATCAACAGCCGCCACCTGGGCAAGCGAGGGCTCTCGCACAACCTTCACACAGCGGCGACGACCAAAGGTGGGCACGCGCGGTGTCGTGGGTGACCTGCAAGGTGGCAGGGCGGCCGGCAGGTCACGGTGCTGAACCTGCACTGCCGACAGCCTGAGTTCTGCTCCGGGTTTCGGCCGCTGTCCGTGATGAGACCGGCTTCTCAAGAGCAGCGAGTCAATGGTCTCAGCCCAGCCGCCAGCAACTTTATCAAACAGAGATCACATTAAGGGTGGCACGGTGGCTCAGTGGGTAGCGCTGTCACCTCCTCACAGCAAGAAGGTCCCGGGTTCGAATCTCGGCTCGGGTGCCTTGCTGTGTGGAGTTTGCATGTTCTCTCCCCATGTCTGCGTGGGTTTCCTCCCACAGTCCAAAAAAACATGCTGCTGCATAGGTTAATTGACTTGCACATTAAATTGCCCTCAGTGCCTGGGATGGACTGGCGCCCCATCGTGGGTACATCCTTGCCTTGCGCCCTGTGTCTGCCGGGATAGGCTCCGGCTCACCGCGACCCTGTACAGGACTAAGCGGTTTCTGACACTGAGATGAGATGACATTAGGTTTGAGAAATCACTGTCACGATGCAAGTCTTCGCAGCTCGACGCGCGTGACTTGCTCACGCGTCGAGCGGGAGGACGCTCGACGCGGCTGTCCCGAAGCAACAGCTACGGAGGAGCGTTATTCTCATGCGCGGAGCCGTGACGAACCCACAGCCGTACCTGAGCCCCCGCCGCCCTGTGACAGTGCCGGCCGGCGCCCGCAAGCAGCCGCCGCCGTGCGCGCCGGGCGCGATGCAGCGCTCGCGCAGCGACGTGGACGTGGGCGCCGCGCACAGCGCCAAGACGCGCATGGCGGCCGGGGCGGGGGCCGCGGCGGGGCCCGGCTCGGGGGTCGCGTTGAGCCGCGAACGCCCTCCGACCGCGCCAGCGCGGCACCACGTGACGAGCAGCGGATACGGTGAGCGGCGCCGACAAGGACGGTGACGATGGCTGTCGTCGATCTGTGACGGGATTTTGCGTTAGGCCACGTAACGAGTCTGACCAGCATTGTGTCGTGGAACCCTCCACCACCCAACGCAGCGATGTTAATTAAACCGTCATGAGCACAAGCGCTTAACGAAGAGCTCATTATTGTCGCAGCCTTAACCCACTTGGGGATTCATCCCAACTTTGGCAAATGGATTTGATACATTTCGTTTAAAATAAAGTTAGACAACTTTATGCTATGATCCGGCAGTCAGAATGAAGGTGTAAGAACATTTAACAAAACAACAATTATGAATGTTTCTGTTGACAAATAGATTAAATTTAAGATCATGTTTCACAGTCAAGGTTAACAATTAGATGCACTGCGTTTCTATAGACAATAAGCCACGCGTCAGCAGATGATGTATTTCATTTTCAAAACTACTAATCCACTCGCGTTATGTTGGCAAAGTTGTCATTGCTGTCGTCATCGTCATTATCGACAGCAGTCGCGACAGTGCCACAGTCGTTGGCAGCCAAGGAAGTCACAGGAAGGCTGTGAGATAATCGATGGATGTTAATTATTCGAGCAGAAAGTACTCAGTGAGCTTGCAAGCTCTGGATGCGGGATTCCTGTAACACAACAAACGTCCGAACTGACCAACGTAACAACGCATAAAACTAAAGAGTAAATAAACTTGCAGCAAAAATATGTGCATAAATTAAACTCTAACCGTAATAATAAAAGTGAAGAGTAACGCGCAAGTGTACAATTAATCAAACTCAGAATACTAACTTGTACAAAGATGAATCCCCAATAATGATCGTTAACGGTCGCCACTGAAGATTACACAGCAAAATAAGTTAATAATAAACTAAGAAGAGCAACAGTCCAACAGTGGCATGGGAAACATGTTAGTTTTTTTTAGCCCAACAAAAAGGAGGAGCTTATGCATTCCTTCACAGAGACCAATCTATCTGTTTATATAAATATACAAACGCATTTAAAAATATAAACAGCAGTAGCTGCACCGTGTTCATCATCAGAAGTGGATAGCGTTGGTGGGAGCAGTGGTGTCATCATCGTCATCATCATCGGAGCATTGTCACCATGAGGAATGATTATATCAGCATCATAACCACATGCAGCAGAGCTTTATCATCATCCGTGGCAGCAATAGTGGCATCATTATTAGCAGTATCAGCAGGAGGGAGAGTGATATAATTATCTTAAATAACAACGTCTACATCATCATTATCGATTATTATCAGCAGCAGGAAGATTGACATCTTTACAAGTGGCAGCATCACCACTCTTTATAGCATCAGGAATAGCAACTCCATCATCACCATCACCGCCATCACGTCATCATCACCGTCATCACGTCATCACGTCGTCATCATCACCGCCGTCACGTCACCATCACCGCTGTGTTCCCCAGGCATCCAGCACAAGTCGGGAGGCACGGGGGTTCTGGGCTCTCCGGGGGAACGGCACGGACGGCCAGCGGCAAAATCTGTTTACCAGAACCAGCGTGAGCCACACGCACCAGCCTGCACGAGCACTCGCACACCAACACACGAATACACCAACACACTAACACACTAACGCACCAACATACTAATACACCAATACGTCCACACTGCAACACTCCAATACATTAACCTGCCAACACACCAACACACCAACACACTAACACAGCAATACACCAACACACCAACACACTAACCTGCCAACACACCAACATACTAATACACCAATACATCAACACTGCAACACTCCAACACACTAACACTCCAACACACTAACACTCCAACACTCCAACACTCCAACACACTAACACTCCAACACTCCAACACACGAACCTGCCAACACACCAACACACTAACACACCAATACACCAATACATCAACACTCCAACACACTAACACTCCAACACTCCAACAGACTAACTTGCCAACACACCAACACACTAACACGCCAACACACCAACACACTAACCTGCCAACACACCAAC
>JAZEWT010000023.1:2608915-2650014 GCA_036362905.1 Mordacia mordax
CTGAGGGGAATGGTTCTTCATTCAATGTCTCCTCTGATTCACGCTCTCGTACCTCGCGTCTCCAGGGCCTCGCGAGCCCACGCGGCAAGAATTCTCCGGAGAAGTTGGCACTGCGGCTCCAACCGCAAACCGTCTCACTGGAGATACATTGAGACGTATGGAGACACACAGAGATTCCAAGTGATACGTAGAGACTCATAGAGATTATATAGAGACTCGTGCCATTTATCAATCAGCACACATATGGCCATGGCCACAGTAGGCCACCGTCGAGGCCACTGGGACTAAGTGTTAGGAGTATTTGGAGGACAAGGGGAGTTTGTGGTGATAATGCTGCGCCGGACCTGGGCTCTCATCAGACCGGTTCACCCGAGCTAGCCGTGGGGAGTTATATAAATGTCTGTTATTTATACGCGAGCTTACAGTATGCGTCTGTAGCGCTGATGACGCCAGCGCACACTCTCTCCGCACGTTTCTCTTTCCTCGTGTTCCGCCCGTGTCTGCACGAATCCCCATCTCTCTCCCCACGATTCCCAGCCTCCCCCAAATGCCTCATCTCACCCAACATGTGCCCGTGTCTCTGCCCCCACGTTGTCCTTGTTTCCGCCATATCGTCGTCTCCCCACGACTCTGTCCCGACGTTTTGAGTCGTGTCTCTGCCATATCTTCATATCTCCCACCCCACGTGTCCCTCCCGCGTCTAACTATGACCAAACCAAGCAGGGGCAGCTCATCTCCTGAGCCTCACATCCCCGTCCTTTTGCTGCTTGAAATCTGGAGTATAAACAGGTGACGTGTTTTTTTAGAAATATTAATTAAAATCAGGATCCTGGTGGAGCTGTGCAAGGCATCAATTCATAGACGGTGGTGCACGGGGAGGGGGCCCCGTCTCTGTGCAGGGAAGGTGTCTCGGTGAAATAACCAGGCAACGGGGCCAGCGATTGAACACTCGACCAATATAATAACCCATATGATAACGAGGATTAACGAGCACCCGTCGCTCAAGGAATATGCGCTGCAAAGCACTCTTAATACGCAATTCCCGGCTGTAATATCCTCACCTTAACAAGATCTAATTAACTCAATGTTTTCCTGTTACCCGTCGCGTCCGTCATACACAAGATCTGTGTACTCGTGTGTGTACGTGGGTTATGTAACTCATCGCTGTCCGTAGCGCAGGCAGCTCTTGTTGCACCGTGGTCGCACAGTGCTCGGGAGTGTGCAGGCTGTGCTCAGCTGTCGCTGCTCAACACGCTGTTGGTCGCAGGCTGTGCTGCTGTCGCAGTAGTTGCGCGCACTGTTGCACCGCTGTGGCCGGCTCCGTTGCTCCGCAGTCGCGGCCTCGCTGCTGTTGCACAGCGGCCGAAGCCTCGGCAGCCGCGCAGCAGTACTGCGGACTGGTGCCCCCGCGTTCGGGACGTTGGTGCCACCGGCGGCGCTGCTCGGCGCCACCTCCTCCCCGTCGTCTCCCCCTCTCTTGGCCCGGCGATGCCGCGGAGGGGTCTCTCAGTCCCACTGCGAGCCGCCTGTACGCGGCGACCACAACTTGTTTACGAGCAGCGCTCAGGAAGGCTTCAGCAAACACCCCGATGTCAGTCATGCCGTGGCGAATTTAAACCAATTGTCAAGGTTACTGAGCCTCAGAATAAAGCGCCGGCTTCTCCCGTGTTCACCGTGTCTCTATACTGTGTTGGTGAGTGCGCGCACCGTGATGCGCCTTCACCTGCGGCAGACGGCCAATTGGAGCAATCGGATGATTTCTCACCATGCAGGTGAGTGCGGGATGAACGAGGGCTCAGGATAGGCTCGCATGTCAAGCAGCTGTGATCGGGACAAGCTGCTCTTGCGGTGCAGCCGCGGCGAGCTACATATTCAATCAGCATTGAGGCGTCTACATGCGAGTTTCTCATATCTCGAGACGATCCACCCACTTTGGACGGAGTAGTTTCACTGAAAAGTGTTGTTCGGGAAACTTACTCAAGAGCCTGACGATGTCTGTTATGTGGGAGGTGAAACGTCGCGAAAGAGGGGCACTCGCTATGGCATCCTCGGAAGACCAGCTCTCGAGAGCAATGCTTGACTCTCTGTTGTCGTTGACGTGCCGTTGTCTCCAGTTCTGTGCAACGCTTTGTGACCCTCGGGTGAAAAGCGCTCCACAAATGCAATTATTGTACATCGAGCCGTGAGAATCGACATCAATACATATTTGACAACCTTCGATGCATTTTATCTAATCACTACCACCAGGTCGCCCATCCCTGGGTAGATATGGCACCGTTGCGAGCTGAAGGTGACATGAATTTACAAAGGCTGTGATGCAGAATTGCTCTAAGCAATGGCCCAGCTGGAGCTGCTTGTGTTTCTGAGAGCCCATTCTCTCCTGCAGACATCAATAGCGCGCCGCCGCCACCACCACCACCAGCCACAACGACTCGAAGGGAAACTGGTGAATCGGTTCAACAACCACGAGAGTTGAAACACAATGGCAGAGATGCTCCACGTCAATGTCTTGGCGTCAGCTTTTTTTTAGAGACAGATAATACAGGGCATTGTTTAAATATAAGTTAAGAGCTTAACAGTAATAGTATTGTAATCCGACATTGTACTGATGCAGATCATCACGGCTCGATGTATGATAATTGCTTTCCAAGCTGTTCTTTCAGGATAGCGGTGTCAAGCGCGCCTCCATTGTGGAGGCATCCTCAGGCACTTGAAGATGCATCCAACCTGAGGAGGTGAAACGTCACGAAGAGAGTTGGTGCATTCAACACGGTCATCCTGAAAGAACGTGTTTGGAAAGCAATTCTAATCTTAAGATTGATTTCCAAGACTGTTCTCTATGCATACCTGCACACATTTCCTACGTATTGACACATTCGGTTTCCTTACCATTTACTACAGTACACATATCGGATTTTGACCCTGCATGTATTGACCAGCTGGTAAATTAGTAATCACTTTGTTGCAAAGTCAAAATTTATTTGTTCTATGGCATCAGTTTTTAAGTCGGAACTGCTGAGCTATGCAGCTCTTTTTAGCAGTTGTCCATCAGGGAGGTGCAATCAAGTGATATCGCAAGGCACTGGGGGCAATTGTCAAGACAAATAACCTTGGCAGGCATGTCTTTGGATTATGGGATGAAACTGAAGAAACTGGCATAAACCCACACGGACACGGGGAGAGAGCATGCAAACGCCACACAGAAAGGCACCAGAGCCGAGATTCGAACCCGGGTCCTTCTTGCCGTCAGACAACAGCTTTACTCACTGCGCCATCATGCCGCCCATAGGAATGTCGAATTTCCACCACTGGGGAGTGCTGTTGAACACCACCTGAAATCAGATTGAAGTGGGAAATCACTGCCTAAAATAATGTACTCACCAGCATTTTGGGCAGTGGCATAGATTGTTCTGCAATGTCGGGTCAATTCCCAAAACGTAAACACAGTACATTTGTTTCTCTTTTTTGAGCAGTTATTCACCAGCACTCAACTTAAAACATTCTACTTTTTCAATGTTAAGCTTCTTCACATTACAATGTGGAGAAATCCCATGCAGGCCTTGTGCCACGAGGGGGCACTTATACGACGATGTGTTGTGGCCACAAATGGCACAAGCGAGGTAATTTATCCAAGAAAACTTCATCCTAAACATTCTAATACTGTTAGTGAGCACCTATTAAGGTGGACAAAGCATAGCAGAGGCAGTGTGTTCAGCAACACTCCGAGTGTCAAATCCATTACCCACGTGCTGACGTTCACACTGGACGAGGATGGGAATTTAACTTAAGCCAAGCAGCACGTTTGCAGTCAGGTGCATTAACTACATCACCTATACAAAGGCCACGTCACATCCATAAACTTAACAGACGTTTAGGGCAAGACCTGAACCAGCATTTACTGAGGCCGGCATTGCACACAATGGGGAGGTTTCCGAGCACCATGCCCGCCCACCTGTGTCTCCCTAGCAGCGATGTTTACACCGCAGCAGGTACTTAATGAGTATTAAATTTACCCAGGGGAGGCCCATGTACATATAATGGTCATTGATGTTGGCTGTGAGCAGGAATCGAACTCGCGTAACCGTATTTATCGTGCACCACTCTAATCGCTGAACTACCACTCGCCACGCCACCGGACAAGACACCCACACAGGTAGACGTACGCTGGGTGTGCAGACAGCCCTCCCATACAAGTTTATTTGTGATTCTTTGCGTCAAACACTTCGCATTAACCGCTCCCGGTCAAGGGTGGGCAGCCCTAAAACGCCTCGTTGGCCAGAAGCGTTTTTCGATCAAATCTATTACATGAAAACGACAGCCACTGAAACCTCCCCTCTCCACAGTTCCTTGTTGCAGTAAAAATATCGTAATAAACAGCACACGAAAAGGGACTTTACAGGGAAATTTTGCTTTTCTTGCCCAGTGCAGCACAACAGTGCCCTGGACCCCAAGCCAGGGGCTCACATAGGGCACCACCACCGGACCCTTGCACGGACCCCCTTGGTGAGGGTATACGAGAGGAGCGAGGACGATGCGGGTATCTGCGGCCTCACACCCATCAAAGCACTTAATCCGACTCCCGTACCCTCCCCACCACCACCACCACCCCTGAAGTTCACTTCAAACAAGGACAGTGCATTAAATCATCGTGCGATCGTTCGGTCAGTCATGAGATCAAGCATTTGCAAAAGAAGGAAAAGGCGATTCGCGATTCTACAGGGGAGTCCCCCGTACAGCAGCAGCGCCTGGGAATTCTGGCCGCCTCACGTCCCGAAACCATTCACATATCGAATCGCGTGGGACTACACAAGGGCAGCAGCGGGTACGTGGGTCGAGGCAGCGGTTGGCGGTGGCGAATACAGCGCGGCCGCCGCTCGCAGCGATGGCAGGCTCGCGAGGACGGTGGATTCCCGCGTCAATCGCCCGGCCGGCGCACGGCAGATGGATGGGTCGCCGAGAAGGTCACGGCAGCGCCGCCATCCGTTCAGGGGGAGTCTGATCAGTTTTGTCACAATGTTCATTTCAGCTCTTTAAGGAATAATTATGTGCGCTTCAATTTATTTGATAATTACTGTACTTAAGCTTTTTTCATATTTTTTCATTACGCACTAGGTATTAAATTCGTATTTAATTCACTCGTATTGTGTACAAAACGAAATTAAAATCCATACCAAAACAAAAGACAAACAATTTTCATTTTAAACAACGGTTGAATTTACCGAAATGTCTGCTCACACAACGTCCTTTAACGTTTTTAAATTTAACTTCCTTTTATCATACAGAACTCACGTCGACAGACACTGGGAGATGGGGAGCAAGTGTCTCCTTGCCCTATGGACACTCCTGGCAAAGGATCTACATTCAATGCAGCCAGAACAGTAGCTCGCTGGGCATGTCTTCAGCGCTGGGAGCGCGATGGGCAGGCTGGCTGGCAAGACAGCTGGCCCCTCATCACCCCTCTTCCAATCCTAAGTCAGGCTAGTAGGGATAGCCACCGCGGCTACGGTTCCCGTCCGATCCGTACGCAGGGTGCGAGAAGCCTATGCCCGTTTTCGGAGAGCCCCAGGACGCCGGTGACGGCACAGCGGCGGCGGCGTTCGCCGGGGGGGTGTGCGGAAGTCCTGACGCGTTCACCACCGCCCCCGCCGGCTGCCCTGCCGTGCCGACGGCGGTGGAGTTCGTGCCGCCGCCGGTGGCTCCGTACGCCGGCCCGTCGCCGTACACGTGGGACTTCCCGGCACTCCGCAGAGCCGGTTCCGCTGAAGGCCGGTGGCCGAACTCGAACCTCAGGTCCTGGTCACCGAGGAACTGCTGCAGGTCGTGCCCCCCCGACAAAAAGCTAGAGGCGGCGGCTGCGGGAGGATAGGGGTCCGAGTAGGTTCCGCCGCCGGCACTGCCGCCACTCGCTGTCGAGCTCAGGCTGTCAACGCGGTGGCGCGGGCGCTCCGAGCCGTATCCCTCCGCCGCGGCGCCGTAGTGATCCGAGCCGCCGTAGCGGTCGGAGCTGCGGTAGCCCTCGTTGGAGTAAGAGCCGCCGACGGCACCGCCGCCGAACCCGTCGGCCGGCATCCGTCGCCGGCAATCGTAGTCGTAGTCCTCGTTGCCGCCACTGCCGTCACCCTGCTGCTGCTGCCGGTGCTGCGCTAGTAGCTGCATCAGGGCTGCCTTCACGCCGGCGTTTGGGTCGCCTGGCAGGGGCGGCCGGCCGTCCCTGTCTTCCCGGAAGTCCTGCCCGCCGCCGGCAAATTCGGAATCGGATGAAGGGGGAGGCGGTTCAGGGGGCTCTGGTGGACGTTGGTTGGGGGGTAGGATGCGCTGCTGCTGCTGCGACTGAGTTTGCGGGGTGCGCGGTCGGTGCAGTGGGGTGTGTGGCGCTGAAGACGGGGGCAGCGGCGGGAGCACCGGCTGATGGGGCTCGTCGGGAGGAGACGGGGAGATGTTGGTGAGCTCGGCAGATGAGCGGGCACAGAAGCCATCAGAACCTATGGGACAGGAGAGACAAGGGAAATTCGTATGACGGAACATAAGGGGCAGACATTACTAACGAGATCCATTCTAAACTGAATCGCGACCCCATACCTTGACAATGCATTGAATTACTTCCTGATATTCTGTATGGAATAGAGGCGGAGCAGTGACATCAGTTAGCACACTGCTTTATGAACCCGGGGAACTGTGTTAGATTCCTGGCCACAGCTAACAGCAGCGGAAAATCATATCTCGGCCGTTCTGAGTATTTAGTAATGTGTTGTGCACACAAGATAAAAATAATAAGGGATGGCACCTGAGTCCGGTTTGTGCTGGTACGATTGCCGTGCATACGCATCCTCCGCCGCTCGCAGCGGAACCGAATTGGTCTGCGCCACAGTCACGGGTGTAGAGGGGGCGGTGGGCAGTAGCGGTGGGGGCTTGGGCTGCTCCACCGCCGGCCCCGGTAGGGGGTTGTTCCCCCCGTGTCCTCCCTGCTGCCCCCCGGCCTCCTGCCCCCCTGCGCCCTGCAGCAGCTGAGCCAGCAGCAGCGCCACCACGTTCTGGGCCGCGTCGCCATCGTGGCCACCGGAAGCCGGAGGCTGAGAATTGCTCGGCGCCTGCGAACAGAGGGGGACAGAGTCGTTATAATTCAGTGGCGCATTACGACGCCCGCGCTACAGTGGTGTGAAGTCCACAGTGGAGTTCTCCGACACTGTAGTGTACATTCAAGATGGTAATGGCAAACATCAATTGTTCTGACGTTGCCTGAGTGTATGAAATTAAATGGTGATTAAAACTAGCACGTGTTGGTTTTTTTCAAACCGAAGAAGCTCCCAGCACGTGTTGTAGAACGTCGGACAATGTGCCCAACTGCACGCGTCACAGACCATGCTTGCGCCCGCTGCGATGAAGAAATGAACAACTGCCGCTACCTGCGTTGCCACTGGTGGTGGCTGTGGTGGTCGTTGCGCTTCCCCCTGGCTCCCGCCACCACCGCCGCTGTTCTGCTGCTGCTGCCTGACGACGGCTCCTAGCAGCCCGAGCGGCAGCGTGAGGCCGCTGAGCAACTGGCGCATCTCGGCCGTCACCTGGATGTTCAACGCCTGCGCCAGGTGTGCCAGGCTAAGGGTCGCCTGCGACTGCAGCAGGTTCACGAGGATGGCCAGCTCGGCAGCAGATAACTGCTGAGGATGTCCTGCTGCACGCAGATGAACACACAGAAATATTCCTGCCATGTAGCCACACAGACTGTTGGGGAAAGTCATTCACGATCAGTACCTGCTTATGGCCTGTGGAGGATAATAATAATAATAATTGCGTTTCTTGAGTGCTTTTCACTCGAGGGTCACAAAGCATTGCACGGAGCTGTGGATAGAACGGCATGTCAACAACATCTGAGTAAATCAACTAAGGTAAAATAATTATCACCAGAAGCTGGAGCTTATTCTGGTAAATACATAATGCAGGGCAGGTTTACACCCAGGATCAGACGCCACTCCATCGTAGAACACCGGGGTGCAATTTTGTCAGAACAATTAATCTTGATAGCAGCGTGTCTTTGGACTGTGGGAATAAACCAGAGTACCCAGCGAATACTGACGCAGATAGGGAGGGAACATTTAACCGCCACTCAGAAAGACATCTAAGCTTGGAATTGAACCTCCGACAATCCTGTAGCGAGGAAGAAGCACCACTGATTGTGCCATCATATGTTGGGGCAAGTACTGCTGTCTAATAACAAAAACCAGGTCATATCCATAAAGAGACTTGTCAATCGGCATGTGTAACGAGTGTGAACACACACCCAAGCGCACACTCACATACCGGCTAGGCCCGAGTCATTGGGTGGCGCCGGCTGTTTCTGCGGTGTGTTGTTGCGGCTCTCGTCCGCCGTGCCACTGCCCAACCCGTCCTTGCGCGCAAGCTTTGGCGCCACCGCCTCTTCTGCACCGCCAGCCTGCTTCTGCCGTCGCCTCTTCTTGCTCCACAGCTCGTGGCAATCCTGCCACAGCGGCAAGCTGCCACGGCACAACGCCGGAGGAGGGGGTTGTACAGGGAGGAGGACGAGGTGAGCTTGGGGAAATTAGGTTGCTGCTGCACACCGATCCAACCCTTGGATTCCATGATATGTAACATTCACTCTGTAAATGTCAATTTGGTGTTCGATTGAAAGCATCTCAGAATGCTTTAAATGAACCAAACATCGCTCGATGCTCGACACATTTTAGTGAAGGTCTCCAAGTTCAAAGTAAAACGTTTATCGATGCGGCTGGTTTTCAATAGGGTTCATCACTTATAGCAGCAGAATGTTAAAATGGAGTTTGATTCATATCGGATCACCTCTATGAGAATTAACAAAGTCTCTATTAGGATCGGATTGATACAACTAAAGCGTGATTTCAACTTTAAACAAACATATGGTATAGTATTATGAATATGTGTATCAACGTCTGCCGTGTAACAGTACTGCTGTTTGTAAACGGTGTGTAGCTCACTCGGGTGGGGGCATCTTGTAGGGGTCGATGTCACGCAGGAAGTCGCTCTGCAGAGCCTGCTCAGCGGTGCACCGCTTGCTAGGATCGAGCGCCAGCATGTGATCAAACAGGTCCAGAGCGGCCGTTGGGAGCCTGTGATACGCACACACACACACAGATGTGACAACGTTCGCGGGCATGCACACGTGCAGCACGTGTGCCAGCCTAGGTGCACCTTACTGAACAAGCACAATCGTATGAAATGGTGACGTTAACACCGCAGCACGCGTACGCATAGAAATAGGCGCAGACGTGCCAAGCGTGTTTTTCTCCGAGTGGATTTACTCACAAGCTGGCATGCTGGAACACGAAGGGACTATTTTATTTTGTTATCTGATTTGACAGTGCATAAACACACCGACAAATGCAATCAAACATTAGGAACACATTCCTTAAAGGTCAGAAGTTGGTGTATGGTTTTGGGTAGTTGAGAAATTGACCTTACAATATCAACAACCAAGAAAACATGTGTTTGCACGGGATTAAAGAGAAAACTATATCAATACGTCTATAACCTTAAAACCATACTATATTCCAAAGTTCCATGTTGTATTGTGAAAACAATCATACTACAAAGAGAAATTGTACAGCCTTTTTGTCAATAAGCAACTGGAAGAAAGCCTCCCACCCTTGGTCGTGGGGATCATTTGGCTACTTTTCACCACAATTCTGGCTGCAGGTTGGTGAAACGAGATGAAGGGGCACAGGACTGGTTGCCATATTGCTAACCACTGATAATGGCTGACAATAGGAATGAAACTCAGAATTCCGGGTTGAAAGCGCAGCACACCATCTCGTTGTGCTAATTACAGCAGCTGTATTCCCACGTGTAAATCGTTTTGCAACTATGCGTTGCGCAACCCGTGATGGTGGCGTGGCGGCTGTGCTCGCTGCTTACATTGAGAACTCTTCTCGCAGCCGCCGCCGGTATTGCTTCTTGGGCTTCATGGTGTGGAAGTACGGCAGCTTGATGACATCCGGCCACACAGCCGGGCACGGCGTCCCACACAGACGGCTACAAAAATCACCGCCAAGCAAAGTCCGGAAGGGCCAAAGGGAAATAAAATCATCATGACTTATTACTTGTTATCGTGCAAAAACTCAAGTGCAAAACGAGTCCCCGTCACCAGCATGAAGACGCACAAGTGGACAGTGTTACATGTAGGCGGTAGTGTCATTCGTGAATTTATTATCACTAAGAGTTTCCAAGTAAGGAACTACTTTTACGCAGGTTGACGAAAGCTCAGCAAGGTGCGCATTGCTATCACCTTCTCAACAATACACCGTGACATCACTACATCGTGACACTCAAAGTGATATCATGCAAATGTAGTTTTTTATCTCATCGAGAAAGCTATGATAGTAACGGACATGTATTTTCAGCACGTAGCTGGGAATAAAGAGCTAACTTTTTTAAAATCGGTTGTTATCAAGATGAGAACCATGCAGATAATGTTGGTCAACAAGTGCCTTCTTACTACAAGGAGGTGTACACTGTGGATATATGACATTTTTCTAAGTGATAAATAGCAGCATTGGTACGAGGGATGAGTTTCATAACAGCGGTTATGCAACTATCCAGAGGACTTATGGCAGGCTCATTAGGTAACTGAAGGACTGCAGTTTTTTTTAATGGAAATTGCAGATGGCTGGAAAGAAGGCTCAGGTTGTGTGAAGCCAAAACGGGGTTGTATGGGAGTGAGAGTAAACAGCTGAGATGAGGCACTGGCTTAGAGGAGATGATGAGGGTAGAGGCGAGTGAGCATGGTTGGAGTGGTCGGGCACAGACCTGATCAGCTCCAGCTGTGCCATCTCCTGGTTGGCCTGGAAGATGGGCTTTCTTGTGAACAACTCTCCCAGGATGCAGCTATGAGGCACCACACACACGCACCGTAAGCTCGTCAACACTAGATCTCTTTCACCAAAAGAATATTTTTCCTACACCACTGAGCAGAGATAAAATTAGTACCACTAGACTGACCACTAGCAGAAGAAGAATTTATACAAGTGGCTCAGGGCCAAGAATGGAGACAAGTGCTAACTCATCGCTTGTTGGAGCTAATAATTCCTTTAAATTTCACTAAGAGTACGATTTTACTAACAAAATGCAACACATTCACCAATGTGCAGTCTCCAGCTACTATAGCACACAACCTCTCTGTGCCATCCAGTAAGGCCAGTCTTCAATGTATTGCCTACTATAACTTTTGTTGTTGTTGTAAAGACAGTGATAATGACAGATGTGTTCTAAGTCGTGCTTGTGCACAACTGCTAATGCAGAACCATCACTCTTCTTTCCATTACCGAAACAACCACTAACCAAAATACAAATTGGCAGAAAACAAGAACTCTCCCACACCGGTTACAAATCACTTACAGACCGTTCTTAATGCACACTCCATCTCTTTTTTCACATACAGTGAGAACACAATGGCTAATGAAAAGCACACGAACAAGTGATCAGGGAAGAATACAAAATAAAACTATGTCATCGAGGACGGTTCTGGATCTGCGCTGCCACCGTGAGCCAGGTACCATGAAACTAAACTCAAAACAGTGCTTGACCAGGGACTTGTCTGCTACGTTATAACCTACCTATTACAACTTACAGGCTATGTTATTGTAACTAATGTTGGCTTGCCCAAGTCTAAAGATCGACAATGGTTTTAAAGTGAGCGCATGTTTAGGAAAGGGGATGCAGGGAATGTTTAAGGGAGGGCCCAGGAGCATCTGTGCACGTACACTCCACATAAAAAAAAGGAACTCTCCCATATACGCTTTGACTATTGGGGCAAATGTTTTAAAACCGTACGACACCCACTGAGACTGGCACAGTACACAAGAGATGTGCAGGCAGTCTCAGACTCAACCGCACCTATGTTAACAATGTGTTCATATTTGCGCACTGCACCACGTACTCATTTAAGGCCAAATGGATTGAGGCGAGGCCTAGGACTGGTTCAGATCACTGACGTTGGTTGAGTCAGAATTAAATTCGGGTCGCTGGAGCCATAGCGCAGTGCCCTGACCATGACACCGCTGCTCCTCACCATTCCGTTCAACACACACACACACACACATTACCTATACGTCAAGCTCCGTGGTACTTACCCGCAGCTCCACACATCGATGGCTGGGCCATAGCGCTCCTCACCCAAGAGGAGCTCCGGCGGGCGGTACCACAGTGTGATCACCTTGTTGGTGTACGGCCGGCTGGAACACGGACGGACGCATGTACGCGCACCATGGGTACATGCAAGCAACATTAGCGACAAAGGAATGTGCCGCAGATTGAAGGTGCTGGCTCTACATCTATTAAGAGTAAAAGATACATCTTTAAAAAAAGTAATAAGACTTAAAAATCAGTGATCATTATTTTGAAAATGTAATTCAAGTTCATCTTTTTACTATGAGATTATCAATATAGCCTATTAGCACGCTGAATCATTGTAGACTTGTCTCATTAGCAGGATGTAATGTGTCTTGTTACAGGAAAAACAAACTGTTACTGTTACAAAACCGTTACCTTGGCGTGCATCTTCCGATTACGGACTGCTGCTGCTACACGGACTGATTTTAATGAAACAGAACATTTAGGAAAAGGGAGTGCACTCTTTATACAATCAATGTGCACAGTTCCGCACGTACCTCTCTTCCGAGCTGTACAATCGCGCCAATCCGAAGTCTGCGAGCTTGATGTGGCCCCTGCAAGGCACAGCAAAACGTTTAGATGCACACAAGCAAACCTTAAATATCCCGAAAGGTGCGTTCCAAAAACTGGAGAATTAACGCTTAACCCTTAGAATCAAAACCGGTAAAGGAATCTGTTCACTTGCTGTTTTCTCCACAGCTCAGATTTATAACAAAAAACCCAAAGTTATTGTTGTTGATATGCCGTTCATATGTCGTTGTTGTTACTGACATGCCGTTCTCTTCATAGCTCAGTGCAGTGCTGCGTGACCCTCGGGTGAAAAGCGCTCTAGAAGTGCAATTATTATTATGTGGTGTGTGCATATAAAAAAAAATATCTAAAAATATAATAACAATGAACTAAAATAACCCCTGCACATATTTGTGTACAAAGGTCTCATGTGCCGCTGCCTTTTTTTTGTAAATTGACCATTTGATTGCTTTGAAAATCTGCTCTTTCGGGATAGCCGCGTCAATCGCTCCCCCTCTCGATCGACGCGGCTGTCCCGAGAGAGCAGCTTTTCGAAGCAATCATCATGCATCGAGTGGCGAAAACCGACATCGTTTTAATTCACCATTTATTTACAGAGTCCGACACAAAGTACACATGCACCGAAACACACACAGACAAATGTTTTAGTTCACATCGTTCAAACCACTGTCTACATCTTCTTCTCGGTACCATATCCTACAGGACAATCGCGACAATGGTCTTCTACAAATCTTTGCTGGTTGATATTCTAAGGCTATCCACTGTTGATAGTTCATAGATATCTATAAACTCTTGACATAAGTCAATCTCTGTCGTTCCGGATTTCTCACTGTCCTTCAATTCTTCTAGTTAAAACCAGATTTTCAATAAACCACTGCAGATTGTATAAATGATTACCACTGCACCACAAGGTCAACCACAGAAATCTAATCATGAAAATGAAATGACCCAGAATAATAATATTCACTCAAAGAGGGGGATGCATAATTATATCCTTCAGGCATAATTACGACAGATTTCACCCACGAAGACAGATGGTACATAGAGGCACTCATGTAATACACACTACAAACGATCATTTGCCATGGAGCAAAGCATGACTGTGATGAAAAGCATGGCAGTAAAGTATTTTTTGTTATTTCAACCAAAATTACGTGGCAAACCAATTTTATTTTGTTAAATATTTTTGGGCAGTCATGGGTGACCAGTGCAATCAACTCGCGACACTAGAAAACCTGGGTTAATCACTAGGTGGCTGAAAACCCACATTTAAATCTAGGGTTGTCTCAGCTTCGATTCGCATCCTGGTCATCAATTCTTTCATCAATCCACTGCTGGATGACTGCCTCATCATGTTGCGCGGGTAGTGGTACTTCCCTATGCTGTTCACTGTAAAGAGGATGAAGACTTGGGAGCAGCAGTGCAGAGCGAGAATGAATAATGCGATACTGCCATCTGCTGTCCATCACGCAACTCTGCAGCCTGCCATCAACGGTGGTGGCCCACACCAGCACTGAGCAGGCTGAACCCACCTTTGCTCGAGGATCAGTCAAGAGTGCTTGGATTGTCAAAATACTGCGCCAAATTGGTGGGCAATCTCGATTGCAAAATCCTACTCCAACGATCCCCCTTTGCCCCTGATAATCATAAAAAAAAAATTGTATCGTGAACCACTTTGAACATTAACAAGCTGTACAATTTAATTGGAGTTAATGCAGGTGGGGAGACCAGGCAGAGGAAGAGCTACCTATTATTGAGCAGGATGTTGGAGCACTTGATGTCACGGTGCAAGAAGTTCTTGCGGTGACAGTAGTCCAGACCCTCCATGAGTTGCTTCATGAAGGACTTGATATGGTCTTCGCTGAAGGACACCAACCCAGACTCGAGCAGGCCCATCAGGTCGTGGTCCATGTAGTCAAACACCAGGTAGAAGGCGCCTATCGCAATAGGTAGCAGAAGCAGGTCAGCGTTAAAAATTGTCAAGACAATTGGTGATAATGAGAGAACTATGCGTATATTTTAGTCAACGATGATAACTGGATAAAGGATCACAATTATTTGATAATTATCCACTGTAGAGTAAAGCACGACTCACAAAAAGCACGGCAACTAAATATTTTTGGTACTTCCACCAAATGTACGTGGCAAACCAAATTAATTTTGACACGTATTAGAAGTATTATTGGGCAGTCATGGGTGACAGGTACGAAACCATCAACTCACGACATTTGAGAACCTGGTTTAATCACAGAGTGGCTGAAAACCTTGATTTAAATCTCGGGCTGTATCAGATTGAGGCTCCAACTCGGCATCGATCAACAACCCAGGCGGCCCCGGGAAAAACTTGATAATAATAATTGCATTTATAGAGCTCCTTTCACCCGAGGGTCACAAAGCGCTGCATAGAGCTGTGGAGAGAACGGGACGTCAACAACAATGACAACGGAAAATCAGCAGCAATAACGTTTTTTGGGGTTTTAATTACAAATCCGAGCTGTGGAGAAAACCCCATGTCAACAACAACATCAGGACAGTTCAACTGAATGTCAAACGGTAGCGATAAATTATAGGACATTAAGTCAGCGGGAAAAAAAAATAATTCTTCAACACACAAGGAACAAATGTTCACGATCATCTCACCCTTGTCCTTCTTAAAGTCGATGGCATCCTCCTTATCCGTGACAATCTCCTTCATGTTGATGATGCTGCGATGGTTGAGTTGCCGCAAGATCTTGATCTCTCGGATGGCCGTGATGGGGAATCCTTCCTTCTCATTGTCCAGACGAACTTTCTTCAGTGCTACAAGCTCGCCTGAGGGGGGAATGGGTGAGTGTAAAGAGATGTCCCCACCGGGCAGTTTACACCACCTACGTTTTCAAAAATCTCATCCTATTTTCATCTGAGGTGATATAAAGATGCGGTAAATGGCAAGTTGAACTGATTTTGTAAACCCAACTCTTTTCTGGATATTATTTTAATAACTAGAAGCTGTCGTGATAAAACTACGGAATATAAAAAAAACTTGCTTATTAATGGTTAAATTAATAAGCTGCCATACTGTTACTGATTTCACATTTTCATAAATGTGAAATCAGTAACAGTATGGCTTTTAAGGAGCATTCAGACCTAATAAAATTACACACTACATATGCATGCACTTAAAATGGCCAATTATCTTGCTTTGGGAAATAACAGCAAGGTGGGGTGGCACCATCACACCTAACCTTCTCATGGACAGTTTTATCACACTTTAATTGTTTAAGCTCGTATTAACAGAATGTTTTTGTGCTACACGTTTCATAAGGTGATTAAACATTCATCTTTTGGCAAAGGGTGGCATTGTGTAAAAAAGTGCTTTTTTGGCACAGGACCCTCATTTAAACTGAATTTGTATTTACAATATCTCAATATCATCTTAACTGTCTCGATCCACATTTCTCCCCTTGATATGCAGCTACATTTTAAGTTGTATAAACGTACAAGATAAATGTACCTTGATTAAAATATAGAACAAAACTGATACAAGTGCAAAGAATGTAGAGACATGCTTGGAATAACTGTGAAAGATATGAAGAGGAATATGTGTCTCATATAACAAGGAAGGAATAGATAATAATAATAGTTTCATCTTGCAACGTGCAGAGTATTCGTTCACTCTCAACGCAAGAGCACAACTCAGAGGCACGAGGAATCATACATTGGGGTGAGGCAGCTGTGCGTTGGACTGGATGCTATATTCCACCTGGGGCCCTGCACTTCTCTACATATTGAGGCGAAATCGACCCATGAACGAGTGATTACATGAGGGAGAACACTCATGTGCGAGGTAGAAACATTATCCCTAACAGATGGAACGGGTGGGGTCCATATTTTCTGCATCACAATCTCCTGGCAAGCCAGGGTAGGGTACCGAGATATCCAGAAGAAGGCAATTTCTCAATATGTCATCTACCAACCCTCACCTCCACAGTACTGGATTTGAAGGGTGTACAGCTACTACCATCTACCAATTGTCACATCAATGCATGTTTGTTCAGTCCGACAAAAACATCAAAGGAATCGCTCGCAAAATCACAGGGCTGCAAAGTGTGACCAGAGGTGGACTGTGCGGGGTTGACAAGTGCGATGTGGGCGGATGGATAATTACCTTTACCTGTGTCTTTGTCTTTGGCCTTGTACACCTGCCCATAGGTACCTTCACCAATGATGCCAATGATGTCGAATTTATCAACGCAACGCTTGCCCCAGTCGGCTTCCGTACCTTTGATCTCCCCGTAGCGTGGACCGCAGATCCTGTGCACGGTCCGAAACCAGCACGCGTGTAAATGTAACCCTTGCTATGACGTATCAGTGAATATCACAAGCAGATGAGCGGGTCGCCCGTAGCTTGCCAGACCTCAAGAGATTTAAGAAACTAACCGCGATTGAGCCTGGATCAGAATTACTTTTAAAAGCTCCCCCATCAGCATCGTCAAGTCGTACATTTGGCTATGATTTCATGCATGCCCCTCAAGCATTAGAATTGTATGCCCCCAATGCATTGTTAAAGACGTACATCCGGGGTAGTTTCAAGCTTTCCCAAACTGTCCCACAAGACGTGTTTGGTTTGTTAGGTCATGACCTCCAAGTGGAATTATCTTTGCCCCCCTTTAACAGAACCCTCACTCATCTACATCGACTGCACTATGACACATCTCACAATCTGTACAATGCAAACACCACGGAACAAACCGCACTTGGGCCTGCGGCGAGTGGGCGTCTGTACGGGTGGCGTCCTCTCTCCCGGTGGCGTTTTGGTGAGCGCCGGCGAGGAGTCCCCGCCGGGCAGCTCAGGCGGCAGCGGGAGGTCGGTGAGAAGGCGGCGCGGTTTACTGTCGCTCTCCTTTTTCGGCGGTTTCCTGGGCCGTGACTCGAGCGGGCTGCATCACATCGAAATTGGTGACCGACATAACAAACAGCAGTATTAACAGGGCATTTTATTTCATAGTTTCTTTGTGTGTTCCCCAAAAACGATGCCCTACAATGACCATACAACTGGTGTGATATCACGAGCCGAGGACAGTTTAATTCGCAATCTTTGCAGCGTGTAATGCACTATCCTGTCAGAGAATGACCCGGTAATGCGACGTGACAGCTACTTCTCAAATCACTTAAACAAGCCTATAACAGTGCAGTATTTCTACGCTCTGCATACTTAAAAAAAAAACGAGTTTAATCACGAGCGGCTAATAGTTAAGACTTGAACGCAGGATCAGTGGTCTTACACGGCATCGGCACTCTCACCCATATGAACAACCCATGTGGGGCACCGGCTTTGAAGAACCAGACAACCTGAAGACTTAAGGCAGGGATGGTGGATAATCAACATAAACAGCCATCTATTCAAGTTCTCATTCTAAGCAAGGATGACTCCTATTATGGGATTGGCTCAAGTTTGTTCAAAATATATCTAACAAAAAATCTAATCTGGAATTAAAAATGTTCAGACTATATTACGGGGAACTCATTCAATGGCTCTCCTCCACCACGCACAAAAGCACGCACACAAATATGTGCACAAGCATGCACTCAACACAAGAACACGCACCTGTCCCTGGCTGTGTCTTCGGGCAACATGGGTGGCATCGGCAGTGGCGGTAGAGTGTACGTGGGCATGGTGAGGACCTTTTCCTTGTTGGCCCACGCTGGTTGCGCCACCTTCTCTTTCTCCTTGCCCTCCTTCGCCTTCACCTTCTCCTTCTCTGTCCGTTCCGGAGCCGGTGGCTCAGATTTCACAGTCTTGGCCACATCCTGGCTCGGTGCGGCCGGCGGTGGCAAGGGCGGCAGGGGTGGCTGCACCTCACATTTGGGTAAGACCGCTTCTTTCTCAGGTTTCGGTGGCGCTTCCTGCGGCAGCAGTGGCGGCGGCGGCGGCTTGGGCGCCGGTTTCTCATTGTGCACTGGCTGCTTCGCGGCCGGATCGGGCGAATGACTTTCGCTCTTCACCGGTTTCGCCTCCTCTAGGCGTTCCCTGGCGTTCGAGTCCCTGGCCGTTTCCTTTGCGACGGCGGCGGCGGCGGCGGCTGCTTTCGACACCCTGGACGTGCTCGGCTTCTTGTGCTTGCTGAGCTCCGAGATGAGGCTGGTGGTGATGATGGTGCGGCGCGGTGGCGGGGAGTAGCTGGAGTTGCGGCTGTGTGAGCGGGACCGCCGGGACGAGCTGCGGGAGCGCGACCGCCGTTGGTGGTACGGGCTACGGCTCCGCGACAGGGCAGAGTGCCGGTACCTGGAATTCACATATCTAGCGCCATTACAGCACAACACAAAGGGGTTATGCAAACGCAAAGATTTGTAACACAAAAAAAAACAAAAAAATATGTTGTTGTTGTTGAGATGGCCCTTCATATGTCGTTGTTGTTGCTGACATGCCCGCTTTCTCCACAGCTCTGTGCAGCGCTTTGTGACCTTCGGGCGAAAAGTGCTCTAGGAGTACAATGTTTTATTATTAAACTCTGAAATGGCATTGTTACGTCGTAAAACACACGCGGGCAGTTCCAATCGTCGTTGGATAACTGTCAGCTCGTTTGCGCAATTAGGTCCTGTCTGACTAGTTTAGAGGAGTAAGTTGAACATCACTACCAGGGGCAACAGCTGGCTGCATCTCCAATGGAAGCAATCAGTGGTGTGAGCAAGCCATTGTTTAAATATAACGCCCAGTTTATGATCCATAGGACATAGCATGTTAACATAAATCATTAAATGATTTTCTTTAAGTACACTGCTAAGTAACTTGTAATTCTCAAGTAGAGCTTTAAAAATAATTCAATCGAACTTCACACTGTCTAGTTAAGAGTTGATTTTGGAAACATTGGCTGAAGGCCTTCCTAAGCCATCGCTCACTGTGCTGTAACATCAACATAGCACTTCCAAAGGAGCCAATATCAACCCTTCATCATCTCTTTGGTGAACATCCTCTGAGGAACGTGTATTTTCCTTAGGCTAACACTGTCATCAGTCTAACCATTGGCCAACCCCACTTATTCTTAACAGTCAATGTTTCTTACTTGTGTTTGCTCTCTGAACCGGTCTTGGGCACCCCTTTCACCAACCTGCACTGACCAGAGTGGTGAAATATGGTCAAACAACCCCCACTGACCAACAGGGTTTAGGTATTGAAAAATGTGCGGAAAATGATGGTTAATTTACACAAAACAGGAATGATCAGGTACTGAATACAAATATTATAACGATTATCAATTTCGTGATACCTCAACGCTTTTACTGTGAACCCAGGATTTTCATAATTCAGCTCACTACACACGAACCGTCACTCTGGTCAAGTGAATGTTGGATAAAGGTCACAAAACCAAACTGAGGGTTAAATGAAGCCTAAGGCCTAAATTGAAGACGTGAAATGTTTAAATAAAAAACCTCAGTGCGCAGTTGTGCAAGGTTTCATAAAAAATATATATATTAATGCCATAGACCAATATTTGAAATTCTTGGTCTATTGTATTTATGTTCAGCTTCATGTGACAGTATGCTGCAGTACTGTACTCGAAAAACAAATGTGAGCTGGTAACCCCACTCTCAAAGCTCCGAACGAATGGATTTAATTATCTAATGCTGTACCATCACCTCCTGAATCGTGTTCACCTCTAGTGCCATGATCCCAGCTACAAATATAATTCGCACATCACGCGAATGTTCACGATAAACTGACAAACGTGGGCTTGGTGACACTGACAGACAGCCACTGACAACAGCTACACTCGATGCCATTTAACACCAATACAGTAGCGTACAGTAAGCCACAGCGGCGGCGAGGGATTGGTTTATTAACTTAGCTTCTTCCCCGAGCGTGTGGAAACCCCTGAACGCTTGTTGAACAAGTTTAAAACTGTGAAAGACCATCACTATCCCCAGTAACCCGTGGTGTCCCCCTCGCACACGTGAAAGTACCGCATTGTACACGATTACAAGCGACGAGAATTATAGTTGAGCTGCAATGGCCATGCAGAAGGCAACGTTGACGTGCACTGCATGGGACCAGATGCTGGATGGGAATTGCCATATTTTTATCTCTTGCTGCCAGGGTTAAGGCCCTTTACTGGCAGCAATGGCAGCAGGGGCAGCAGTACCGTAGCCAAATGGCATACAATTAACCCCGAGCGTATTATTTCCATTAACTTGTATTA
This sequence comes from Mordacia mordax, assembly GCA_036362905.1. Lineage (NCBI taxonomy): Eukaryota > Metazoa > Chordata > Hyperoartia > Petromyzontiformes > Petromyzontidae > Mordacia > Mordacia mordax. The sequence goes on from JAZEWT010000023.1 coordinate 2,629,780, forward strand.
TTCTAAATTGAACTTGACAAAGGATTGTTTTAAAGTAGATTACTCCGCTCGATGAAAATAAAGTTGCATTTCAATCTAGTATCGTTATTATAATTTTTTGATGCTGAAATCTGTGACCAGGTTTGCCTTGAAAACGACTCTCAAAGGGCTCTCAATCGTATTTGAATGCTCATGTCGACTTGCACAATGCCACTACCAAGAACACAACAGTTCACTTGATCCAAATCACCTGGTTATTCAAGACACCCTGGACATTACCGAGTGTCCCAGCTCTGGCTGCAATTCAATAAGCCAAACCAGGAACAGAATGGCTTAATCCCCCTCTGCAATCCACCTTCTTCCTTACGATAAAGTGAGTAATGTCCCGACACTGTCATGACGGATTACTCAAACGCTCACCACTCATCTCAAATCAACGAGGAACCTCACTACCTATCATAATTAGAGTCTAATCTAAAATCTCCCTACAAGCCACCTCCCCACCCCCCAATTACCTTGTCCCACACAATGGTTTCATTAATCTCTCGAGACCCCTCTAAAGGAAGCAAGGACATTACCTGGTGTCCGACCCAGGACTGTCGTCGTTCCGTCTCTTGTAGGGACTCGGGGAGCGACCCCCGTAGTCGTAGGGGCTGCTCCTCCTGCTGTAGCGAGGGGACCTCTTCTTGCTGCTACTGCTGGCCCCGTAGGGGCTCGGGGAGCGGGCCCTCTTGCTGAACGGGCTCTGGTAGCTCCTGCTGTAGGGACTACTGTCCAACCTGTTGTTGTAGTATGGGCTGGAGGAGCGCCGCTTGGAGCTGTACACGTCGTTGGAGCCGGGGGGGCTGTAATTGTTGTAGTTGCCGCTGAAGTACGACCTGAAGGGGCTCCTCCTGGGGTTGCTGGGGGACCTGTGCCTCTGAGGTGGGCTAGGGGATGTCCTGTAGGCCTTGGGGGCCTCCTTGTTGCTGCGGTGGCCCTTGCGAGACTCGCGCTCCGACTTCTGAGGAGGTTTCGTCTCCTTGCTCTTGGCACGCTTGTCGCGGCCGCCCCGAGAAGATTTCTCCTCCCGCTTGTCCTCTTTCTCCTTGTCCCTCTTGCTGGACGAAGACGACGGCCTTGGCCTGCCGTTGTTGTCCTCGTGATCGACCGCAGCAGCAGCAGCAGCAGGTGCTGCTACTGACCTTGAATGTCTGGAAGACGACGACGACGAAGCGATGACCTCCTTCTCCTTGCTCCTCTCGGCCTTGGAAGATGATGATGACGATGATGTGTTGGCGGTGGTGGTCGGCGTGGCGGTCGTGATGGCAGCCACCACCTCCTGCTGCTCATTCTTGGTCGAGGCCCGCTCTTGGTGCCTTGACCTGCTTCCACTCTCACGCTCCCTGTCGTGTCTCCTCGACTCCTTGCAGCTGCTGCCCACAGCCACAGCCGCAGCAGCAGCAGGAATACTAGCCCCGTCCTTGGTCCGTTCTCGGTGCTTAGATTTGGCGGCGTCGCGCTCCCTACGGCGGGCATGCTCTCTTTCCTGCCGGCTCGACCGGTGTCTCTCTTTGGCCTTCTCTGAACGTTTGGCACCGGCGGTGGCGGCGGCGGTGGCAGAAGAGCAAGACGACGAAGCGGCAGGAGGTTGAGGCGGCGGTAAGGATGCTGGTGAGGGGCTGCGCGACTGTCCCTCGGAAGGCGACGTGATCTCGTCGTACTCGACTAGAGACACGGCCTTGCCGAGGGACACCTTACTGCTCACCTCCACTCTGCGGAGCACCTCCTCCTCCTGCTGATGATGATGATGATGACGACGCTGCTGCTGCTGCTGGAGCAACTTCTGCCTCTGCTTTTCCTTCGATGCTTTCCGACGTTGCCGCTTGTGCTTTGAGGAGGAGGACGACGACGATGGCCTGGTTGTTCCCGAGCGGCGCCCTCCTCCTCCTCCAGCACCACCGCCACCACCACCATCGGAGACACCTCCACCGGACGAGGTCTCCTGACCGCAGCCATCGGCCCCAGAGCCCGGGTCGCGGCCCTGGGACCTCTCGGTCCTTCTCTCCCGGGCCCTCGATTGCCCCGGACTGCGAGTTCTCCTCTGCTGCTGCTGCACCTCGGAGCTCGGCATGGCTGCAAAGAAACCTTAGTCGCGGTAGTAGTTGCGCTTACTTATGGTTTGGTCACTAATTTGTAATCCTTGGGCCCGTGTCCGCCGCCTCTTGCGCCGCGTTCAGGTCAGGAGGAAGAGGGCGGCCCACCGCCGACACATCTCTCCTGCGCTCTTCTTCACCGAAGCTATAACCCTCCTCCTCCTCCTGCTCTCAAATCGCGTAGCTTTTAAAATTAAAGTCCTGTTTGTTCCACCGCTAGCTTGCAAGCGCCAGAGTTTTAGACAAGTTCGACCAGAGGACCACAGTCCCCGGGCCTCAAACCACGGGCCGGGAAGAAGAAATATATTTTTTTTAAACTTGGCTCTACTTTAGAAGGGATTGAAGTCAGACACCAGACACGAGGAGGAAGTGCTCCGCTTCTCCTGATTACTTTGTACTATTGTTACTACTGTTAGAAATTTATTTACAATAGTTTTATATTTTTGTTGTTGCTGTAGTAGTGACTGCCTCTGCCTTGCCCGCCCTGGTCTGAACGACACGCACCCGAGTGACTAAGGCAGGCAGACGAAGCAGCCCTAATTAAGTTTATTTTCCTTTCTCGCTCTTTATTTGCTTTAAGATATTTAACAGTATATTACTTATAGTAGCATTAATGGGCGTTCACTTGGTCTCCCGAAGCCATGTCGTCCTTCATGCCTATAGCTCATGATCAGGCTCCATTTTACATTGACGGTCATCACTTTTTTTTGGAGAGAAAACTTTTTATGCTCGCGTCCCAATCGTTTGGTCCATAATCGTTGAGGAGGGTTAATTATCGCTCGGGCTATGTTTTGGCGGACGGCGGGGCTCGAGCCGAGGCTGCACGATTGAGGATGGCCGTGGATTTTGTTGGGACACTCTCGCCTGAGCTTTGCACCAGAAAATGGACGCCCCGGCTACTCGCCGATTGCTGAACAAAACCGGAAGCTGGTGGGCGGGGTCAAAGGGAGCGCTTCCTCCTCGCGGCTCATGAATATTCAATTCAGGGGGGGAGGGACCTTGCGTCGCATTGGTTCACAGGTGTTGACGGATGGGCGTGGCCTTGCGATTATGTTAATGACCAGCCGTAAGGATTATTATCTCAATGTTTCAATCAACGCTCGTTAATCTGGTGTTAATAGTGAAATTATATACTAGGGCGACGTTTCGAGCAGCGGGCCTTCATACCACGTTGTGAAACGAAATATGAGTGGTTATGATCTTAAGAGTGCAAGTTTCCATGGCACCCAATAAGAATGAAACCTCTATTTTATTGATGAACAATGTTGAAATTAATGTACGAAGTTTTCATTCAGCAACGGATCCCCCCCCCAAAAAAGGGATGTTCAACCCACTTCTGTTAGAAGTTAACCTCTGCAATGCTTCTGGCACATTGTAGCGCGGGTTAACACAAACAATTCTCAATGTATGGGCGGCGCGGTGGTTGCCCGGTGGGAAGCGCTGTCGCCTCCTCCTCCTCACAGCAAGAAGGTCCCGGGTTCGAATCTCGACTCCGGGTGCTGCTCTCTGTGTGGAGTTTGCAAGTTCTCTCCCTGTGTCCGCGTGGGATTTCGTCGGGTACTGCGGTTTCCTCCCACAGTCCCAAAAACATGCTGCCGCATTGGTTAATTGGCTTGCAGACTAAATTGCCCTCAGTGCCCGGTGATGGACTGACGTCCCATCGTGGGTATATCCCTGCCTTGCGCCCTGTGTCTGCTGGGATAGGCTCCGGCTCACCGCGACCCTGTACAGGACTAAGCGGTTTCTGACAATGAGATGAGAAGTCTCAATGTACGCAATGAACTCAGCAAGCGACGCTGTGGTGAGGCCGGGCTCACTCATCCACGCATCACACAGAACGCGCACCGTCCGTCTGTGGGCAGCAGGTGGCAGTGCAGTACAACCCGTCAGTCGTTGCTTTTGTTTACCGCACAGTACAGGGACGTTCACTAACACGTACTGCGTCGTAGCCTGGTATGGTAAAGTCACCGCGCACCATCGTAACGGGATAGGGAGCCCCCACCCCCCATCTAGCAGTGGAGTCACATGTACACGCAGTCATTGAATACGTATTGCAATGAAACGCCAGCTGTTGTGTACAAATCGATATACATTTTTTATTGTGACTAATGCAGTCAGTAAACGCTTTAGAAAAAAACACAATCTTGTATTGAGTTAAAACGCGCCATTGATTTAAATAAAAAAAAGTCATAAACAGGCAGCCACGTGGTCGGCCCGAGCAATGTACAGTAGGAAGTGACGTCACCCAGCAGCGCTCTGCAAGCGTACCGGCCCGAAGCTTCAATGCAAGTTGGAGTCAGCAGTCTGCCATCATCACCACCCTCGAGGGTAAATTAAGATGCGCACCAGCAGGCAACTTACCTTATCATCGCTCAGGATCAACCGAATCTCGCCAGGGCAATGTGGACTTTCCACCACTTGATGGAAAGTCAATCATTGGTATCGGAGGATAGACTGAGCCTTACCATGTGAAAACATAACATTTCCATCATATTTGTGAAGCAGTTATGTAAATCCTCGATAAGCCCTCTTATTCCAGAGGGCTCTCTAGCGCTCCCTCTAGTGGAAAGCCAACCGTGGCGTGAGCAGGCAACTGCATATCCGTGCCTCGACCCAGGCCATATTACGTCATATGAACGTGGAATTTACAGCACTGGTGTAGGACCGACAAAGAAAATGACCACCAGTTAGCGCTCATTCGCGCGTGAGAAATTTTTAAATTTAAACACGACTTGCATTAGTAAATTAGTAGCCATCTTGTTACTGCAATGCTAACCGTGCAGTTTAAATCATAATGTTCGTCTAAAATTATGTCCCAGGCATGGAATTGGGGGGAAATTAGTCCAGTACGTGATAACCTTTAAAGCGATTGGTCTGCGGTCTCCCAGAGAATATTGAGTTTGAGAACGCATTTCACGTATTTCTGAACATTATAAGAACCATCCAATTTAAAATCACACAACGCCTAAAATAACCCCAATCCTACCCCCCCCCCCCAAAAGCACATCATTTTAGGTGATTTAATTAAGGAGGCTGTACCTAACAGCTGCCATATAATTTCCAGTCTATCATTCAAAACTACATTTAACCCCAATTGTCTCATCTCACCTCATTGTCAGAAACCACTTAGTCCTGTACAGGGTCGCGCTGAGCCGGAGCCTATCTCGGCAGACAGGGCGCAATGCAGGGATATATCCACGATGGGACGCCAGTCCATCACCGGGCACTGCGGGCAATTTGGTCTGCATGCCAAGTAACCTATGCAGCGGCATGTTTTTTGGCCTGTGGGAGGAAGCCGGAGAGCCCGGTGAAATCCCACGCCGACACGGGGAGAGAACTCGCAAACGCCACACAGAGAGACACCCGAGCCGAGATTCGAACCCTCGACCTTCTTGCTGTGAGGCGACAGCGCTACCCACTGGGCCACCGTGCCACCTAACACCAATTGTAAATACTATTATTGTGGTGTGGTATGGTTGCGTGCAGTCATGAAAGTCATGAATCGCGGTTCTTAGGATAAAATACATTTTGTAAATGTGTTCAATTCACTTTAGAAAGTGTTCCCTCTGGAAATTTCACTCTGGGAATGGTATTAAGGTGCACCCCACCTCCCCTCCAATTCCACCGCTTGCCTGACTGCTTGGGATTTTATTTTATTCCTGCTACATCGGGGTAATTCACGGTAAACTGTGAATGATAAACATATACATTCATATCACTTGTAATGCTCAGAATACACAATAAAATCGCACGTTTAAAAATCTATGTTTTTTTTGCAGTAAATGTTTAGGGTTTGGAATAGTGGTGCAGTGGATGATGCACTGAATGTTTGTATTCCTATCAAGCGCCTTTCGCCCGAGGTTCACAATGTGCTGCACAGAGAACGGCATGTGAACAACATCACTGAACTGGCACCTAGTAATCCAGGTTCAATTCCTGACCGGTGGCGAGTGCTAGAACCAGTCCTTGTCTGCCCCATTACGAATCTGCACTAACCAGAGTGAAGAAATATGGTCAAATAACCCCCATGTCTCAACGTGGTAAGGCCTTCATCCAGAAATTGACAAAGGGCTGTAAATCCAGTACGGTATTGTAGACACGTACAGCCAGCGGTTCGTACAAGCCTACAAATATCGAAGTTGAAGGTCCTGTAAGGCCGCCAATATTCCTTCAAGCCATTGTGCAGAACTGATCAACAGTTACAGGAAATGTTTGCTTGACGTTATGGCTGCTCAAGGAGTGACACGAGTTACTGAATGTAAGAGGTTCACATACTTTTTGTAATAAATTGAATGTTGGATAATTTTTGCTTAACTCAGGTTTTCTGATGATTCCCATAGAAGCAACACTCGACAGGACTATCGAGAAAGAAGAGCTATGCAGAGCAATTCACAAACCGGAAACGTTCCCATATTTAACCGAGAGTCCGCCGACGTTATACGTTTTGGAGAGGTTATCTCACGAACCGGACCTGACTGTGTTATACACACACACCAGCACTGCCCACCAATTTGCACGGGATACAAAGCCGGGGTGGAGAGTAGGGGTGATGTCCGCACGTATGAACAGGGCTCAATGGTGTTGGTTGCGGGTGACATCGCGCAGATGTGCGTGGTGGCGTCATAAATCTGACCTGAAATGTGATCAGATCATCATCTAACTCCAAAGTATAAAGTGAAACCGATTAACCCAATAGCACACAGAAAGCATCTACTTTTTCAGTTGCTTATTCAGCAAAATGATCTAACATTCAATTTGGTCGTCACTATCAGAGTCGAGTCTTCGCACAAGTTTGTGGAAGCGTGACATGCTCTGATCAAAACAGTGTGATGAGGACCTCAGAAAAAGAGCTCGCGACGCTCGTCGGTCTGGAAAGGGTTAAAGAAGCATTTCTAAAGATGTTGGGCTCCACTGAGTTCCTCTTTCCATGAGGTCTTCCAAACGAAAATCACTGCCAAGAGCAAGGTGCGCAGTAATCCAGGGGTCATAAAGAAGCGTGGGGAAATGTCTACGGATCTGCAGGCCTCTCTTGCATTGGCTTTTATCAGTGTCCAGTCAGAAAACTCTGAACAAGAATTGTGGGCATGGGAGGCTAGCAGGGAGGCAATCATTGCCAAAGACGAAATGGATAGTCCAGAAAGCTATTGGAAGAACTTTGTCAACAGATGAGTCGAATGTGGGCAGCATGGTGGCCTAGTGGGGAGCGTTGTCGCCTCACAGAAGGTCCAGGTTCGAATCTCGGCTCGGGTGCTGCTTTCTGTGTGGAGTTTGCGGGTTCTCCGTGTCCACGTGGATTTTCGCCGGGTACTCCGGTTTCCTCCCGCAGTCCAAAAAACATGCTGCTGCATAGGTTAATTGGCTTGCAGACTAAATTGCCCTCAGTGCCGGGTGATGGACTGGCGTCTTATCGTGGACATATCCCTGCCTTGCGCCCTGTGTCTGCCGGGATAGGCTCTGGCTCACCGAGACCCTGAACAGGACTTAGCGGTTTCTGACAATGAGATGAGATGAGTTGAATGTGGAACTTTTGGCTTAAATGAGACATGTAATGATGTAGGTTGTCACGGCTCGATGCATGATGATTGCTTCTTAAAGCTACTCTTTTGAGAAACGCTATTCGTGGCAAGAAACAAACATTGCATTCTAACATAACCTAATCCCAGCCGTGAAGCATGATGGTGGGAATTTGCTGCTTCAGGACCCAGACGGCTTGCTATCATTGGCAGAGCCATGAATTCTGGATTGTTCCAGCAAATTCTGTAGATAAATATCAGGGCATCCAACCGAGAGCAGAAACTTAACAGAAAGTCGGTCACATGCAGCAAGACGATCCGAAACACACAAGTAAATCTACAACAGAACGGCTGAAGCAGAAGAGATCATGGGCTTTGGCATGGTCGAGTCAGCATTTAGCCATGATGCCAAATGAAATTATGTAACAGAACCTGAAGGGAGCAGTTCATGTAAGAAACCGCACAAATATCTCGGAATTGCAGCAGTTCTGTGAGGAGGCGAACATTCTGCTGACCCCATGTCCAGCATTGATCAAGGGTTATAGGAAACGTTTGGTTGAAGGTATTGATGCTCAAGGAGATGCCAACAGTAACTGAATGTAAAGTTTCACAGACTATCCACGCCAAAGAAATAGAATTTTGGACCATTTTGACCAATAAGTAAATGAAAAAGTGGATGTTTTTGCTTGCTATTTGTTTAATAAGATTCTCGTTATTAAGGAGTCAGACGAGATGATCTAATCACGTATTAGGTCGAATTTGTGCAGAAATGCAGACAATTCTGAAGTGTTCACAAACGTTTATCACCACTGTATGATTTCCATTTCATGACGAGTGGATTCGATTGTTCCATTTCCACAACAGTGGATATCCCCGTGGGTGTATTTCTGGATACCTCCTTTAGCTGTCACTCTGCCATTAGTGTCAACATTCAGTCATCACAGAGTGGCATGAAATGCTCGAGCCTGCTTAGCTTAGGTCAACATGTCTAAAACTCAAGATTACCGTCCGATACGTGTTGTTATATACATATATATAATTGAGGTGGCTTTGAGCTACACTCAGCGGGGCATAAGAGAGGGCTCGTGGGGGAATGTGGCGAGGCTGTCGCTGCCAAAACTCAACTTTGCAGTCATGACAGCAGTTTTGTCACTGCCCTACCATAATGGTTCGATACACGCAGAGTTCACAGCTCTGTATGCAGCACCTGTTGACAGCCAGCACGCTTGGCACAGGGTGTAGCTGTGGTGGCGTACATTTGGCGAGTTTTGGTTACGAAGCTACAGAGACAAAATGCGGCTTTTACGACGCTAATGATCCCGTGTGGCCAATCGCTTAATAGTAGAGCGTACATACGATGAGAAAAACTTGCGAACACTTAGGGTGGTGTAGTGTAATTGACGCAAATAAGAAAGTTGATCAAACTTTATAGCTGGAAGTCATCGTTGCAATGCAGTCTGAGAGATCCTCATAGGAAAAGCCTACGAACGTGTTTTTTTTAAGTAGCTAAGTTTATCAAAGTCACTAATTCATGGAGACGCGTTTTGGGATCTTCATGCTCAAAGTGTAAACTCAATATATATGGTGGGTGGCTTACAGACTGCTGGAAAAGCAATGAGGGCAAGTCCATGACAACAGATTTCTCAAATATTCACAACAGCCAGGCACTGATGTTACATGACTATCAGCAACAGTGATAAGTAACACTGTCCACAGCTGCCAATGAGTTTACAGAGGTGCGATTGCTTTCTATAGCTATATTTTGCTCTTTCATTTGACAGAATTGTCATTCCTCTGTAAGTTCTTTGTTGTCGGAATGTAACTGCAATTTCCTTCCCTCCACCCCCCTCTCCTTCCACTGTAATGCACTTGTTTCAAAGCAGTCTTTCCTGGAATTAAAAAGTACTTTCTGAAAAACAGACAGCAGGGTTATGGGAAATTGCAGATACACCGCTTCCCACTAGTTTCTCTTTGATGAAACAAAACACGGCACTGCCCTTTCACGTGAGTTTTAACTCGCCGGTGGTGGAACGACGAACGCCGGTGCACGGAAGCCTTGTCGCCACACCATGCCAGCTCGCCGCACCCTCACACCACCTTACCCAGTGCCCTCATCAGAGCTTCGGCCGAGACCTCCTCACCAGCACCGCCGCCGTCCACGGAGCCGTCCTCCATTGTGCTTGTGTCCCCCAGTCCTTCCGTGACCACCACTGCCTCCTCGGTGGACAAAATGTTGATTTCGGTTGAACCGTGCCCTGCAACGGCCTCGGCGTCGGCAGCGACACCGATGGCATCGGCGGCAGCGGCGGCAGCGTCATGTTCCATCACCAAGACCGAGTCTCCGTTGGAAGTGTTGTCGGCCACGGCGGTGGCAGCGGCCCTGGCGGCGACGGAGGTCGCGGGGGCCGCGGCGCTAACGGCCACGACCTGCGCGCTCGTGGCGAAGTTCTGCTGGACGTGCTGGTGGTGCTTGATCTGCTTGATGGTGTTCTTGAGCGCCTGGCGCTTGTTGCAGAACCAGATGCGCACGACCTCGCGGTCATAGCCCAGCTGCTCGGCAATTTGCGTCATCTCGGCACTCGTCGGGTGCATGCCCACCTCGAAATGCGCATTCAGGATGGTGAGCGCCTGCTGCGTGAAGGAGGTGCGCCGCTTGCGCCGCTTGGACGGCTCGCTGCCGATGAAGTCCGTGAGCGTCTGCGTGCCCACGCGGTGCCGCGCCTCCGCCTCGCCCATCCAGCGCTCCAGGATGGGACGCATCTTCTGCGCGCTCTTGGGCGTCAGGTCCAGCTTTTCGAACCTGTGAGGGTGGACCGGCGCGTGGGAACCCACGATGGTTTTCAGCTGCGCTCTAATCAATCCTGAGCGGACGCGTGGTTCATGATGAAAAAAAAAATTATGAGAAAAACTGAAAATGTTTGGATTTACATTGAAAGACAGAAAGGGGAACACGTGGACTAGAGAACTGCCATCTAGCGAAGTCGTACATCAATTAGGAATATAAATGCCTTAACTTACATTTATAGCAGAACTGCTATGGAGAGCAGAGGTGATCTGATGGTGAGATGGACGTGGTGCAACGAGGTCAGACGACAGTGGATGTGACTCAAGCAGAGGCACGGAATGGAAGAACATCCCTAACATACATCGACTTCTGGTTGGGAAGAACATTTGTGATGTCCCTTTTCATATTTGAAATGAACGTTTATCACAACTAGATATAAAAGACACGATTCCCAAACGCCAAAAAGTCGAGTGCAACATATAGATTTCGTGAGTTATGCAAATGTGAGAATACTGCATTGCATAATTTGCTTGCGACGATGGTATCTACTTGCGGGAGACCTTCATCTGAGAGCGGACGATGAGAATAAATTAATAATCAACAGTTTCCCTGTTATTGACGGGACCAGGACCACGGCTGGTGACAAACGTTCGCACGGCCAAACAATCAACACGAGGCGGCGGCTAGCGCTCTCGACTACCGCCGCGTACCTGCAGATGGCCGACTGGCTGTAGGCGGGGCCCTCGGCGGCGCTCAGTGCTTGCCCCACCTGCGTCTGCGTGAGGCCGAGCGCCAGGCGGCGCAGCTTGAACACCTTGGCGAATTCGCGGATCTCCTCCAGGTCCACGGCCTCGCTCAGGTCCAGAACGCCGCCGCTGCCACCTCCTCCGCCACCGCCGCCACCCGGGCGCTCTTCCACTGATGGAAAAACCGGTGCCGGTATCCAGACACACCCCGATGTGATGTCGAACACACACAATCGTACCTTGTTTTATATGGTCGTGAGAATTGATCATCGCATCACCTATGAGCTTAAAAACAATAAAGATTGGGGTGGTAAAAATCTTGTAAGCATGGCAATTAAAGTTGTTTGGCTATGTTCGAGGCAGAGGGTGTTGGCCAGATCATTACATGGCTTAACCCAAAAACGAATTCTCATCAACTCATTATAATAATAATATTTGCATTTCTAATGCACCATTCACCGAAAGGTCACAAAGTGCTACAGAGAGCTTTGGAGAGACCTGCATGTCAACAACATCAGAATTAAAAACAGGAAAGGTTTTTATAACCATTTCTGGCAATTATACAGGTGTTAAGATCTTTAAACACTAAAAGATACACTCTTCACAGTGTTTAATTTGCAAAAGCCACACACACTTGTGGAAAAGTATGCAAACAAAAAGCTTTGATAATATGTGCGTCGCCGCCGCTGTCACGAGACAGTAGCTCTTCGAAGCAATCATCATGCATCAATCCGTGAAAACCTACATCATTACAATGGCAGTGATGATGATAATGTGAGAATGTACTACTCTAGGTTCGTCACAAGCCGATGCATAAGAATCGTGGTCCACAGCTGCTGTTTGTGGGTAGCCGTGTCGAGTGTTCTTTCTCATTACAACGCATGCATTGTCCTTCAAACTGATTGGCCTACACCAGACATGGCTTTCTTTTTAGCCTGATTGTCAGTGTTAGCCAGATGTTGCCAAAAGGCAGTCAGCTTAGGACAATGCCGATATCAATGTTTAGTAGCTCAGGTCGAGCAGTTTGATGAGATTGTGGCACAGTGGCAATGCTCATGGCTCAGAGCAACAACTTCCTGGGTTCGATTCCTAAATCAGGCACCTTTTTAGGTGGAGTTTGTATGTTTTCCCCATGTTCTGTATGGGTTACCTCGAAGTTTTCTTTCTTTCCCGAGCTTAAAGCTTATATAATGTAACTTCTATTGACCAAACATCCCAATGTTTAAAAAACCAAACCCACTTGTAAATAACTCAATTGGGATGACACGTAACCACATCAGGGCGGCACGGTGGCCCAGTGGGTCGTACTGTTGCCTCACAGCAAGAAGGTCCCGGGTTCGAATCTCAGCTCGGGTGCCTTTCTGTGTGGAGTTTGCATGTTCTCCCCATGTCCGCGTGGGTTTTTGCCGGGCACTCCGGTTTCCTCCCACAGTCCAAAAATATGCTACTGCATAGGTTAATTGGCTTGCAGACTAAATGGCACGCACTGCCCGGTGATGGACTAGCGTCCCATCGTAGGTATATCCCTGCCTTGCGGCCTGTGTCTGCCAGGATAGGCTCCAGCTTACCGCGACCCTGTACAGACATAAGTGGTTTCCGACGTAACCACATCACGGAGAGGAGTAAAGTGAGATGAGAGGGTAGTGGTATGTGATTGTGTGAAGGGTAGTAGAGTGTGATGAGAACCGAACGTCGGAAGACTGCAGTAAAACGAAAAGAATTGTCAAGGTGCGCACGAACCGGAAGAGAGGTTTACGCTGATGACTGCCGGCACTCCCTGACCAGCTGTTTGGGTGGGGGCGATACCGTTGGGCTGCGTGAGGAGCAAGCTGCACTGCGCCGTCTGTGGGGATGCGGGAGGGGGGACGATATAGGGGACAATGATGTCTGGTTACCATCACCGTGTGCGTCAGCCTTCCCTGTTAAAATATGAAACAAGCGCTTACGCATTACTCATCCATTCAGCAATTCATCATCCACAACGCCAGGACTAATTGAATTTAAAATTAGCTTCTGTCTGTTTTTTATCGCGTGTATACTCTTTCTACCGTCAACCGCTTTCATAATGTTGGATGCTGTCTCTACCCTTCATTGTCTTGTTTATATTGGGTATTCCATCTGCACCATCTCGTCGGTAATATGGGGCAGCCTTTATCCAGCAGTATATTCACATGCCTGTAAAATATTGTTACGAAAGGTTGAGTATTCAGCAGATAAAACACTCATATGGTTGCTCGCGAGTGTGACTTATCGTGGCACTGTTTCACCGTAAGCTACGCCAGTGCTTCCGGTGTCGAAGCTGTCACTGGAACGAGCAATCATCGGCAAGTGCCGCTCATTGGTACACCGCCGAAAACACCCCACGCCTGCCCTGTTCCTGCCAGAGTGTTGGCGCAATAGACCGACCGACGCTACCTGCTTGTTGCGCTTGAGTATAGGGACGTTCCTAATGGCCTTGGCCGGCTTCCCCGCCATGCCAACTGGCGACGCTGTGACAATCTTCAGAGGCGACGCCACGCTTGCGCAGCCGCCGGCCTTCTGCGCCACCTTTACTGGCGATGGGGCTAGCTGCGCTGGCGAGCTCACCACCTGCAGCAGCTGCCCGCCCGCCGTTGTTATCAACTGGTTGCCGACGACGCCGAGCGGCTGGCTGTACGTGGGCGACGCCACCTGGTTGCTGGCGGGCGCCGGCGTGGAGGCGGTGGTGGTGGCGGCGACGGGCGTGGTGGTATAGAGCTGTCCGCTGGCGTCCACGGGGAGGAAATGAGACGTGGTCTGCATCAGCTGAGTGCCGGGACCGGCGATGGGCATGAGCTGGTTGCCGACGAGGACGCCAACCACTTGGCCCTGGGCGTTGGTGACGATCTGCGGCGTGGCCGTCTGCAACTGGCATGGTGCTGGTGCTGGTGCTGCCGGTTGTGGGGTCGCCTGGGGCGGCAAGCTCATGAGCGGGATGATGCTCACGGTCTGCTGCAAAGAGACGACGCACATGTAGCCTTGAATGATGAATAAAGCAACCGTTATTTGCTTAGCGAATATTCCATCAGTAAATGCGTCTGATTGCGCTTCACAGAGAATACATTTACATGAGTATGAAATTCAAGACATTCAGTCTGAAATAAACAAGCAAATGAACCGAGGCAACAGAATGTAATACTCATGCCTTGTAGTGATTTTAAGGCAAAGCTCTTATCATTAACCCTCCACCACCTGATAAGTGGACGGAGTGGATATGGTCAATAATAAAGATATTATCGGATATCGTCAATAATAAAGATATTATTGGATATCGTCAATAAAAAAGATATTATTGACGATATCCACTCTCATATAAGTCCACTTACTTGTAGGGGGCCCGTGCGACTGGCGGTTTGCAGCGCTGGGCTCTTTTGCGCCGTCTGCTTGGGGCAAGCCTGCTGTGCCACCACGTGTTGCATCTGCTGCATCTGCTGCACCTGTTGCACCTGTTGCACCTGCTGCATCTGTTGGCTGACGATGGTTGGAGCTGTGGTAGCGACAATGAACAGCAGATGGCGTTGGGAGACAGCACGGGAGTGACTTGACAACGTCACTGTGCCGGGCGCGTTGGCGCACACCTGCAATGCCACGCTGCGGGAACCCCGGTTGGTGGATTGCGTGCATGTTTGTCAAACTTCCATTCACGTTGGTCTTGGAAGTGGCCAGGATATGGCAGCACAGCAAGTAAGGTTTGTGCACCCATTCATATATGCGACCTCAATCGTTTGGGTTTCTACGAGTAGCACGATGGTGCCGTGAGCAGTACTGCTGCCTCACAGCAAGAAGCTCATAGATTCGAACCACTAGCCCAGTCCATTCCAATCTTTATACATACAAACATACGTTTTGTATCTAATTATCGATGACATTGCTTATAATTTTACTCGCAGTAACCAAAGACGTATGGCCTTGGCCGATGTTAAAAACCGTTCCGTGCAGTAATTTAAGCGAGCGGTTTTCCACTTAGTGGACAAAGCTTGATATTGCCCCGAATGTGACCGAGCAGGGGAGGATGGAGCCAAATCGAGCTGAAGCTTTTTCCCTGACACATAGCGTTTTGATCGTAAAAGCAGGTCACGCCGCAAATAGGATCGGCTCGCGCCAGCTTGTTAGAATTTAACGGACGTTGATAAAGCTATTTTGAAACACACAAAAACACACACGCACCCTGCAGCGTCTGTAGGGGCAGCACCACCAGTCCCCCTCCCCCGCCGGCTGCCATCCCAAGCGTCTGAATCCCGGCTAGATTCAGCGCGCCGGTCGTCAAACCACCGGCATTGCCGGCGCCCACCAAGGCACTCTGGACACCAGATCCACCGCCACCGGCAGGGGTGGTGGCAGCCAGCAGCTGCAGCCCTCCGAAGGTGACCCCGGGGAACAGGGTTCCAGCACCGCCGCCGCTACCGCCAACCGTGCCACCTCCTGCTGTCACGGCATCGCCAAACCCCCCGGACGGGAGGGTCAACAGCAGGTTCTGCTGGGAGCCACTCAGCTGCCCTGGCAGGCTGATGGGGATAAGGAAGGGCTGACCTCCAGGCTGGGCCATCACCCCCGAGACCGTCTGCCCCAACATTTGACCCAGTGCTTGACCCAGAATTATCTGTCGACGCAAACACACAAGAGACGGCGGGCGAAAACAAGTGAGCGGCGACATTGTGATGACGCCGCTGTGTGGGTATTTGACCTCGTGCCGCGTTACTCCCCGACGCGTGTTTGCGTTGTGCCCGCGTGTTGTTCGGCACAATGCCCGACGTTTCACTCCATTCGTCAGGCCTATGTCAGAAAGCCGAGCAGATCGACCAAAAGAACAGACTGGACGGAGAGGCAAATCAAATCAGTTTCCAAACTGGCACCGATCACGTTGAGTGAAACATCAACAACCAGCCTGGTTAGTATATGGACAGGATGGGAGGATAACTGGAATGCAAATGGGAAAGAAGGCAGCCAGGATTTGGTTGCACGGTGTAAATTTGTTATTCCCTCCGCAGTTTCCTTTCACATACCATACTCTCCTTAAGGCAACTGGCTACAAATCAAACTGCTGGAGCCTCGTGAACATCAGTTAACTCGGTAAAGACTTCTTGAATGAAGGGAAGCATTGTTTACCATCATTAGGTGGTGATTACATGCTTCAAATTGCTTGCTATTCCATGGCGTTTACATATATTGGTACAATTTTCTTGCGCACGTATTTTCTCATCTGCAAGGAACCATATAATGAGCTGGTGATTCAGCAGCTTGACAACGTGCAACAGGTGTGACAGGGACCCCACACAACGTGTGACTAAGCAGATTGCCAACCACTGCTGTTCACAACAAGTATAAATTGGTAACTGTTTCTCCATCACCGCAATTA
Source organism: Mordacia mordax (assembly GCA_036362905.1). Lineage (NCBI taxonomy): Eukaryota > Metazoa > Chordata > Hyperoartia > Petromyzontiformes > Petromyzontidae > Mordacia > Mordacia mordax. The sequence continues at coordinate 2,646,312 of JAZEWT010000023.1, forward strand.
GCCACACCTGACAACAAAACACGACATTCACGGTTGGCACACTATAATTTTAGCATTTAAAAAAGAACTTTAGGGCAACGCACCACGATATCACTGGAGTTTGGTATAGAATATCGAATTTTTTAAACGTAGCAGATACAGCACTGTATGATGAACCGGGTGATCCGATATCATTTCCTTACTAAAGTTAACATCAGTGGTGAGCGATACCGGATCCAATCGTGGGTACTAACTCTGCACCAAACCACACTGATCAGTACGGTGCATTACGGTACGAAAACAGTGTTGCATAACCAACTGTGTAGAGTGAGCTTTGGTGTACTGACAATAGCTGTATGCTATTATTCATATTCAGGAATTGGACCCAGACTGTCAGATCATCATTGTAGAATTAGTGTGATTATAGAGCACTTTATAAAGCCAGCACATAAGTCGTGCCAGTAATAGTACGGCACCACATATGTTCAAGCATTTTGGCTTCCGTTATTGATGGTGATTAGAACACACCAAGCAATCTCTTTAAGATCAGCTCGCTCAAGGGAAACTCCCACTACATCCCCATACCATCACTGATGAGCCCGCCATGTGCCTGGTGAACCACACATAGGTATAAAAAGACGATCCATGCTAAAACGTACAAACTGCTGGGACCCGCACTGTTAGCAAGCACCGTGCATAATGGGGTGATGTGTGGCCAGCACCACTGCCAACGCTCGTGTCCACACACTGGTGGAACCAGATATTCATTCGATGCTGAACCAACCTAGAAGAGGGCCAGGAATGGTTTGTATATCACTTGCTGCTGATGTTATCTCTGGCCAGGAATCGAACCCAGACGGTAAGATCATTACGCAGCACTTGAACAGCTGGGCCACTGCTCCATGTTCTTGAGCCACGAACTCATCATTGCCGCATAATCCAGGAATGGTTTAAACATCACAAGCTGCCGCTATCCATGGCCAGGGGGATTGGACTCAGCGTACAGCACTTGAACGCTTCTATGTTCTTCGGCACACAGTCGCGGAACATTCACAAGATCGAGGCACGCACCTGTGTGGCGTCTGCATTGCTCGGCACGACGTTTGCCTTGACAGTCTCGGCAACAGCTCTGGCGGCATCCTGTAGGGTGTCCTGAGTCCCTGCGAAAAACACACATCCAAGTGTATACTTACCACCACCCTGCCTTACATCTTCTCCACCGATGGAATATGTACACGAGTCCGCAGCGTGACTGTGGTCGCAAACCTTAAACCATGAACTACACAGAAACACCACAGCCTGATGGGTGGCACCGTGGCCCAGTGGGTAGCACTGTCACCTCACAACAAGAAGGTCCCGGGTTCGAATCTCGGCTCGGGTGCCTTTGTGTGTGAAGTTTGTATGTTCACCCCGTGTCCGCCTGAGTTTTCGCCGGGCACTCCATTTTCCTCCCACAGTCCAAAAAACATGCTGCATAGGTTAATTGGCTCGCAGACTAAATTGCCCTCAGTGCCCGGTGATGGACTGGCGTCCCATCCTGGGTATATCCCTGCCGTGCGCCCTATGTCTGCCGGGACAGGCTCCGGCTCACTGCAACCCTGTACAGGACTAAGCGGTTTCTGACAATGAGATGAGATGAGACCAGTCTGCTTCATCAGTTTCTGCTGATTGATTAAACATTGCAGTCTATGGTAGGATTTAACATTGGAGTCTACGGGAGGATTTAACGTTTGAGTCTATGGGAGGCATTAACGTTGGAGTCTATGGGAGGAATTAATGTTGGAATCTATGGGAGGATTGAACACCAGAGTCTATGGCAGGGTTTAACATTGGAGTCTATGGTAGGCTTTAACATTGAAGTCTATGGGAGGATTTAACATTGGAGTCTATGGGAGGATTTAGTATTAATGCTGTTGATCACTTCCCATTCACACAAGCCACGAGGAAGTCAATATTCTGCCCTGCCTGTTTTTTTTTTTACAATTTACTGTTTTAAAAAGGTCATGGCCTAATATGTCTGAAAAGAAACGAGTGCGCGGAGGAAATGGATTCAGTCTTCACTTAATTCGGAAGAAATGAGAGTTGCGCCGTTAAATTTGCTGAGGTCATGCGTGGCCTCATTAGCACAGCTTTGCGAATCCATTTCAACTTTAGTGGGTGTTAAGAACTGTGGCATCACATAATTCGTGCCTGTGCAAATACGCCAATAAATTATGTTATAGCTGATTGGAGCAGCATACAAATCAGCATATTATCTAAAAAATGTTGCTGCGCTCATGAATCACGACATACTTATCCCAATAAAGGAAATCATTCGTTCCATCCATTTGTAATTATCACAATTACTCCACTGTTCTCTAATTACCCAGATGCTTGCCTCGTAATTGCACAACAGAACAAAACCCCACACGCACAAGACCCATTAGACGGCAACATCAATAACGAGATAATGGTAACACGGTGGTACTGGGCAGCAAGGCTGGCACAAAAGATACCGGTGCGAGATGATGAAGAGGATTTAAAGTGAGGCTCAGTTCAAGTGCTATTCAACAAGGGGGAGGGGAATGTGGCAACTCGGCAGTAAACTACATCTCAAGCCAGGTGAACGGTGCACCTCCTCACCTGGCAAAGGCAATTCCTACATCTTACGCTACAGCGAATGCTCAGTTACCCGTGGGCAGATTTATTCGGTTGCATATTAACTGTCCTGAAAAAAATGAGAATTTAAATGAGGGTATTCCACACTAATGCATGCCTCTTTATGCACATGCCTTCCAGTGAGAGCAGCTACTAACATGTGACTCAATGACTTTTTAAGATTGTTTATAATTGTGCCCATTTACATTGGAAAGTCAAACCGAATCTCAAGACTCGTTATTACAAGGGTTTTGCCAAGTCTTCAGTTTGGGGTGATGTTGTTGAGTGTAATCCCAACTCAGTAATATTCAGATAATTTTTCTGGGTTTGGATGTTTAGTCAATATCTGTTATACTGTACGTGTTTTCAGCATTGTTTTTACAGTTACATGTATTATCAGTGAAGTTATATTATCAGATATGTCTCGCTGCCTTCACCCTGGATAACCGTGTTGACTGTACCTCATGTGCAGACCTCGCAACCACATTATTTTCAGAAACAAACCCAGCTGTATAATTGCCAAAATATCACTCTGTGTGAAAGTAGAGTTAGCTTTATGGTTGCCACCTGTCTTGGTTTTCCAAGGACATTACATGCATGTGGCTGTCTTTCAAAATCTGCGATTGTTCTCTGTACATGGCAACGCTTTTAAAGATTAATCTATTAAATTTTGCTTATAATGACCGTTTATTCTCTTGCACTTTTATCCGTGGCTTCCTCCTGTACGTTAGTGTTCCCTGTAATTTTATTGTGTTGCAGTGCTGATTGCCTTTGCTTTTCAGCACCTTTTGTGCACTGATAAGGCATTTTTAAATGTAATACATTATAATAAAGTATTACATTTGAATGGTGGCACGGTGGCGCAGTGGGTGGTACTATTGCCTCACAACAATAAGTCCCGAGTTCGATTCCCGGGTTTTCGTCGGGTACTCCGGTTTCCTTCCATCGTTCAAAGACACGTTGCTGTCTAGGTTAATTGGCCTGCTGAGTAAATTGCCCCAAGAATTGTGCCTTGCGATGTACTGGCATCACATCCTGGGTATAACCCCGCCTTGCGCCTTCTATTGGCTGGGATAGACTCCCCCAC
>JAZEWT010000023.1:2650026-2662845 GCA_036362905.1 Mordacia mordax
GCCCACCACCCTGTACAGGATTACACGGGTATTGATAATGAATGAATCAAAAAAACATAATAATTATCAACAGATGTCCCACTGTCTTTAATCTCTGTAATAAAGCACCACGAAAGTCTATGCATTTGCAAGCAGTTCTCCGCTGTTATGGTGATAGGTCCCGTTTTTAAAAAAATGACTTCCAAGGTGACAGCCCCAGTTTGCAAGTGTACTCTCGTCAGAACTTCCGTACCTGCTTTACTCATCAACATCGCAGTTTCTCCTTCATCCACTTGATCGCCCGCTCCCTCCCTTTCCATGGCGCTGGCTTCCTCACCAACCGTCACCATGGATGACACATCACCTGGGTCCTTCTCACCGCCCATCACGCTCTCCCCGAACGTCTGAACCACGGCGTCCGAATGATCTCCGCATATCAGCACCTCCTGCCACGGTCATCAAGTGTTACTTTGGTGGGCCACATAGTATGGCAAAAGGCTTTGGTAAAAGATGTTAAGTGTATGCAGCTGCCATCACGGTACCATAGGAATTTGTGTATTAATGGTGCAAATTTGCTAAACTATGTGCAAATTACTCAGTTGTGATTACACGTAGCAACATCAACCCTACTGTGGTACTGCAAACAATGTGCAACACAGCACCTGCATCGGCCGTACACTAGAAGAATGGTGCAAATATTAAAAGTACTACATATTATGTAGCAATTGCTTAGATTTACCCGCACACCACGATCCGCTAGGGTGGCACCTGCTAGCAGCTCCATCGTCAGACTAAGGCCAGACTGTTTGCTGAGGCCACCAGCAGGGCTCCCTGTAGACCGCACATATAAACACAACCTCGGTCTTATTACATTCGGTAATAAACAGGCAGGCAGCTATGACGAAACGTGATTTACAGATCATGATTGGAGCAGCATCAGCATTATACAGCAAAACATTTGAGGTCAAACAGCATATGGATCTTTTTGTGGACGAGTGCTTCTCTGTAGCATCCGTTTAAGAAGGCAAACTCTGCATTGTTTTTTGACCTTGTGAGATGTATCATCAACGTGGTTTCAATTGTTTGCAGACTAAGGAATAGTACCTTTAGATATCTCGGTAAGGTATTAGTATTTACCCAGCCAGTTTAGCATTGTTTGTTTGCTTCTCATATCTGTTATGCCGAGGCGTTATAAGTTAGCCCACCTTCGAGTCTCATGTGGATATGGATGACATTGGGGTTTACAGTGCATTTTAATCAAATGTTGCAATAAAACATTTTTGCTGCTGGGTTAAGTCACAATATTGGCAGTTTAGAAATATATTCATATGTTCCTTGCACTGATCAATACAACTTTGCTCGACTGAATTTAACAGCTTCATTACCCAGGGAGCTGGGGAATGGAATGAGGTTAATTAAATAAAACCTAAAATCATTAGCACGTTCGTTATTAGCACCATTATTAGCGTAAGGCACACAAGAAAGGTGCTTTGTTTCATAGTCTGGGGCAGTTCAGCAAACCCATTAATGGTCCTTGTGCGTTGTGTAATCACGTAAATAAATCTCTCATCAAGACACCACATTCGAATGAGCTCTCAAGTCGAGCAACATCGCTGGAGTGGTGAGGCAGTGACCACTGGGTCCAGGCAACGCGCGGCTGCGTTTGAGTCTCAAACACCGTGCAAAGTGACTATTTGTACCGAGTCGACGTAGTGGGAGGAGGCTACGAGTAGCGGCCCCATTACTCGCGACAGTTAGCAGTCCTTTGCGCTGCTTGATGACTGCTGCGGAGGAAACGCGCTGAAGATTTGTTAATTTGTCGGGGTCCCAATTAACCAAACGCTATCGAAGCGAGTTTCGCCAGACATTGAGTGAATCTTTGTTTCTAGCGGACGTGCGGTATGAAAATTACGAGCTTTATTATGCATGATAAACTTGCAATTAAATATTACAATTTTATACGCTGAACTATATAAATATATTTGCTTACATGACTTACATGTGTTGCCACATGTTGCGCCCTTATTGTAAAACCGAAAGGTTTAAACTGTGCAACATGCAACAGATACGAATTGCTGACTTTATTTAAAGTAATGCATTTGAAACGGAATAATTTTATAAATGCGTATTTTGCGAGAGCGTCGATTTTAGTGGATATAAAATGCGATTACGTGCAGACACACTTGTCAGCTGCGTAAAACAGTATACCACCAGTTAGTTTATAAGGCGACATTATAAACGAACGTCCACCTTACGTAGTCGCAAGACTGCGGTTAAATTCGTCGAGTATTATAATTAAAACATAAGACGTTACCCAAGGCATTCGCTTGCGCCTAGGCCGCTCGCTAAGCCGTCAATTGGGCCTTTAATACCACGTAAACATTGATCAAGGTATAACACATTAATGTAAAACACCAAATAAAAATATATTAAGATTCATAATCGCCACAGCATTAAAAAAATTATATTCAGCGGGCTGTAAGCTACATAATCAAGGCCAGGAGAATTCGTTCGGAGCCCAACCACCAAGCCTTTCCTGACTAGCCCGGCCGGAAATGGCGCGCCTCAATCGGCAGACCCCACTAGGAAAAGACGGCGTGCGGGATCGGTAAAGCCTGGCGTCTTTCCTGAGCACCCTGCCGGGGCACGCTGCGCCGACAGGGGTAGCGACCGCCAGGCGAGACATTGGGGCCCGAGGAGGCCGAGGCCCCATTCCACCGGAAATACGCGACGGCACAATTAACGTGCCGAGGGGCGCTTCATACATTGATAAATTATGTTAATAAGATAACAGAATTATCATTTTTCATAAATCCCGACAGCGCGCGCTTTTTTTTATTTCTTATTCTTTTTCCGCACCTTGTCGTGATCGCCCCTCGTCGCTCGCCCCGCGCCTCGCTCTCTCTCTCTGCCTATTTATGTTGTTAAATGTCGCTCTCTTCTTCTTCTTCGCTTGGCCGCGGGTTTTTTTTCTCCCCCCCCCTCTCTCTCTCTTATTCACTCTCTCTTTAAATAGAGCGGAGCGGCTCCCGCTCTCACCCGGGGAGCGGGCAGCGGGAGGGGAGAGCGGGCGGGGAGAGCGGGCGGCGGGCGGGGGGGGGAGCGCGAGGGGAGAGCAGGGGATACGATGGGGCCGACGAAGGGAGCGCAAACTTTATTCATTGAGGGACGAAGTTCCCGCACTAAAGCAACTCGGCCACCGTGAACACATTTCCCTTCGAGTACTCCTCGTCACTGGCGAGGGGCAGACCGGTGCGACGATCATTTTGTTGGATTCACAGTTGTCACAGTTTGGCGACTGTAAAAGACAGCGTTAATTGCCCATTAATCATATATGAGGTGGTGGACAGGTTGACAGGCGTGACAGTTGTGAGTAAGTTAATGTCTACTTTGTGCTTGGGTGAAACAGCAGTTTGTCGAGCAGTGGAAACGCTAATGTCTGCGATTCACGGCGAGGGGCTACACGACGATCCGCGTTGAGCAAATCCACCTCGTTAGCTGGCGATTAACATTGAATCAAAGTAACCAGGCGCTAATTAAACATAAGCGTTGGAATGACGCATTCGTAGTGACGTCACGGTGGGTTAATTAAGCGCAGGGTCGGCGATAGCGGCCTCGGTGGATGTCAGGGTTAACTGACGAAGCTCAAGAGAGTTCGAGCGGAACGTCGATGTTTGTCTTCAGATGTTATTCGCAAGCATGCTGAAGCGCCTGCTTGAGAGGGAGCTTCAACGATCATCAGTACATTGGTCACGTATACATAATAGCGTCTTTGTCAAAGTGTCTCATTTTGTCGAGTGGTGAAAGGCGGCTCACAATAATGTTGCGATAAAACTACCTCCTGCAAACGCAAGAGCAAATTACGGATCATTGTACCGTTGTATACGAAACCTGCGTTTAAATAAGTTCCATATGCCCTCCATCAGCTGATTGCTTAAAGTACAACACAGTTACACGGTTCTAAATGCAATGATCATTTAGCAGTGGATAGATCATTGCTGCTGATGCGAACTATATAGAGTACTGCACGATGCATTAGAAAGGTAAGTAATTGCATTGGGCTAGCGTCTGGATAAATAAACACGACCTGCAGGACTCGTATTGAAGTGTTGCATGAATTAACATAATACATATACATCATATGTAAACTATGTTTATAAATGCATGAGCTCATGCTCATACATAAACATGAGTGTAATCATTACTAAATCATTCATAAACACTTAACAAGATATTAAGTGAATGTGTAAAATCAACTGACGCGCTTCATACAAAGTATGCATTGGGGGAGCGGTGGCGCAGTGTGGCACGAACTCGACCGCATGAGTTTGAATCCGGAGCAAAGGTGGCCTCCCCTCCCCACACCAACTTCACTGCCCTGCGTGCTTACGTATCGTCTCATCTCGCTGTCAGAAACCGCTGAGTCCTGTGCAGGGTCGCGGTGAGCCGGAGCCTATCCCGGCAGACACAGAGCGCAAGGCAGGGATATACCCCCGATGGGACGCCAGTCCATCACCGGGCACTGCGGGCAATTTCGTCTGCAAGTCAACCTACGAAGTGGCATGTTTTTTTGGACTGTGGGAGGAAACCGGAGTGCCCGGCGAAAACTCACGCGGACACGGAGAGAGAACACGCAAACTCCACACAGGGCTACCGTTACGTATTGGTTGAAACGAATTAATGAGCGACACAGCGTGGGGAGGCCTTCATCCAGCAGTGGATTGATAAATATTTTTTCGGCTATTATCAATATTCAATTATTGACCGTTGTGGTCGATAAATACTAGTTCGTGGGATTTCCGAATAATGAGTGATTGTCCCCGACCATAGAAATGTGGAAGAGTTTTATACGTTCAGATAAAATATTTTATCTGCAAATTCGTTTTCAGATAGGGTATAAATATGATGTACAGGCTGATCCAGATGGGTCGTGATCCCCATTTAATTCCCGAAAACATAACACGTATTTTTGTATAACTGTACGTGTGTAATGTAATGTGAGCAATATAAGGATTACAGGATTAATTGAAACAGATCTAGGTTATTTAAAACAAATGAATGAGCAAAGGGAAAAAAATAGTGTCAATTAAATGCGGGTCATAAGACAACTGGACCACTACGTGCATAAAGAAGGCACGTTCAGCTCGTAGGGATTATAATACCATAATAGGCAGATCTATATGGATAGAGTTGTCAACGGTAAACACTGCCTCTGAGTGGATATGCCCGTGGTTAAATTAACAACATTACAGTACCGCGTGTATGATGTGCATTGTGCAGTAACATGTTCACATCATCACCATCGTCAGTCATGGTCTATCCCACTGCTAGATAAGGGCCTCGTCACATCACCGTCCGTCATGCTCCCGTGATGTCACAATCCATCTCGCTCCTGCACAATCGATATGGGGGACACGGTGGCGTGGTGAGGAGCGCTGCCGCCTCACAGCAAGGATCCCCGGGTTCGAGTTCCCTCTCGGGTGCGTTTTTTTGTGTGTGTGGAGTTTCCACGTTCTTTTCGTATGCGCTCATGTTTTCGCTGGGTACTCCGGTTTCCTCCTACAAAGACACGCTGCTGCCTAGGTTAATTGACCTGCTGAGTAAATTCCCTTCCCCCCCCCCCCCAAATGTGTACCCTGCCATGTACTGGAGTCACATCCTGGGTAATACCCCGCCTTACGCCCTCTGTCGGCCGTGATAGGCTCCAGCCCCCTGCGACTGTACAGGATTAAGCGGGTATCGATAATGAATGAATCAACGGTTCCTTCCAGCTTAAATGAAACTGACTGATATGGAATGTGGAATTGGCGAAACGGGGATGAGCATCGCTGAAGGCGTCACGTTGACTGCTGACGTGACGACTTTGTGTCTCTCGTCGCACACGTGACCAGAATTATCCACAGTACAGCAAGTTGGCTCCGGGACCCATCTGTGCAGACGTGATCTCCTCGTGTGCTCGCTTGGTGGGTTTTCTACAAATACGTTTCCTCCCGCATGTGGAAACGTGCTACAGTTATTATACATTAAAGTAGACAAACAAGCCGCAATGAAAACAAGCCTTTCCTTAAAAAGTCATCACGGATTCAGTGAGGCCATCCTGGGTGAATTATCTTCTGCATTTAATGCAGTGAATCCGACTTGGAATCTTATTCACGGGCGGCGCGGCGGCGCGTTACTCCTGAGTGCCCCAACGCACACGGATCTCCAGCTCGCTGGCGCCTCGATGTGCTATTTAGAAGGGCCATTCTAGAAGACAATAATAATAATAATAATTGCACTTCTAGAGCGCTTTTCACCAGAGGGCCACAAAGCGCTGCACGGTCTATTATACAGTCTTTCCCTTTAAGGCAATGCTATGGACGAATATGCTCAGGTATATTTTTATTCACACTGAATAGGGCGATGCAGTATGGTCAAATAACGCACAAGCAGCACGGTATTTAGACAAGGATCTTCATCGGGGGGCTAGTATTCCATTGGATTGTAAATGTGTATGTATCATGTGCATTATTCCTTGCCTGAAACACAGCTCTTCATGGAATTATTTAAACGTCCCAAAGATTCGACAGCCTATCGTGAGACGCGGTGGTCCCTTCCTAGGTATAAATTGCAAGATTACAGACATCGAGTGAGTACTCACACTGCCCTGTGTTCATAGCTCATTAGTGGTGAATACCGTGGTGAACTTTAATCGCAATTAGTGAACGGTAGCACCTTTGACAAAGCAAGCAGGCAATTAACATGCTCAGTGCTCCAATCAAAATACATGCGGCACTGAAACATTCTAATTAAGGCCACTAATTGCGCCTTGACTTCTGTAGCAATGTATTGAATGCGCAATTATAATTACAGCGTAATGATTTCTGTGCCGGTTAATAGTGCATGATGTTGAGTGGTTATGGCAATGTAATCACTCGCAAGTGTGTATCCGAGGTATACACGACATGGCAAGGCGCGTTGCGTCAAGGATGTCCTTACATGCCGGGGTTCTCAACCTTTTTGCACCTCGAACCCCACGTGGCCCACTTGTGTTTCCACAACTAGGCGGCGCTCTCGGCCCTCTGGTGGGTCGCGAGCCACCGGTTGAGAATGGCGACTGTATGGGAGGCGGCACGGTGGCCCAGCGGGTAGCGGTGTCGCCTCCTCACAGCAAGCATGTCCTGGATTCGAATCTCGGCTCAGGCGCTGCTTTCTGTGTGGAGTTTGCGAGTTCTCTCCCCGTGTCCGCGTGGGTTTTCGCCGGGCACTCCGATTTCCTCGCACAGTCCAAAAAAGATGCTGCTGCGTAGGTTAATTGGCTCGCAGACTAAATTGCCCGCAGTGCCCGGTGATGGACTGGCGTCCCATCGTGGGTATATCTCTGCCTTGCGCCCTGTGTCTGCCGGGATAGGCTATGGCTTACCGCGACCCTGTAGAAGACGAAGCGGTTTATGGCAATGAGATGAGACTGTATTGGAAACGAAGGAACATGGGAGGGAAAACAATTATTCAAGGTTGTAATCGGAACGAAAAAACGCGAGTGAATGTTCAGGAGAGATAATGATGTGGAGGAAGACTCAGATAGCATGCCGTGGAGCAGTGTAATAATAGAACCCAATTACAGTAGTAATAATATAGTTTTATAAGTTTAAAATCCCGATCAAGAGTCGTTATTGTTCGAGCATCAAGTGGCAGGATACCTACTTAAATAATATCATTCATATCGATTTATTCATTACACACACGCTATGACGCACGCCTATAATTCATCAATTTTGAGAAAAAGGTTGGTGGATCATGAATAGATTTTAGAGACTCGAACACCCGCTGGGAAGCGACTTGACTTCGACATTGCAAAACCATCATCAACATAATGACTCTACCTCTCGTGCTTGTATTTGTGCTGGTAAAAGAGCCATTGCCCGAAATGTCGACTATTATATACATAAAACTTTCCATTTTATGGCCGCAGTATCATTGACGAATGTGTTGAGTTTCTGTTATTAGATTAATATTCGCCTTGGGACTGACTGAAGGTCGCCTCTAGTGCCACGCAGTGGCGGCGGACGGAACGTGGCACGCATTTGCCTCCTGCCTATGCCAATGTGAAAGAAACCTCTGTCCGCCTGCCACATCATAATCCCTCCGTCTCGAAAAACAACAACAACACTGCCACGGGAGATGGCTTCCTGCAGATCGCTGGTGTTTTTCCCATTCCCGCACCATGTTTGCCCCTCGCGTCATAACCGGCATTGCAATCGAACTAAATCATACGATATCTCAATAACGCATCCAGCGTGTGCGGCGTAATCGCTGAGCCATGCGGTATAACGTCCTCGGTGGGGGCCACGTTGGTCAGCCATCACCAATCCGCCGTTGTTATAACAGAGCTACAGTGGGGTTCGTCGTAGAGATCCTCCGTGGTGGAGCTTGACCGCACCTCGCCCCGTGTCCGGAACCTGTTCCGCAAGAACCTCTGATTATGTTCGCAAAGTACCTGCCCTACGGGCGAAATTGTCCAAGCATGTCACACGTCCTTATGACATCATGATAAAGGCATAAAATAACTTAAAAAGAGGGTTGATGGTAGTCGATTATAAAATTGGCCAATAAAATCTGAAATAGCGTTCAAATGTCCGACTAGTAATGAGTAGACAGTGCAGCTAAATGTTGATTTACCGTTCATATGTGGTTGTTTAAGCTATGGGTACTTTTGCCAGTGTACATATGTAAAGAATAGAAAAGGTTTTTTTTACCATTTCTTTACATATGTAGTTGTTGTTGCTGACGTGCCGTTCTCTTCACAGCTGTGTGCAGCGCTTTGTGACCCTCGGGTGAAAAGCGCTCTATAAGTGCAATTTTTATTATTATATATGACAGCCTTGGTGATGTGCAGATACACAGTTTCCGCTTATGAAGGGTTCCAACTCGGTAGTCAGTGCGGATAAACAAACACAAGCACTTGCTTCGTTATATATAAAGTAGTGAATTTGATGATTGCTTCTGTTCATCAGTGGTAACGGCAGTTGATCTTTGGGTGATTTAAGTACGTCTTGTATCTTATGAGAAACGCAGAGGGGACGCTCAGCCACACTGTATACAGGAAGACAACCACATACGGACAGGTATTTACACGCGGAGTCTCACCATCACCCGAAACAGAAACGGGGGAAACTGCACACCCTGGCCCACCGGTCAAAAACAGTGTCAGACTAACAACATCTAAGAGAGGAGCTACAACATCTACAGCAGGCGCTACTGAGCAATTTATACATCAAAACAGAAATCCTACGGGCCATAAGGAGAGAACCTAGACAGAAAGAGCAAGAAAATGAGAACAATGGCTACAAGAAAGAAAGAGCACGAGGTAGCAGTGCGTTTTCTATATACGGATAAATCAGCAACGGCAGCACATAGTGTGGACAAAGAACACAATCGATTTTGACAAGATGCGAGTACTGGCAGCCATCCGCCATGAAAGGTCCTAGATTAATTCGTGAAGCAATCGAGATTCACAAGACAGAAAAGACTATGAACCGCAAACAAGAACTGAGAATAAAGCTCAGCCAAACCTGGAGGCCAGTCATTGAAGTCAGCAGTGCATAGATATCGAGCTCTGAAATGTGGACATCAGAGGCGAATTAACCAAATGTGTGGGGGACCGAGGCATCCTTCATGAGATGCAAACTAGGAGATTAGTCGCAGGCGGAATAGGATGGGTTTAATGTGATGCCGGGGTGTGAGCAAGACAATGGAACGCTTTCAAGTGGATCCTGACAGTCGTCCATTGATCCTGGAATGCAGCAACTCTGTGGAGGTGACTCAACACATACATAGAACCTACATATAAATAGCAGTCACACACACGACACACGCACACTGCGCCTGAGGATGCCTCTAACGTGAGGGCGAAACGTCGTGAGGTGGAGAGAGGAAGCGATCGACGCAGCTGTCCCGAGAGCAGATTTTCGAAGCAATCATCATGCATCGAGCCGTGAAAACCTACATCGTTATTACAGTAGTGTATTTGTTCGCGAAAATTTACGGGATGCGAGAATTATGTTTTGTTGATTAACAATTCCGATAGCTTGATTTTTTTTAGTACACGAAATTTTCCTCTCCAAATCGAAGTAACCGTGTCATTAAGCTTGTATGGCAGCTGATTATTCCCGAAGTCAGATGAAAGCGATATTTTTGTAAGAAAATTTTACTCTCGAAAAAGTGACCTAGCCAAAATTGTCGGACAATTGGCCTATCTCGCGCATCACACGCACATTGCACTTTTATATAAAAATAGATGTGGGGTGAAGGCAGGTCGACAGGCTGAATGAACCGCGATAAGGAACTGGTCTTTATACTTTCCTCCAGCCAGCGGCGGTGTGGACCACTCTTGGAGTTGTGATGGAACACGCGGTGAGTGGATTCTGTACATGCCCTGCGTCGCGGCTGCAATGCGCCTGCGTTAATTTACTCTCCACTCACCTTAATTCGAAGGCTTTCGTGACCAATTTTATCGATGAAACCAGTTTTCTGAGCTGCTCGCCCCGGTTTGGTGTGGGTACCTGATGATGCTGGTTGTAATTATCAGCGAAACGTCGTATTTCATTGTAAATGCTGTGGGTTCGCTCTCCCACACCGGTGTGCTGAGATTGTGAAGAATTGACACGTTCTGTTCACATGACAAGCCTGACTAATTGGTCGTGTCAGGTGGTGGAGGGATAAACGACACGATTTTTTGTGTGACCTCACCCAGAAGAATGGATTTTATTGATTCTCTCCACTAATTTTCTGCTCGTTAACACTTCTCGGAGCATGTGATGGGGAATAGTGACGCTGAAGGTCTCGATGCATGGTGGTGGGATCTGTCGAAGAGTTATTAATTTTAATTAAATTATTGTGCTGCACAGTCTTGAGTGTGGGGCGGCAGGGTGGCCCAGTGAGTAGCGCTGACGCCTTACAGCCAGAAGGTCCCGGGTTCGAATCTCGGCTCAGGTGCTGCTTTTTGTGTGGAGTTTGCATGTTCTCTCCCCGTGTCCGTGTGGGTTTTCGCCGGGCACTCCGGTTTCCTCCTACAGTCCAAAACACATGCTGCTGCATAGGTTAATTGGCTCGCAGACTAAATTGCCCACAGTGCCCGGTGAGGGGACTGGCGTCCCATCGTGGGTATATCCCTGCCTTGCGCGCTGTGTCTGCCGGGATAGGCTCCGGGCTCACCGCGACCCTTTGGGGGACTAAGCGGTTTCTGACAATGAGATGAGATAAAGGAGGAGGAGGAGGAGGGTGTAACGGTCAGCACACCCTCCGCTTTACTCGTCACCCTCTCTTATCTCAACACACACAGAGGTCGCCGCGGCCGTAAGCCTGCGCGCGGGTGTTGAGAACACGGCGGGCGTTGTTAACACAGCCGCCCGTGTCTACACAGCACTGTGCTTGGATGATAATAATAATTGCACTTCCAGAGCGCTTTTCACCCGAGGGTCACAATGCGCAGCACAGAGCTGTGGAGAGAACGGCATGTCAGCAACAACAACGACATAAGAACAGCCAATCAGCAACAAAAACATTTATTTTAGTTTTTTACAGCTCCGTTACGTCGATCCGCGTGCCACGTGTGGTGGGGACAAGTGTGGGTAATCCCACCTCTCCCTAAACGTCTGGCCAATGTGAAAGAGTAAGTCAAAGTACCGTGTGCTGTACTGGAGTGCAGGAATTATCAACCGATTGCACCTCGAGGCCCACTCGCGCGTCTGATTTCCACAGACCGCTGTGTGGCGCTTGCCGCCCACTGATGGGTCGCGACCCACCGGCTGAGCGAGGACTTGCAGGGCTGCGCTTTTACATTTTATCTTTATATTTTAAAAAAGCCACAAAAATGTGTTCTTGTTTCTGATGTTCCGTTCTCATGCCGTTGTTGACGAGCCGTTCTCTCCGCAGCTCTGTGCAGGCCTTTGTGACCCTCGGGTGAAACGCGTTTTATAAATGCAGTTATGATTATTATTTTGCCTTTACCGTACTGTACCCCGTTTGTTCAAGGCGGAAACTACGAACTAAACACATGATTTCGAGAGTTAAACATTGTCCCGCTTGTAGCATATACATTATTGTCATGTACTTACACCCGTTTATGACCACCGCTGAATCTCAAGACTCTTTCTTTATGAGGCTTCTGACAATTTTTTTGCAGATGAGTCATTTGTCATGTTTTGCCCTGGGATGTTTTGACCAACGCAGTTACAATGTGTGGTTTTTTGTTATATCTATGGCAGGAAACCAGACAACTCGGTGGAAACCCATGCCGAACAGGGTGAGAACATACAGTAAACATAACTATTTCCCGTAGAGCTTTAACATACTCATTGGAACAAATGATGCCGCGCACGGCACACTAGGGAGTGGGTGGCTAGCACCACACCCTGCGCCTTTCTCTCCACGCACGGCACAAGGTACTCATTTGAGGCTGAGTCGCAGTAGGGGAGGCTCAGGACCGGTTCGGAAATTCGCCACTGGTATTTGGCGTGACTCAGATAGCGAGGTACGTAGTTCGTAGCTCAGCGCGCTAACTACTGCACCACCGCTCCCCACACTCTCACACAATGCAGAACCGAGAACGAACTCCACACCGAGCGCTCGAGTCCGGGCGCGAACCCAGGGGCTTTTAGCTGTGAGGCGCGAGTGTTGGCGCGGCCCAACGCTGTGCAGAAGTGTGGCGGGGAAGCGTCACACGGACACTGGTCTGGTGTTCATGGTGAGTTGGTACACGTATAGTGGTGGTCATAGCTGTGGGTGGAGGTGTTGGTGGATGGCTATAGTAGTGATGGTGGGTGGTGGGGTTAGTGGTGTGGGTGGGTGGTGGGGTTACTG
>JAZEWT010000023.1:2666103-2677310 GCA_036362905.1 Mordacia mordax
TCCTGCCTTACGCCCTATGTTTCCGGGATAGGCTCCGGCTTCACCGTGACCCTATATAGGATTAAGCGGTTTCAGATAATGAGATGAGATGAGAGATGTTAGTTTGGGTGTCTGGGTGACTGAGTGCTTGATGGGTTGTACATCCTCGTGTACATCTGCCTATGCGCCCTGGTAGCCTCCGTACGTGCACGCGAGCAGCACGTTTCTGAACGGCCCGTGTGGACTATACAGGGTCGAGCCTCACAGAAAGAATGTCTGCCCGAGGCGGTTCGATTCCTGGCCCGGATGTCTTTCTGTGTGGAGTTTGTGAGTTCTCTCCCTCTCTGCTCTCAGTGGGTTGCCTCCGGGCTCTCCGGTTTCATCCCACAACAACAAAAACATCTAATGAATTTCCCGATAATTATTATATTTGGGTGCTTGTCTGCATGATATTTCATTGTGCTATATAGGGATCGCATGTACTTAAGTCTGCGTGCCTTAACATACATCTGTGCACCTGTATTGTACTTCTGTGTTGTATGGGTGTGTGTAGCTCATCACTGTCATTGCGTCATCATGGTGTAATTGGGTGGCCACGCATCCTGTGCACGTGAATGGGCTTCTGTTTCTACGTCTGATTCATTGGAACGTTGTAGTCAGGCCATGCACTCTGCACCCGCCCAAAGAACCGTGGAATTTCCATGACACAACTACAAAAGAAACGGATGTTGATTGTTTCGACGGAAAAAATAGGCGTAAAACGAATCCGCTCCTGTTTATATTTGAAGTTAAATCGGAATATATTTGCCCGTTTCCTGAAGAAAGGCCATTGCCCGGAACGTAGCCAATTTCTCATCTCATTTCATTGTCAGAAACCGCTTAGTCCTGTACAGGGTCACGGTGAGCCGGAGCCTATCCCGGCAGACACAGGGCGCAAGGCAGGGATATACCCCCGATGGGACGCCAGCCCATCACCGGGCACTGCGGGCAATTTAGCCTGCAATCCAATTAACCTATGCGGCAGCATGCTTTTTTGGACTGTGGTAGGAAATCGGAGTGCCCGGCGAAAACTCACTCAGATATGGGGAGAACATGCAAACTCCACACAGAAAGGCACCCGAGCCGAGATTCGAACCCGGGACCTTCTTGCTGCGAGGAGGCGACAGCGCTACCCACTGGGGGCCACCGTGCCACCCTGTAGCCTATTTCATATATTTTTTTCATTTTAAGGCTACGGTGCTAAAAACACGAAATGTGTTTAGTTATTTTCGATCAAGGCGTTGTTTGCTTTCCAGGGAAAGCTGCCTTTGTGTGAAGGTTGGCAGCACTCCGGCCATGCGAGCGAGAGATCGCTCGTGCGATCTCCC
The DNA here is from genome assembly GCA_036362905.1 of Mordacia mordax. NCBI lineage: Eukaryota > Metazoa > Chordata > Hyperoartia > Petromyzontiformes > Petromyzontidae > Mordacia > Mordacia mordax. Next base: position 2,667,450 of record JAZEWT010000023.1, read on the forward strand.
GGCGAGGCATCTGAAACAATGGGAAAATTGTGAATAGTCGCGTCTGGTGGGGTAAAGTGTGGGTACTCTAAAGTCTTTCAAGACTCCCGATCAACGTGAAGGATGAGGCCATATACCCTCCAAGAAGCTATTTAGAGCACCCTTTAGTGGAGGCCCTTCCACCAGCAGGGAAGGGAGGAGGAAATTGCGGGAATGCGCCCCTGTCTTTTGTAATTATCGTCCTCCTTAAACGGGCAGCGGCGCTTATCTGCATTGGCTGCCCTGAGCCCATGACTGGAAATTCCACATTCTCATGACAGGGCCAGTAATTTCATATTTAATTGGACAGACTGCCGAAATCTCTGTGATTAAATGTCTAGAAATTGCACATTGACTTGACGGCGCGGTCGGAGGTGGGTTTTCTTTTTAGAGTCCCGTTAGGTTGGGAAAGACTGGACATGGCTGCAACTTAAATGTCATGTAAATAAATTCCTTGTTCTGGCCGCTTCCCCGTGAATTAATTTAAAATGTTGCGAGGCGAGTGTGGCCAGTGGAGGTGATTGACAGGGAAGGATGGGCTCTGGCTTCCGGGCTCGCATATCCGAATAAACACGCCGCTCCCAGAGAGAGCGAGGAGGGGAGGGCAGAGACAGATGGAGAGGGTGAGTGGGCGAGACAGTTGGTTAAAGGGATGGACAGGGACAGAGATGGAGAGAGACGGGGTGGAGAGTGGGAGAGAGAGGTGGGAGATCGGGAGAGGTGGGGGCGGAGACTTGGAGAGTTGGAGGAATANNNGGGGGGGGGGGGCAGATGGGGAGAGTGGGAGATCAATGGTGATGGAGAGTGAGCGGGAGAGAGATGGACGGATGGGGAGTGAGAGTAGGAGAGATCGAGAGAGATGGGGAGGGGGAGAGATAGGTAGCTGAGGGGGGGGAGATGTGTGGAGGGGCTGAGAGAGGGAGGAGTGTTCGGACTTTACTGACCCTGTGGGCTGAACGCATGCCACGGACTGTGCCGTCTTGGGGCAGAGTCAACACGACGCGCACGCACATTCCTGTGTGAGCTCACGGCCGGGCTGGCGGAGTGTCTTTACTGGGCGGGTGCTGTGTGTGTGTGTTTTGGGTGTTGTGTTGTTGTTCTTGTGTTTTGGGTGTTGTGTTGTTGTTCTTGTGTTTTGGGTGTTGTGTTGTTGTTGTATTTTGGGCGTTGTGATGGTGGTGGTGGTGGTGTTGTTGTTGTGTTTTCATGGCGTTGCACTGAGTAACAAACGCCCGCCTATCCCACATCACCCGACCACCACTGACCCCTGACCCGAAATGCAGGGAGCTCAAGATGCTGAGCAGTCGCTCGATTCTCACCGCTGCGCCACCGACAGAACGGTGGTGCAGCGGTGAGCAGCTCTGCCGCCTCACGGCAAGAAGGCACCGGGTTCGATGCCGGGCTCAGGCGCTATCGTTCTGTATAGAGTCTGCATGTTCTCCCCCTGTGCATGTGGGTTTTCTCTGGGTACTCTGGTTTCCTGCCTGGGTTACTTGACCTGACTACATTTCCCTCAGCGCCCTCAGATAATGTATCTTGGTTAAACCTTCAGTTTGACAACTGTAAAAAAAGAACGGCATAGCTCATCATTTGTTTTAGTCTCAATTAACAACTGTCTACACCTCATCTCTATCACGGACTCCTATCTCCAATACCGACTCCCAACTCTAACGCTGACTCCTATCTCTTACCCCGAGCTCATCGGTTCCATCCCCCATGTGGCAAATTCTCCACCCCATGCAACAAGCCGCACTGGGTGGAGGATTTCGTATTATTATTAATGAGGGCGCTCTGGTGGGCATCGTGCCACCCAGTGACCATACCGGTTGTTACTGCCCGCCAGGGTCTCTGTTCACTGCCGACCGCTCACCACTCGTCGCCCACACCGGTGTCTGGGAGATATCACTCACTGCTCGGTTGAATGTGGGCTGCAAGCAGCAGTTACTGCCAACCGCGGACACCACCACCACCACCACTCGCGATCCGCAGCTCGTATCACGAACCGTGCTGACATCGCTCGCCACCGCCACTCACCGCCACTCACCGCCACTCACTGCAAGTCACCGCCACTCACCGCCACTCACTGCAAGTCACCGCCACTCACCGCCACTCACTGCAAGTCACCGCCACTCACCGCAAGTCACTGAAAGTCACCGCCATTCACAGGCTGCGACTGATGACTGCCATTCATCGCTCGCCAAACCAGTACACTTACGAACCACAACAGTGACCACCACCGCGCACCGGGCCACCACTACTCACCATCACGAGTCATTAACTGCTCACATCCCATTACTGGCCACAGCTCATTAACACTCACCATCCACACCACCTCACCAATATCACCGCCCAGTGGTGCACAACAACACTACTTATCACCCACAATACCGCAACACCCACCAACACCCCACCATACCCCGCACCATTTCCACCACCCACTCAATAATCACCACCAACAAACTGCAACCGCTATTCGCCACTACGTGCGGTGATGTGACCAGGGCGCTTGTGCCAAGCCAGGTGCACCTTGAGGTCATGTGAAGCATCGATGGCTCGTTGACATGTTACGGGGACAGACGCAGGTGTTATGTGCTCACTGACTGAGATGACTGGCAGATGCACCACCTATGCTGCCAGCTGTGCCAACGTGCAATCTATCATCACCGCAACACCCACCAATTACAAACCAAGCCATTACCCATTCATTGAAACCACCATTTAGAACTCACCCACTTTCTAGCACAGTTACTTCACCACCCATCACCACTCCACCATCACAGCACCACCCAAAATAAAGATCCCTCATAACACCTTCATAAACTGTAGGGTCAAGTGCCGTTAGCAAGCGCCTATGAAGGTCGACACGGCACACGAAGGGATGGGTGACCAGCACCACGCCCGGCCGCCTTTGTCTCAACTAGTGCCAATGTTTACACACTGCACTAGGTACTCATTTGAGGCTGAGTCGACCCAAAGGAGACCGGCGATCGGTTCAGAAAATTGTCACTAGTGTTGGCAGCGAGCGAGTCGCCAGCTTTGCAGCCCAGCGCGCTAACCGCTGAGCCACCGCTCCCCACCACCTCTGGCGCACGGCTTGTGAACATTCATTCCCACTCAGTCGTTCCTCCGAATCATTGTTCTCATCCACGATGCTCAATCGTGGGCGGCGCGGTGGCCCAGTGGGTAGCGCTGTCGCCTCCTCACCGCAAGAAGGCCCCGGGTTCGAGTCTCGGCTCGGGTGCCATTCTGTGTGGAGTTTGCGAGTTCTCTGCCCGTGTCCGCGTGGGTTTTCGCCGGGCACTCCGGTTTCCTCCCACAGTAAAAAAAAACATGCTGCCGCATAGGTTAATTGGTTTGCAGACTAAATTGCCCTCAGTGCCCGGTGATGGACTGGCGTCCCATCGAGGGTGTATCCCTGCCTTGCGCCCTGTGTCTGCCGGGATAGGCTCCGGCTCACCGCGACCCTGTACAGGACCGAGCGGTTTCTGACGATGAGATGAGATTCTCAGCCGTCGCTCCGCACCGGGACTCCCGCTCGGACTAACCTCCCGCTCGTGTTTTACCCCCTGCGCAAGGTGTTGCAGAGATTCGGGAAGGCCGACGAGACGAGGGACGAGCACTTCGAGCAGCTGGCACAGAACTTTGCACAACAGCAGGTAGCTGTGCGCACGGCGGCGTTGAGTGACGACTCGCCGATGACGGGCTCCTGGGAGGGAGCCTCGTGGCTCGTTGTTGACAGCCGGCCTCCGGCGACAACGGAGGGCGGAGGAGCGCCTGGGAGGGAGCCTCGTGGCTCCGGCGACAGCGGAGGGCGGGGGAGCGCCGCCCGCGGCCACGAGCGGCGCGCAGTAGTGCGGCTGTCACGCGGCGGGTTTGGCGCGGTGGGGAGCGCAGGTGGTGCTTCAGTCGGTCATCCCGGTGATCCCGCGGCACCTGGGCCTGTGCTGTGATATTCCAGCGGAGAGCCTTTCACTGGTCACGCGATGGCTTCGCAGTGCACCTAGCCTGGCACGGCGCTGTCGTGATGTCACCGTGACTTAGTGGTCAATAGCGGCTGTTGTCATGTGTTGGAGCTTCCCCTAGGTAAACTCGGCCTTAAATTACTACTTTGGCTATTTTGTGAAAACCTGCAGTCGGGGAAACAAATGTCCCTCGGTGTTGCCATATGGACAGGTCCAGTCATATGTTACTCTACTGCTGGATGAGGGTGACTAATCCGAGCCTTGGCCAGGAATCACTTAGCACAGTGCGCTAACCAATGCGCCACCGCTCCCACACACAAAGCCTAAATAACAGATTGTTGAGGCTGTTAGTGAGCACCTCTATCAAGGCACACGCATCCACACATGCATGCAGAGTCATCGAGCAGGATATTCCAATGCTGTGGTCCATTGCAGACAGAGAGCAGCAGACTGAACAGGGACCTCAGGGCCTACCTGGCCTCTATCAAAGGTGAGATGATGATGAGACACGTGAGCTGCATGATAATAATAGTAATGCTATCAATGTCACAGCTCAGTGATTGAGAATTGCTCTCCAAAACCGATATTTCGCGATCGCCGTGTCGAGCGCTCTGTGTGAGTCTGGTTCTCTGTGTAGGTCTATGGGTCTCTGTGAGTCTATGGGTCTCTATGTAGGTCTTTGGGACTCCGTTGTGAGTCTGTAGGTCTTTGTGTGAGTTTGTGGGTCTCAATGTGAGTCTGTGGGTCTCTGTGCGAGTCTATGGGTCTCTGTGTGAGTCTATGGGTCTCTGTGTTTGTCTATGGGTCTCTGTGTGAGTCTGTGGTTCTCTGTGTGAGTCTATGGGTCTCTGTGTGAGTCTATGGGTCTCTGTGTGAGTCTGTGGTTCTCTGTGTGAGTCTGTGGTTCTCTCTGTGAGTCTATGGGTCTCTGTGTGTGTCTATGGGTCTCTGTGTGAGTCTGTGGTTCTCTGTGTGAGTCTATGGGTCTCTGTGTGTGTCTATGGGTCTCTGTGCGAGTCTATGGGTCTCTGTGTGAGTCTGTGGTTCTCTGTGTGAGTCTATGGGTCTCTGTGTTTGTCTATGGGTCTCTGTGTGTGTCTATGGGTCTCTGCGCGAGTCTATGGGTCTCTGTGTGAGTCTATGGGTCTCTGTGTTTGTCTATGGGTCTCTGTGTGAGTCTGTGGGTCTCTGTGTGAGTCTATGGGTCTCTGTGTGTGTCTATGGGTCTCTGTGTGTGTCTGTGGTTCTCTGTGTGAGTCTGTGGTTCTCTCTGTGAGTCTATGGGTCTCTGCGCGAGTCTATGGGGGTGACGGTGGCACCGCGGGTCTGTGCGCGCGTGTGCGAGAGCAGCGCTCCGCGAGTCAAGCAGCCGTCTCTGGGAGTCCCTGCTTCTGCTGAGCGAGGAGGAGTGGCCCCAGCGGGAAGCTCTCCACAGCATCGCAGAGGTTCGCAGCAGGGACACCCACCTGTAGCAAACGTATATCATCTCGTCACGGCCTCGACCAATGATGATCCCACCGTGGTCCCTTCGTGGTCACCGGCTTCCGTCTGCCAGGTTCTGTGGTTGTTGACAGTTATGATGTAGGTATTTACGGCTCGATGGATGATGGAGAGAGGGTGAGCGATCGACGCGGCTATCGCGAGGGAGCAGCTTTTCGAAGCAATCATCAAACTTATAGTCGATCATCAAGGATCTAATTTCAGTGTATTTCCGTCGCCACCATCATCTGAGTTGAGGCCTTTTCGCTGTTACACAGATGATGGGCCTTCAGAGACCACTCTGAGAGCCCCATCGTCATCATCTCATCACTGTCACCACCACCGTCTGGTTCTCGATGTTCACCTCGGTTGCCAACCTGTGGGTTGCTACTCCCACTCCTTGCCCCAGTCCCCTGCCCTCCTCCTCCTCCTCCCTCTCCCCCTCCTCCTCCCCACACATGCCTCGCACCCTTCACCACCTGCTCCTGTTATTCCAAACCTCGCAAGTTGCTCCCCTCCTCCTCCTCCTCCTCCAGTCTGCACGCTTTTAGAAGCCATCACAGCCGCCCCCCCTCCCCCTAATGTCATCACCAAGACTTTCCTGCCACGCCGTTGCAGCTGCTGTTTACGTTTCCTGTCGTGGGGCTCCGATGATCCGTGTGTCAAGGAGCAGAAGTTGGCGTTTGAATATTTTAGTGAAAATCCCTTCTCTTTGACGCCGATGATGAAGACGATGGTCTCCTCGTCGCCCGCAGACCACAGAGCTGCTGTGGGAGGACTACCACCAGAAGCTCTGGGACCAGACCCTGCCTGCTCTGGAGACCCACCAGGCTCCCTTCACCGACGTCAAGGTGTGTGGTCACGCATGGGCCATGGTCGCCCCTCCTGGGGCAGCATTGGTTATTATTCGACAGAGAGAGCGTTTATTATTACGGTAGAAAGTATTCGGTGAGCTTGCAAGCTCTGGATGCGGGTTTCTGGGGCAGTATTGGTTATTATTCGACAGAGAGATTGTTTATTATCACAGCAGAAAGTTCTCGGTGAGCTTGCAAGCTCTGGATGCGGGTTTCTTGTGGCTCAACAAACGTCCGACCTGACGAACGTAACAATGCATGAAACTAATGAGCAATAAAACTTAGAGCGGAAATATGCGCATGAATTAAACTAAGCATAGTCACAAAAGCAATAACATGCAAGATTGCACAAGCCAGCAAACTCACAACAACAGTTTGTACAGAGATCACGAAGTAAACCGTAGCAACCACGATTGCACAGCACAATAAATGAACACTCGACAAGGGAGAGCAACAGTGCAACAGTGTCATGGGAAACATGTGTAAGTTGTTTAGCCCAATGAAAAGAAACTGCACCACCTTTCACAACGATTCATCAGTTTATGCAGTTTACGCAATCGCAGCCGGACTCACAATGTGATGCTGATTAGGATCTAAGAGAAGTGAAATTAATGTAGTGAGTGAAGCTTCAAGCTCATCGTAATGCGGCTCCAAAAAGCGATGGGCAAACCGCCACCAAAGCCTTTCCCCCTGAATGCAGCCGAGGAACATTAAGCAGAGAGTGGTTTGAGCTGCTGGGGTTACGTTTGTTTGTCTGTATGGGCAGCCAATATTATCAAATGTGTTGCCGACTTGTTAAGTCGAACTTCAAGTATGAATTGGGCCCAGTGATAATGTCTGTGACTGTTAACAAAGGTTAAACCTGTGCTAATGTGCACGTCACAGTAGTGAGTTTTTTTTTTGAGGGGTATCCAAAGCAAATTTCGGAGCAGAATAAATTATTGGATGAGGTTTATTTAATATAATACTAGTTCCTAATTAATAGATCATGTCGCAATAGTCAAGCAGTGGTAGAATAGCCGCCTTCACATCGAGTCGAAGTGGAACTTGTTTGGGAAGTAATGGTGAAGCGTGGAGAGGGAACCGATTGGAATTTTTTTGTTGATGATGTCAATGGTTGTCGCAGTCGTAACATCTGCGTCTCGCAGAGAGAAGCTCCTGCTCGAGGCGGTTCAATTCCTACCTCGGGCGCCTTTCTGCCCAGAGTTTGCGTCTCCTCCTGCTGTTCTGCGTGGCTTTGCCCCGGCTCCTCCGGTTTCCGCTCACAACAACGCACTCATTCATTCGCCGACATCATCGCAGCACACGAAGACGTGGCGTCTGGCCGGTTGGCACCGGCTGTCAGCGCCGCTGCCTCCCCCCGCGACCTTCGCTTCCTGCACCGTTTCGTTGCCTCTGGGTGAGAGGCACCACTCTATGAATGTAATGAATAGTTATTGTTATCACTCCGAGCAGGTGTCGTCTAGATCACAAGACTATAAACGACCAGACAATGCGCTCGCTGTGCATACATCTCCCTGCACTGGGTGCGGTTGTGCAGCGGTCAGCACGCAGCATCAGCATTGGGGAGACCAAAGTGGCCGGGCATGGCGTTGGGCACCCACCCCCATGTATGCCGTGCTGGCCTTCATAGGTGATCAGTAACAGCACTTGACAATACAGTGTGCTGAGTTACTAAGGGGATCTCTGTCTTTGTGTGTGTGTAAGACACGACGTGTCCATGACTGTGTGTAATTGTGGTTTCTGTGTGTCCGTGTAAGTTGTGTGTGTGTGAGAGAGCGTGTGTAAGTGTGTGTGTGCGTGTGTGGGGAACGGTTGCTCAGCGGTTAGCGCGCCAGGCTATGAAACCCAGAGTCTGAATCTCGCTCACGGCCAACACCGGGCACGATTTACTACACGGGCCCTGTGCCTCCTCAAGGTCGACTCAGCCTCAAATGAGTACCTAGTGCAGTGTGTAAACATTGTCACTGGGGAGACAAAAGCGGCCGGGCGTGGTGCATGTAACCCACCGCCGAATGTGCCACGTTCGCCTTCCAAGGCGCTCGCTAATGGCACTTGGCCCTACAGTCAGTTAATGCGATACGGGGGCTCTTTGTCTTTGCATGCGTGATCATTGATTTTCTGTTGGGGTTCGAAGCCATTCTCTGTTTGCCTTGGGGTGCGACAAGGGTGTCCTGACCCATGCACTATTTAACATTATTTCTTTTTCAGCTGCATAGTTTAAGAAGCTTTACAAATCCACTGAGTGGCTGCGACTCTGGCCTTTCCATCTGGTGCGGGATACAGTAGGAGGCTGATCGATGCCCCGGTTGCAGTCAAAGGGGAATGCTTAAGACCGATCATCCGTGTATGCCGGTGATCCGTGCGGCTCACTCTGAAAATGCGTTGCACTGCTGAACCTGGAGCGCCCCGCGAAGAGATGGAGACTCAGCGTCACCCCCACCAAAACAAAGCAACTCTGAATACTTTGCGGCAATGAAAACCCAACCCTCGCAGCTGCCCTCGTGTAATGGGCTCCTTGCCGAGAGGGTCGTGGAATTGCTTCGTATCTGGGCGAGGAGATCATGACCGGCACCAATTTATTAACAAAGTTCTGAATCAGTCAAGCAGCTCGTTTCTTCGTCGACAGTCTAACACTTTGCGGAAGCTGCCAAAGCGAAGCTTCGGGGGGGTTTTTTCCGCCACAATAATGCCCTCTCTTTTCACGACGCTTGCGAAATGCGGAACTTTTTGAAGGAACTCTGGCGCTGAGCAGCGAATTCTGGCGAACTCTTGGGCTGAGCCAGAACGGGTAACAGGATAAGGAGTTCAAGAGTCTTGAACGTTAAAAATAAATATAGAGAGTTGGAAAATGCGAGATCCTGTACGGTGCTTGTAGTGAGAAAGCCCAGTGTGCAGCGAGAAAGCCCAGTGTGCAGCGAGCAAGCAAAGATAAGGTGCAGCGAGCAAGCAAAGATAGGGTGCAGCGAGCAAGCAAAGATAGGGTGCAGCGAGCAAGCAAAGATAGGGTGCAGCGAGCACAGGTGTCGCACTAAGACTAAGCGTGAGTGGGTTGCACAGCGCACTTTTTTTTCCGGCTTTTAATAAAAGTAAAAGCTTTATGGGTAGATCTTCTGTTGCGTTTACATAGCACTGCTGCCTCACAGCAAGGAGGTCTCGAGTTCGATTCCCGGTTCGGGTGCCTTTCTGTGTGGAGTTTGCATGTCCTCTCATTGAGTGAGTTTTGCTGGGTACTCCGCTTTCCTATCCACCGTCCAAAGGCATGCCGCTGTCAGGTTAATTGTCCTGACTGAACTTGCCCCCGGTGCCCTGATAAGTTGTAACCTACCCCTAGCCCGTCCGCCAACTGGACAACGGTTAAAAAGAGCTACACACAGCTCAACGGTTCCCTCCGGCGTAAGTACCGAATGTGTGCGGGCGGCGCAGGCGAGGATGTCGAAACGAGCGCGCAAGCTCGTGGACGTCGACGGCGCCCGGCACCACCTGCAGGCCCTGCAGGCCGCCAAGAAGCACGATGACGCCAAGATCTCCAAGGTGGGGGGGGGGGG
>JAZEWT010000023.1:2677318-2689374 GCA_036362905.1 Mordacia mordax
CAAGTGACAGCATTAACAATGCCACCAGAGCCACCGTAATCACCGCCATCCACATCGATGTTGTTACCGCTGGCGGGTGACTGAGCGGGCAGTGATCGCGACGGCGAGTTAGGCCCATTGCTTGATTGATTGAACCAGGTGGGAACTCGATGTCAGGATCGGAGTCTAAGCTGGAAGAGACTTGACGTCATCACGACGACAGAAGCGTATATGACGTCATCACGACGACACAAGCGTATCAAGTGAAGTGCAGCGATGAAGCAAATCAAAATAAGCGCAGGAGCAACTATGCCACGTGGATCTAAAATATTGCACAAAATGTAAATGCTCTTAAGAGCTGCTCTTTCGGGATAGACGTGTCACGCATTCCTCCCCTCTCCCTGTGAAGGAGAAAGAACAATTCTACATGGATATATAATTGCACTATAAAATTATCCAGTGCCTGCAATGTATGTGGGCTCAGGAAGATCATTTGTAGACTGGTCATCGCACAAATGACAACTTTGTTATAGAAACCTTAGTGCAAGTTAACTTTTGTACCGACGTGTAAACGAGCAGGAGTTATCATCGTTATGAGCAGCCGCTTAATCCTGTAGAGCGTTGCGGTGAGGCGGGGCCTATCCCAGCAGACACAGGGCGCAAGGCAGAGCTAGACCAAGGATGCGATGCCAGTTCATCGTACAGCACCGGGGGGCAATTTAATCAGCAGGCGGATTTAACCCAGGTAGCAGCAGTAGCTGCAACAGCAGCAGCAGCAGCAGTAGCTGCAGCAGCAGCAGCAGCTGCAGCAGTAGCAGCAGCAGCTGCAGCAGTAGCAGCTGCAGCTGCAGCAGTAGCAGCAGCAGCTGCTGCAGCAGTAGCTGCCAGAGGTATGGATGTCACATGCCACGGAGATGATGCACTTTGGCCGGTTTGTCAAGATGCGATTCTCGTGCCAAGTCTTGCATTCACGGGGTAAAACGTGGGCGTAGACTCTGGCGAGTTGTGACATCCACATCCACCTGCTGTTCTGTGTGTGCGTGTGTCCGTGTATACGATGCCTTGGTAGAGATAGTGGAGTGGTTAAGCGCACTGCGCTTCGAACCCCGCGACCCGAGTTCGATCCTGGCTGCCAGCCATCCATGAGTACCTCGTGCAATTTGTAAACATCAGCATCGTGCTCTATAGGGCACGTGTTCTCAACCTTTGCCACCTCAAGGGCCAGTTGGCCCTATTTTGGTCTGGTTTACACGGACCACTAGGCGGCGCTCGTGGACCTCTGATGGGTCCAGACCCACCTGTTCAGAATGGCAGCTGCAGCACCTACCACCCATGGGCATAGCGCCTTCACGGTACTATTGACTATAAGTCGGTGCGAATGCGAATTTCCTTACCTACAGGTGGCCAGGCGCGGTGCTGGCCACCCACCTTTTCAAAATGTTTGACCAGCGTGGAAGAGTAGACCAAACACCCCCTGGAGGGGGACCTCCAGAGCTCGCTCGAGCAGGAGGCTGTTCCACCAGCAGCGGCGTGAGACAGAAATTGCGGGGCTACGCCACTGCCTCGTCCGTCGTAAGGAGGCTGACCGCTGCCACTCGTTCTAGGCTGAGGAGGATTTGCAGAAGGCTCAGCGAGTCTTCGAGGAGATCAACTCGGAGCTCCAGGACGAGTTGCCAGCGTTGTTTACCAGGTGAATATACCTCCACCATTGTCCTATTCCCATCGTGCTGTGACCTTATGACCCCCCCTGGCCCGTGCTTGCCCAGTCACTGCCCGCGCGTGCGTTTGCGTGTCTGCGCGCGTTTGACTGAACTTTGATTTCCTCGGATTTCATAAAATTGCATTGATATTATTTACTACGGATTCGTATTGGCTCAATAAACCAAACGATTTTTTCTAATTATATCAATGAGACGCTAAACTTTGTTAACAAATGAATCGATTCTTAAATGGAATATGAAATCGGAATCATTGCATCACTTCACTAGGGAGGTGAATCATCCTGTGTAAACTCCAGTGGCGCGCGCGTGTGTGGGTTGACCCCTAGGTCGACTCAGCCTCAAATGAGTACCTAGTGCAATGCGTAAATATTACCAGTAGGGAGACAAAGGCGGCCGGGCGTGGTGCTGGCCACCCACCCCGTCGTGTGCCGTGTCGAGCTTCATAGGTACCATTCGCCAATGGCACTTGACCCTACAGTCTGTCGAGGCTATGTGGGGGATCTTTGTCTTTGTGTGCGCACCTGGCCTGGCGCGAGTGCTGTGGTGGTGGTGGTGGCACCGCGGTTCAGCGGTGAAGAAGAGCGGTGTTGTTGTTCGTGTCGCCAGCGTGGTTGCGTGCGTGAGCGGCGGTGCAGTGAATCCGCTGACCTCGAGTTCAATTCAGCCTGAAATAAGTACTTTGAACGATGTGTACACATCGGTACTTGGGAGATAAAAGGTGGACATGCGTGGCTGTGACCAAACCATTAACCGGCCTTAATAGGTGTTTAATAACTTCGCATTCCCTCTGAGAATACATACACGGCTTGTCTGTGTAAATGTGTGGTTTGTACGCGCGTGCGTGTGCGCGTGTGTGTGTGTGCAGTCGCGTCGATGTGTACGTGAGCACTCTGCAAAGCATGGCTGGTGTGGAGGAGAATGTGTTTCGAGAGCTGAGCAAGGTAGGAGGAGATCATCATCACCGTCATCACCGTCATCATCATTACCATCGTCACCCCGTTGCCTCATCATCGCCATCATGACTGCATTGCATCGTCATTACCCTGTTGCATCAACTTCATTGTGTTCGTCGCTGTTTGGGTGCCTCTCCTTGTGTGTTTGTGTCTCAGGTTTATGTGTGGCTTTGTCTCGTCTGCGTCCGTATACATGTCCACGTGTCCTTGTGTGTGCGCGCGCGTCTCTGCGGTTGTGTCCGCATGTGTTTGCGTGTTGCGGTGAGCGGTAGCGCAGCTACCGCTCACTGGGCCTCCCCTAGGTGGACTCGGCCTCAAACGAGCACTTGGAATTTTGTGTAAACATCGCCACGAGGGAGACAAAGGCGGCCGGGCGTGGTGCTGGCCACCCACCCTCTCGTGTGCCGTGCAGGCCTTCATAGGCGCTACTCGCCGGCGGCGCTTGACCCCGCAGTGTGTTGCGGCTACACGCGGGGGGGCTGCCTGTCTTTGTGTGTGTGTGTGTGTGTGCGCGCGCGTGCTGTAGCTGAGTAAGCAGCTGTACGAGATGATGCTCACGGTGTCTCAGCAGCACGCGTCGCAAAATAACACCCGGCCTCCTCGCCCTGCACCCTCGGGGTAAGGCACGCGCACACGCACGCGTACACGTGTGTGCACGTGTACGCGTGTACGCACGCGCACACGTGTACGCACGCGCGCACGCACACATGCACGCACACATGCACGCGCACATGCACGCACACATGCACGCACACATGCACGCGCGCACGCACACGTGCACGCACACACATGCACACACACATGCGCTCGCACGCAAGGATTCCCCGTTAGCCTGGACACACTGTATGGTCAAGAGCCGTTAGCGAGCCCCTATGAAGGTCGCCACAGCAAACGAGGAGGTGGGGGGCCAGCACCGCGCCCGACCGCCTTTGTCTCTCCAGTGATGATGTTTACACACCGCACCAGGTACTCATTTGAGGCCGAGTCGACCCGACCGATGGGAGGAGACCCAGGACCGGCTCGGATAATCCTCCCTGGTATTTGCCGTGAGCAGGAGTTGAACTGGGGCGGCTGGGTTCGTAGAACCGCTCGCTGACCACTGCACTACCGCCCCCCTCCTCCCCACACACACGAGGACATTGGCTCACTGATGAGCACGCTGCCCCCGTGGCCTCGGAGACACGTATTGATTCGGTTGTTGTTGATGATGATGATGATGCTGATAAGTGTGTTGCTGCAGCTACTGCTGCTGTTATTGACATTGTGACACTGTGCATGACGACGATGATGATTATTAGGCAATTGAGTGACGGACCGTGATGGTTTTCTACAGACGATGACTGATGACAACGACGATGGTGATAACGAGCGCATGATTGCGCCGCTGCCACTACCGTGGCATCAGTGCCCCAGCTCAACACTCAAACCTCCCATTCGTTCGACAGGAGCAGTGCCCTCATACTTATTGCTTTCAAGGTCATGGCACAAGTTCTAAACGTGTTGAGTTTTTGGTTATGGATGCGATTGAGCGGTGATGATGCGATGGAGCAGAGACCCACTGATGGAGGCCACGGTGGTCACGGTGGAATGTGATGATGGTGGTGGAGGAGATGATGATGAAATCGATGAAATCCATTTTTCTCTGTCAGGTCACGCTAAAAATAGTGTCGTTTAACCCTCCACTACCTGACCACGGCCAATTAGTGAGGTTTGTCACGTGCACAGAACGTGCCAATTCCTTGACTATCTCAGCCCACACCGGTGTGTGGGAGAGCGAACCCACAGTATTTATAACAGGATACACGACGTTTCGCTGATAATTGCAATCAGCATCATCAGGCACCCGCGCTAAACCTGGGCGAGCAGCTCGGAAAACCGGTCCGATTCTGGGTCCGTTTATTTAGGGAGGTTGTGATGTCATCACTCACGTGTTCAAGGGTGCCAGGACACAATGGGAGTGATGATGATGATGATGTCTATGAAATGCATGGTGACCATATTTCTACAGTACAATAATAATGAGGCTGATGACCATGTCAGATTACGGAGCAGTGAGTGGGTCGAGCTGCCCCCTCTCAGGAAGAAGGACCCGGGTTCGATTCCCACCTCGGGTGTCTCTTTCTGTCTGGCGTTTGCATAATCTCTGCCCCCGTCTGCGTTGCTTCTCACCGGGTACTCCGGTTTCCTCCCAACGTCCAAACATACGCTGACTAGGTTAATTGTCCTGACTATATTGTGCCCGGTGCCCAGAGATGTTGTAGTTCGTTTACCGTTACCCACTGGACAACTGTCAAAAAGAGTTGCATAGCTCAATGGCTCCTTCCAGCTTAAATACGAACTGACGATGATGAGGTTGAGACAATGGAATACTGATGATGCTGATGATGCCGATGATGCTGATGATGGTGGTTCTGTGCACAGGGACTCAAACAGGAGGTCTCAGGGTTCACTGAAGGAAGTTCCAAGTCCTGGGAGGCAGACCCCCCCGCCGCACCCCCAGCAGAGCCCCTCTCATCGAGACACGGCAGCAGCGCCCCCCACACGGCCCCCCACACGGCCCCCCACAATGCCCCCCACAGGGACCCCGACGGAGACTCCCACGGAGACCCCCGCAGAGACCCCGTCACGGCCCCCCATAATGCCCCCCACAGGGACCCCCACAGAGACTCCCACGGAGAACCCCGCAGGGACCCCCGGGGAGACCCCCGGGGAGACCCCGACACGGCCCCTTACAATGCCCCCCACAGTGGCCTCCCCAGCGCCCCCCACAGAGACCCCCGCAGGGCCCCTCACACAGATCCCTCCAGCGCTGCCCGCGACGGAGCCCCCCACAATGGGACCGATTCCTCGGCCGAGGTGGGTCTCGTCATCGCCAACTCTCCAGGTAAGAGACCCCCAACACAAAAGACAAAGCTCCCCCGTGTAGCTTGAACGCACCGCCGGGACAAGTGCATTTAGCGAGTAGCGCCCATGAAGGCCAGTACGGCACATGAGGGGGTGGGTGGCCGGTACCGCACCTGGCCGCCTTTATCGCCCCACTGGTGATGATTAAACATCGCACCGGCTGCTCATTTGAGGCCGAGTCGACCTAGCGGGGACCCAGGACCAGTTCGGATAATTAAATAGTAATAATAATAATGATAAATAGAGTTAATAATGCGCGGTGCTCATGCAGTGTTGAATGTCTTGATGAGGAGAAGATGGCTCAGAGGCTCGAGGTGACCTGCAGGAGAGCGGGGTTGAGCCATGCAGTTAACGGGCGCCCACACGCCAGACACTCCGTCATATATAGTATAATGTATATATAGTATAATGTATATATAGTATATAATATATATATATATAGCCAGAGGAAACTCACGCAGAGCAGGGGAGAGCACGCAGACTGTGCACAGGCGGGCAGTCAAGGCAGGAATCGAACCGCCTCTGGCAGGACTTTCTCTCCGTACGGTGCAGGTGGTACCGCTGTGCCACCCTGGCACCGCCACCCTGGCACCGCCACCCTGGCACCGCCACCACTGGTGCCCAGGGCCGTCGTAACAGCGTTATGGAACCCCCGGGCAAAGCAGTGCGCCGGGGTATTTAATTTATTTATTGACAGCAAGTCACAGCTTGTACAGATTAGCATGGAGCCGCCTATGCTCAGATCGCTGGGTTCAGAGCACAGCTGGGTTCATAGCACAGCCTACTCACAACACAGCCTGCTCACAGCACAACCTGCTCACATCACAGCCTGCTCACAGCACAGCTGGGTTCACAGCACAGCTGCTCACAGCACAGCTGGGCTCACAACACAGCCTGCTCACAATAGAGCCTGCTCACAGCACAGCCTGCTCACCGCACAGCACAGCCTGCTCACCGCACAGCCCGTTCGCAGCACAGCCGTCTCACAGCACAGCTGGGCACACAACACAATCTGCTCACCGCACAGCCTACTCACAGCACAGCCTGCTCACCGCACAGCCTACTCACAGCACAGCCTGCTCACCGCACAGCCTGCTCACAGCACAGCCTGCTCACCGCACAGCCTGCTCACAGCACAGCGTGCGAACCTTGCACACTGGCCGCTCCCCCACACACGCACGCACCCACGTCTACGCACAACGCAACACAATTTTGTGTGACACGGCCGGGTTCATGCCGAACACCGCGGGGTTTTTTCCACGAACAAAGGACACTGCGAGTGCGAGCGTGGGCGGGCGGGCGCTCGCGGTCCAGGATGAGCGTAATGCGAGTGAAAGGAGCCGCCAGTGTTTGGATTTTGATTCGAAGATCCCGTGAGAGCGCTCCCGGCATCGCTGGCCAGTGTGACCCGGGCGAAGTGAAAAGATCGGCACGGTTGTCACCGTGCCGAGTCCAGCTCGCCCAGTCACCGCGACGCCGCGTTGGCCGCGGCGCGCAAGCACAGCTGACAACAAGCGGCGCCAGGATTGCTCTCGGGAGCTGCTCTTTGGGGAGAGCGTGACGAGCGTACCTCCTCTCCCCCTGCACGACGTTTCGCCTCCAACGTCCCAGGCGTCATTCATCGGCCTGACCGATGGCGAAATGTCGCGACGGACAGAGCAGGAGCGCGCGACACGGCTATCCCGAAAGAGCAGCTCATGGGAGCAATTCTTATACATTGTGTGTCTTTTCAGATTCTTTGAGTGTTCTTTTTGGCTGGTCGTGTCACCATGGCAACTCTCACCGGTTGCTTACAGGCTGTTCTCTCGGCTCTGATAACATCCAGCAGTCAGCACAGATCTGGCCTAGAAGGCCGCAGGCTGCCTGAGAGGCGAGTCTATATAGAAGGTACTGTTTGCGGATAACGGGCCTTCTTCAGAGGCCCTTCGAGGGCGGACATGTGACACGTGATGTTCGGATACGTGACGTTCCGTACACGCGTGTGCACGTGGCAGGCGGAGAAGAAGACCCCTCCGCCGCGGCCCCCGGCCAGGAAGTCGCTGGTGGGGCACAGTGTGGGTGACCGCGCCTGGGGGGCAGCCAACGGAGACGCGGCCGCCGCTCCCACCGCTCACCCGGTGAGCGCTCGCCCCCGCCGCACCCACAGACGGCGCCAGCGGTGCGCGTACGACCGTGCCGCCGCGGAGACACGGTCGGGTTAAATGGAGCGGCACGGTGTCTACGCAGCGGTCTCTGTGAGTCGCTGGCTCTCCTCTGTGAGTCGCTGGCTCCCCTCTGTGAGTCGCTGGCTCCCCTCTGTGAGTCGCTGGATCTCCTCTGTGAGTCGCTGGCTCTCGTCTGTGAGTCGCTGGCTCTCCTCTGTGAGTCGCTGGCACTCCTTTGTGAGTCGCTGGCTCCCCTCTGTGTGTCGCTGGCTCTCCTCTGTGAGTCGCTGGCTCCCCTCTGTGAGTCGCTGGCTCCCCTCTGTGAGTCGCTGGCTCCCCTCTGTGAGTCGTTGGCTCCCCTCTGTGAGTCGCTCGGTCTCTCAGACAACAACAGCAAAGACAAAGATTCCCTATATAGCCTTAACAGACTCTAGGGTCAAGTACTGTTAGTGAGCACCTATGCAGGTGGACACGGCAAACGAGGGGGTGGGTAACCAGCGCCACGCTCGGCCGCCTTTGTCTCCCTAGTGTTAATGTTTACACACTTCACCAGATGCTCATTTTGAGACTGAGTCAATCTAAGGGAGGCCCAGAACCGGTTTTGAAAATCGTCACTGGTGTTGGCCATGAGCGGGATTCGAACTCGGGTCCCCGGATTCGTAGCCTAGCGCGCAAACTGCTGGGCCACCGCTCCTCACACTCACACACACAGACATGCACGCACACGCACAGGCATGCACAAAGACACGCACGCACAGACACGCACGCACGCACGCACAGACACGCACGCACGCACAGACACGCACTCACAGGCACGCGCGCACAGACACCCATGCACAGACACGCATGCACACACACACACAGCGCGAGTTTGTGATATTTTGAGCTTTACGGAATCAAAACGAAATATCGCAGCAGTCACTTCCACTCACAGTGGGTCAGCTTTATTATATAAGGGCCCCTGTCTCAGCTGCCACCTTCCCTCCCCACCCTCCCTCCCCCACCCACACCGCTCCACACCCCTCCACACCCTCCCCACCCACCCCCCTCCCCACCCATACCTCTCCCCACCCTCGCAACCGCCCCCCAACCGCTCCCCACCCCCACCAAATGGACCGTACGCAAGTCAGAGGTGAATCGTTACGAGTGAGGCGAGAGGGCATTTGTGCAGGATGGGTCACTCAGAAGGGGATGGCTGCCCGTGGTCGAGACCAACTGCAGAGTGACCGCCAAACGAGGAGAGAGCGTCCCAGAGCAGCTCCCCGTGGAGATGGAGCAATGGGATCGGCGAGTGAGGACCAGCCCATGTGCAGGCTGCAGGTAGATTCGTTACATCGCTTAACGGTGCCAGCTGATGGTGGCTTGGGGCAGGAACTTCATCCACCATTGTAGTGATTAACACCGCCTTTGATACGTTGTATTCATGAAATTAATGATCTCACCTCATCTCATGGTCAGAAACCGCTTCGTCCTGTACAGGGTTACGGTGAGCCGGAGCCTATCCCAGTAGACACGGTGCAAGGCAGAGATATACCTACGATGGGACGCCAGTCCATAACCGGGCACTTAGGGCAGTTTAGCTTGCACACCAATTAACCTATGCAGCAGCTTGTTTTTTGAACTGTGGGAGGAAACCGGAGTGTCCGGCGAAAACCCACGCGGACACGGGGAGAGAACTCGCAAACTCCACATGGAAAGCAGCACCCGAGCCGAGGCGCTACCCACTGGGTCACCGTGCCGCCCTTAATTAATGATAATTAATTATAATTAATACAACCTTTAACGCACGGCGCACATTCATTTTCCGAGGTATTCGTGCGAAGAGGGAATGATTCCGAGGCGCGAGGAAACCGTAGAGAGGCAGGGGAGGGGGACCGGCAACCACACGGTTCACCGGTGCCAACATTGCCAGACATTGTCCCATGGTGATGCTCGTAATGAGGAAACTGGAGGATCCGGAGGAATCCTACACACATCAGGGGGAGAACACACAAACGTCACACAGAAAGGCGCCCAGAGGTGGGAATCGAATTTCTTGAGCGCTTCCTTCTGGAGGCGTGGATGTTTCCACTGCGCAGACTCCACGCTGCCCATCTTTGCCGCTGCTCCCTTCTCTGCGTTGCGTGGCCACGGAACGGCCGCCGGCGGTTGTCGCGGCGTTACGAACCGTAACGGATGCTCGCTGACGAAGCGCAAACGGCAATTTATGAAACCTTGAGAAATAGCGATCGGAGTCGGCACCCAGAGCAGAATCGGAGTCGCCAACACCACCACCATCATCACAGCTGCGTTGGTCCCCCACTCCCCCACTCGTGAGCAAATCATCTGGCTTCGGCCACCTCTTTGTAAAGTGACAGCCGTCGCTCTGCGTCCGTTTCAATGGCCCCCACAGAGAGGGTGACGATACATCGGTGGCTTGGGCAACGGTGACCTTGACCGCAGTGACCTCGACCTTGATTGAGAATCGCTCCCTCGCGAATGCCAGAGGGAAAACGCTCGACATGGCTGTCCCACCACGGCAGTTCTTGAGAGCAATTGTCACGCATCGAGTCGAATTTAAAAGATAAGAGGTGTCACTCTTTCTGACAATAATACAAGTGCTACGATATTCAGACACCGAATAGACACCTTTCACAAGTTATAAAATTTGTAAACAAACACAAATGCTGATTGGGCCACACGAGAGATAGCCAAGCTGTTCCTGGTCTGAGCCAATCAGATTCAATGACAATATATACATGATCAAAAGCACATTGTTTTCATCTTTTGCACTAAGCCATGTGTACTGGTGTAGGTTCTCATAACACGAGTCTCTAAAAGTGGTTCTTTTGGAATAGCCGTGAGGAGACAGGGGGTGCGCTCGACACTGCTCTCCTGAAAGAATAGCTTTGCAAAGCAGTTGCAAAAGTAGGTGTTTTGCAAACTTGATACCTTCTGCAAGGCGTCTATCCGGTGTTTGAAGATATTAACGCCTCCTTGTTTTTGCCAGAAAGGGTAAAAAAACCTTTTCAGTTTTCCTATCATCTGAGTACCGGTAAATACGTGTCCACGGTGACACATGGAGCCGCGGAGGCTCCGTGGGGAGCCGGGGGGGTTCCCCACGGGGAGCTGGGGGGGGGGCTCCCCACGTAGAGCCACGGAGGCTCCCCATGTAGAGCCACGGAACCTCCCCGTGTGGAGTCGCGGAGGCTCCACGCGAGGAGCCGTGGAGGCTCCCCATGTGGAGCTGCTTCTTACGGAAGACCCGAGTTGTAACCACGGAGAGAGCGACGGGGCCCACGTCTCTCTCGGCTCTTGCGTTCGCTTACTTTATTATTAATATGTTGTTATCGTTGTCGCTGCTGCTGCTGCTGCTGCCACTACAGCGTTTAGAGACAAACGTAACTTGGAGCCAAAAAAACAGGAAACGGCGCTCGCCTTCAGGGATTGTGGTTTCAGCCGCGACGCGCTCGCACACCAAGACAAAAGGGACCCGTGTAGCCTCGAATAGAATGTTGGGGCAAGTGTCGTTAACGAACAGCAGGGGTAGTGGGTGGCCTGTGTGACTGTGTCTGCCCCCCCCCCGAGTGTCGACGCTTGAGACACCGCAGCAGGGACCCTCTTTAAAAGCTGAGTCGACCCAGGAGAGGGTGCAGGACTGGTTGAGATCCTCACTGTTCGCTCGGTGGGGTGACCGGGTTTAATACAGCAGCCGGCAAGACAGAGCCTCCCATAAAGAACAAGGCTACAGCGTGTAGCCTTGACTGACTCCACGGTCAAGTGCTGTTAGCAAGTACCTGTGAAGGCCGACATGGAGCACGAGGGTGGTGGGTGACCAGCACCACGTCTGGCCGCCTTTGTCTCCCTAGTGGCAATGGTTACACACCACACCAGGTACTCATTTGAGGCTGAGTCGACCTAGGGGAGGCTCAGGACCGATTCAGAAATCGTTACTGGTTTTGGCCATGAGCGGGATTCGAACTCGGGTAGCCCAGGTTTGTAGCCCTGCATGCTGCTAACCACTGAGCGCTACCGCTATACACGAGCACACCATACCGCAGTACTGTACCTACAACTACAGACAACACACAGCAATTCACACACCCGTCTATAGACACGCACGTACAAACCAAAGTGGCTATGACCCACCTCCTTCAGGACATTCGGCAAAAATGGAAGAGTAGGCCAAAGTACCGTCTAGGCAATTGCAGGGCTGCTCGTTTACACGTTCGCTGATAATCATTTGGACGCACACACGCACACACGCACACACGCACACACGCACTGCTTCCTCCCTTGGGGATCGATTTGAATCTCCCCGATGAATCTGACCTCCACCACCACTACCACCGCTGCAGCTCGATGCAGCCTGGAAC